>VZTN01006015.1:0-44626 GCA_013400515.1 Erpornis zantholeuca
CTGAGCTCAGGCAAAGGGGACCTTCAGGCCTCTGAGGAGGCCGCTGAGCACCTTCAGCACCAGTGTGGTGCTAAAGAGCTGAGTCATGGAATGCCAGAATCCCAGGCTGGTTCGGAGTGTAAATGACCTTAAAGGCCATCCCAGTGCCACCTCCTTCCATGGGCATGGACACCTTCCACTAGCCCAGGTGGCTCCAAGCCTGTCCGATGTAGCACTGGATACATCCAGGGAAGCCACACGTCTCAGGGCCTCTCCAGCCTCACAGGGAACAATTCCTTCCCAATAGCCCATGCAATCCTACTCTCTTCTTCTCTTTCGAATGAAATACCCAAAGGGCAGAAAATGACAACTAAAATAGCCCTCTTAAGCAATATATTTACCCAACCTTTTGGGTATCTTATAAGGGGGGAAAAAAAAGGAAGAGTTGGGGGCAGTTTTCCAGACCTGAAGTGGAAGGAAGAGAACATACCAAAACTTTGTCTGTTCCTTGGAGATAAAAATGTAGGCTGAATGTCTTATTCTGAACTCCGACTCTTCTAAAAACATCAGCTCTTTGCCACAGTTTCAGATGTATTTGTATCCAAGGAAGCTGCTGCTGCCATGCTTACCTTTACCTAAATAAACATCTGTTGCAGGGAGGAATTCAAGTATGGCAAGTATTCCTCTGCAGGCAAGAAAATCAGTCTTTCAGCTTCATTTTTGATACATCCTCAAGCCTTCAAAACAGAAATATTTTATTTTTCACAGCTGTGAGTCTGGGGTGAGGCATCCTCCAGTAGTTCTACCCCTTCCCATCCTCACCTGGAACACAATGGTACTTTTCTGTCCTGTTCACACACTGCGGGCAGGAGCTTCCTGAACATGAAAAACAATCAGAAAATGTTATTGCCCTTTGCATTTTTTTCCCAGCTGAGCCATATCTATTAAAGCTGCTGTTAGGAACTTCATTTACTCACAATGAGAGTTCTTGCTTCCTTTTGTCAGAGAACTCACCAATCTTGTTTCCACTGGATTACAAATCTCCCATCAGCTTCCCTGGGACCCGGAATTCTTCTCTGCCTTTATGGAAACTGAAAGCAATCATTACCAAGCAGAACAGGATGGTGTTCTGAAGGAATTACAGTGGGTGCTGCATTTGTTTTGATGGATGAAAAGGAAGTGTCACTTGAGGAGGGAAACAGTAATCTATGCATAGCTTTAATGTAAAAACCAAGAGCTTTGGAGATAAATTTCGTAGGAAATAAATCTGGTTGGAAAAAGGAGCTAATCCTTATATTACCTCAAGACCAAGCTGCAGAAACACACCTGGAGATACAGCAGCAGGACAGACTGAGAAGACTGAATTCCTTAGGAAATGTTCTGTAATATGCTTGAATTGCATATGAGACAGCAGCTGAAATAAAGAAAAAAAAATATCAAGTTTTAGCTTTGAAATAACTCTGGGATTTTTGGCTGCAATAAAATTTTTATTTATTTTTAATTCCAGTCCAGGTAAGGTAGATTTTCACTTGGATCCAATTCCAAACTCCAGATTCAAGGCAGGTCCCAAACTGAGGTTGAGTTTCACCCATTACAATGCTAAAGAGAATGTGCAAAAAACCTCCAAAGGTCATAATGAGCCATGTGAAAAACACATTATTCCATGGCCTTTGATCAAAAGTTGGTGAGGCTCAGAGGTGAGATCTCTACAGAGACAACTGAGAGAGAGAGAGAGGGAGATCTATGGAGTTCTGTTTAGGATTTCTCTGTGAAATGAAATCAAATGAAATAAAGAACAATAAATATGCCTGATACACCTATGTACTGTATGTGAAAATTATCCTGCTCCCGGGGTGGTTGGTTTTGGTTCAGTAATTCAGGTTTATTCTTTAGCAGCATGTCCTCAGAAGAAAATCTGTGGTTTGATTTGTGTCTATGCCTGTGCAATTTGCAGAAGATTGTTTTGTTGTTGTTATACAGAGAGTTTAATTTTTAGGATTTTTTTCATTTTTTCCCCTTATTATTCTCACTCTCCACTCTCAGGCCCACAAGCTAAATAAAAAAAAAAAAACACAAACAAACAACACAATTAGGGACAGAACAGGAATACTCTTTAACATCTGTTCTTGCCCAAACAGGAGAATTTATCTAAAACAAAGGTAAAATAAATTATATTATGTTTCTATTTTCACTTGAGAAAGGGTTTCTGCAGATCCCAGTTTCTGCACTTGTTTGGAACTTTCCATATCTGCAAAGAAATCCCTTGCTCTGTTTCTCCTTGGAGGTGATTTTTCTCTCTCTTACTCTTTGAAACACCTCCCCTTACACACTCTTTTATTTATTTTAACTCTTATGTTAAATGCTTTCATGACATAACATTTTCCAACTTCATATAATTAATAAGAATTTAAAATACTGGTTGTTCCTGAGATACAACATAACTTGTACATCGATTTTCCTTTCAATACTACTCCAAAATTAAATCCCTGGAATTAGAGACACAAATGTTATTATCAAAGTTCTCAGGCAGAATAATAAAGTGATACCAATAACCATCTTTTCTACAAAGTGGAAAGAATTTTGTTTTGTGGGAATTCCACATGTATATAAAACCACTTTGGATTAAACATTGATTACTTTACAAGTAAAATTTACTCACTGGGATGGTAGAAAACAAAGCTCTTAATGGAAATTCTTAAGCATCCACATGGAGCAAAGCACAAAAAAAAAACCAGCTACAACACTGCTGTAAGAGTCCCCAGTTCAGTGAAAAATTGTCCAGCCCATGTTGCCCAGACTGGAAAATATATATAGGCACTTACTCTGTGCTTACACATCTTGAAACCCCAGAGGAATTCTTATATTCTTCAAAATTTTTTCCCTCCCTGTCTAAAACTGATTATTTTCAGTAAGTGGATCATATTAGAACCAGTGCCTTAGAAATTAGAGAGTTTATGGTGCTTTATGAGCTGGTTCCTTCACTCCGCAATTGTTCTTCATTATCCCTCAACTCCAGCTGTATTGTGCTTCCCATAAAACCAACTATGAGAAGTGTCCTGGAAATAGCACTCAAGACTGTGGAATGTCTCCCATAAATGATCTGGAGTCACTGCAGAAGAGCTTGAGAAGGTTGTTCTCCCCTCAGCTCCTCACATCATCACCTTAATGGCAAATACAGCACAAGAATTAAGTGAGGAGAGTTTTTGCTCCCAGCATTGGTGTGGGCGAGCTGGCTCCGAGCGCAGCAAGTTTTCCACTTCTTCTCCAGGAAGGATTTGAAACACAGCATTGAGGAAGGAATAAACAGCAGCCAGGAAAGGGCAACGTAACAGATGTGGGGAAATAATGCCAGTGCTAAAAATAAGTGTGAGAAACAGCTCTCTGTGAGTCTGTTACTGTGAAGCAAACAATATTCTGCTTGTACTTGGAGCAATGAAATACAAGATGTCAAACACAACTGAGCATTGGGGTGATTGTGGGGCCTTGGTGGATCCTCATAATGACTGTGACACACTACTGAAAATTCTGAGGGGATCAAACTCCCTCCCCACAAAACAAAACCTCAAACCAGTCCTTACTGATTTTAAAAGTACAAAAATTTGTTTCTCATTACAGCTCTCCATAGAAAACTATTTCAAAGCCCAGAACAAAACAGGTAGATGGCTTAAGATTGGAAATCATAGAACGACAGCATGGTTTGGGGTGGAAGGGACATTAAAGCCCATCCAGTGCCACCCCTGCCATGGGCAGAGAACACCTTCTACTGGCCCAGGTTGCTCCAAGCCCTGTCCAGCCTGGCCTTGGACTCTTCCAGGGATCCAGAGGCAGCCACAGCTTCTCTGAGCACCCTGTGCCAGGGCCTCCCCACCCTCACAGGAAACAATTCCTTCCCAATATCCCACCTAAATTTCCCCTCTTTCAATTTGAACCTATTGCTCCTCATCCTGTCACTACAGTTCCTGATGAAATTTTGTGGTCAACTAAAATCTCAGTTCAGATTTCCTACACCTGCAAAAAGCTTTTATTGAGCTACTGAAATTCCCTGTTCAGGAAGTCAGGAAGTTCAGGAGAACCATTTTATATTCTTTACCCAACCGATGATAAAAGAGTAAGGAGTAGGTGTTTTTTTGGTATGTTCAAAAATTTGGATGTTCACTGGAATAATGAAATCATTAAGATGGGAAAAGTCCTTTAAGATAACCAAATCCAAATCTTCATTCCAGAACCCACACCATGTTCACCATTAAACCAATTCCCCAAGTACCAAGGATATCTAATCTGTCCCCATCCCCTGCAGAATGAGTTCAATTTAATTTTGGAGGCTGTATAAGGAATCAAATCATGATCATCCCATGCAGGTTCCCTCTTTGCCACCACCTTTCTACCTGGGGTATTTCCACACCTAATGACCACAAAAGAAATTAATGTCTCAATGCCTCTGCTATATAAAACAGCAAGAATTCTACTTTTCATTATCCTTTTGTTTAAAAAGAAATCCAGCCCAGGAAGCAGTGCAGCACAAAGGACACACTGTCTCACTTCCCCAAGAATTTACATGGAATATTAAACAATGAAGAATTTTGATAATTTATGCTCTTGACAAAGGTTGTAACAAGAGCAAGAAATGGGAGAAACTAATTCTTCATATGGGAAACAGTAAAATTATAATTCACTGTAATCACTGCCTTAGATTTTAATTTTCTGGTTCCCTTGGGCTCCACAGTAGGAGAAACTGAAGGACTTCACAGAAGAATTAAAAAGGGATTTATATCAGTGAAAAAATTGACTCATAAATAGTTATAGATTATATTGCAAGTTCTCATCAGACCGGTTAAAACCAAACCAGAGATCCTAATTTAGCTTGTCAGAGGTTTTTAATAATGATCCTTTCAATTAAAAATCCAATAAATACATAATGGAAAACTTACATTGTTTTCAGTAAACAAAACTGTGGAGAGAGCTGATGGAAAAACAACACGCCAACCAAATCTCTTCTTCCCTCCCATGTGCTTTCTCTCCAATTTTACTCAGATTTGAGCTAAAAGGCCGAAATAAAAAGTGTCACACCCCACCATTATCCCAGAGAGTCAGGAAAACCTGGCTCCCTGCCTCCAGATAACAGGGATGTGGGAATGTGTCCCTGCCAATGCCCAGCAGCCACAGCACACCAGGCTGCTACTCTGCCTTTTGTTTCCCAAAGAGGGGGGTTTAGTGCTGGGAAGCTCTTGGACTGAGCCCCCTCCTGTTAGGGCAGCATTTCTGTGCTCACATTGCACAGGTCTCACTTGCTCTGCAATCCACAGATGTGGAAGAAGGGAAGGGAGTGAAATCAGTGAGACAACACCCAGAGTGAGACAACAACTTGGAAATCAGAAAGCCTCCACTTTGTCACACTCTTCCCCACAGCTCTTCCCCCCTTCTACTACCCAGAAGCTGTTAGGGTTGTTCAAACCCTTTTCCCAAACACGACCTGCAGTTTCCCAGTGGAATGACACACCACTCACCTCAAGGAGCACTCCTGTCTCTTGATGCCTCTCGAAGAGCATCTTGGCAGTATCCCAAGGAAACTCAAAGTAGGCACATCTTGCTGTGGGGCATTTCCACAAGTGCTCAGCTGCGAAATGCTGCTTTGCCCACATCTAGGGAGCTTGGTTTCCTCAGAAACCAAAAGTAAAAAATGAAAAAAGAATAACAACGTGATAACAGAGAAAGGACACATTTCTATTTTACTCCTATAAGGAACCAGATTCCTTGGAATTTTTAGCAAGAAAGAATTTTATTTTAGTTGAAATTTGTTGCCTTTGTCTGTTCTTTAGCAAAAGATGATCAGAGAAAAGGCTGAGACAATTGGGATTGTTCAGCCTGGAGAAGAGAAGTGTCTGATAAGACCTTATGAGAACTTTCAGTGCTTGAAGAGTGGGAGATGAACTTGGGGCAAGGGCTGGAGTGGCAGGACAAGGGGGAGTGGCTTCCCACTGACAGGGGACAGTTAGGTGGGATATTGGGAAGGAATTGTTCCCTGAGGGTGGGCAGGCCCTGGCACAGGATGCCCAGAGAAGCTGTGGCTACCCCTGGATCCCTGCAAGTGTCCAAGGCCAGGTTGGATGGGGCCTGGAGCAACCTGGGACAGTGGAAGGTGTCCCTGCCCATGGCAGGGGGTGGAACAAGAGATTCAAGATCCCTTCCAACCCAAACCATTTTGGGATTCTAAAGATACCTTGGCTCTTTCCCTCCACTGAGCTTTGAACACTCATGGAAACAAAAAAAACTAACTCTCAGCGACAGCAAGGGCTTCACTCAGACTGCCACAGCACAGGCTGGACAACTCCTCTGCCATCTCAGAGCTGGACATTCCCAATGCCATTAGGAACAGAGCTGCAGGAGAAGCTGACAGGAAAAATGCATCCTTAAGCATGCAGAAAGAATTCCTCTCCTCCACGTCCTTTTCATGACAGTCCATCAGAGTTTGTCCCTTGCTGGGGACAGACACCTCCTGCACCCATGGTGCTGCCTGATGGAAATAAACCCAGGCAGGACCACTGGGGAAAATACAGAAAACTCTTATTTCTTGCACGAAGAAAATGAGGATTTTTGGTGGGAAGGCAGATTTCTGGATAAAAACAGGTTTTTCTCCCTCATGCTTGAGCTACCTAGGAAAACAAAGAAAATCATTTAGTTCTGTCTTCACTAAACTTTCTTTTGTTTTTGCCTGAGGTTCCTGATGGTGCCTCTCCTTTTCCCATGACTTTCTAATAAACCAGTAGAGTTTGCAATGTAATTTGTGTGTGTGGTAGATAAACCCACACTTTGTGAGGTTTCACACGACCTCACACAGCTGAGCCCATATTTCTGTACCTTATTATATAGCACCTTATATGCATAAAAAGTATGTTTTTCCCAGGCATAGCCAGGCTAACCCAAAGGGGCTTTGGGCACAGCAGGTCCCTGCAGCTTTCTCTGTCTTTCTCCAAGAAAACACAGAGCTCATCTCCCTCTTCCTACCAAAATCTGCAGCAAATCTTAATTTTCAGCCCAACAGCCCAGCTGAAAAATGTGCTTTCTGCAACACTGTTGTGCTTAAATGATACCAAGAACCAATTGTAATTAAAAAAGAACAAAGAAAGGCACCAATACAAAGCTAAAAAAGCAAATCCACACATTTTTCCAGAATACTGAGGTGTGTTTACCTCAATCTAAGCACTGTCCCCAAATGGTCAGTTCTTCACTCAAAAAAGTTGTCTACTCCCCAGTGCAAAGTCAGTGGGTGTTACCTGAGGAGCTGGAGGCAATAATTTTTAGTGTTTGATTTTTTATTCCAGACAGGATGGTTTGCCTTCAGCTGTGGACTTCTACACCCTTCATCCTCAAGGCTAAATATCAGTACCAACAAAAAGAATGAAACCAATACACAAGACTTATAAGAATGTGCCTGATTAGGCCATTATTTCTACAGCATCCAGGTAGATTTGAATTATTTTCTGTGATACTTAAAAAAACAGATCATTTTCATGTTTCAATTTGCACTGATGTAAAAATACTTTTTTTTTTTTTTTTTTTAAGAAAGAAAACCCACCTTATAAGTATATTCCTATTTCAAACAAATCCTTTTATCTAAGGGTGAGCCCAGGTTGTTACTTGAGATTGTTTGCATAAAATCTCATTAGCCTATTGATTCTTCTTCTAACACCTTAGGTAGTACTTCATTACCATGCAAATAGAGACAGGCTTTTTACATGTACCTTAATGCAGCACTGATTATTCTCCTTTCATAGCACCGACAACAAAGCACCGTAATGAAAGTCATCAATAATTGTTCAACAGGTGAAAGAGATTAGAATCAAACAGAGCCTTTCTTATCAGCAGGAGCCTCCTTTTCTCCTCCAAAACACAAATTTGGCTGATTACCATTCTCAGGGATCTGCAAGGCTCCCAGTTTCATCTTTTCCTCCCACAGACAGGCACAATGCACTGCAGGGTGAAATATTTTGGAATTCAGAGCGAAATCTCAAACCCAAAGGAAGCAGTGGGACTTGCAGTGCTGCCTTCTTCCCCCAAATCCCAGCCCTGTCCATCCAGCCCATCCCAGTGATGGCTCTGCAGCACCACCTCAGCTTTTACTTTATACACTTCTGATGTGGCAGGTCCCTGCTTTAATGTGGCACATAGCTTGTGGGAAAGAATAACATAATCAGAAAGTCCTGAATGGTTTCTGTTGGAAAGGACCTTGAAGATCACCCAGTCCCACCCCCTGCCATGGTGGGAAGGGACACCTTCCACTAGCCCAGGTTGCTCCTAGCCCCATCCAACCTGGCTTTGGACACTTGCAGGGATCCAGTAGCAGCCACAGCTGCTCTGGTCTGGATGATCTTTAAGGTCCTGTCCAGCCCAAAGCATTCTGTGATTGTGGAAGGACATATTTGCAGTACAGTGGCTACAAATCTACCCTAATTTTAACCTTGAGTGCCCTCCAGGATGTCAGCAGAGCATCTCTGGGATTGCCCTTGGGACAGAGCTGCGAGTGCAGAAACTCCAGCAGGGAATGAGGGAATGTTTGTTAGCAAACAGCCTCTGCTGGGATAGAATCACAAAATCCCACAACATCCTGAGTGGGAAGGGACCCCCAAGAATCATCCAGTCCAAGCCCTGGCCCTGCACAGACACAATCCCACCCTGGGCATCCCTGAGAGCATTGTCCAAACACTCCTGGAGCTCTGGCAGCCTCGGGGCTGTGCCCATTCCCTGGGGAGCCTGGGCAGTGCCCAGCACCCTCTGGGGGAAGAACCTTTCCCTGATCTCCAGCCTGACCCTCCCTGGCACAGCTCCAGCCATTCCCTGGGTCCTGGAGCAGAGACTGGAGCTGTCCCTGTGCTGCCCCAAAGGTGGGAATGCCAAAAGTGTCCCTGCAGGAAGTGGAGCCCAAAGGAACCTGTGCTCTTCACAAAGAGCTCTGCAGAGACTTTGGTAAAGAGCAGGAAAGAAAACAGAGAGCATAGGGGAAAAAAAGAAATCCAACAAAGCAAAGATTTGAAAGGCAGCAAAACACAACTGACTTCACTGGAGCAAAACTGTCTTGAGAGGAAGCCCAGCATGAAGCAGGTAACCCACTCCACCTGACTGAGCAGTGATTTTATTGCTTCTCTTTTTGTGTGATCACACCCAGGAGCTGCCATTTCAGACACCATGAGCACCATTGATAGAGGCAGGCACCACTCATGGGGTGAAATTTGTGCAGAGGCAGAAATCAAAATCTCATCTTCTTCAACTCAGTCTGCATAAGGAATGAAGGGTAGCTGGCTCCAAAACCTGCTGGGGTGATAATGCAAAGCCTACATGTGGCCAAGGTCCTCAGGAAGGGGGACAGCTCTGATCTCTGGTCCCTGTTACAGGGACAGGACCCAGGGAATGGCTGGAGCTATGCCAGGCAGGGTCAGGATGGAGATCAGGGAAAGGTTTTTCCCCCAGAGGGTGCTGGGCACTGCCCAGGCTCCCCAAGGAATGGGCATGGCCCCAAGGCTGCCAGAGCTCCAGGAGCTCTGCTCCCAGGGATGCACAGGGTGGGATTGTTGGGGTGTCCTGAGCCAGAAGTTGGACACAATGGTGCTTGAGCATTCCTTTCAGCTCTGGAGATCCTGTGATTCCATGAACCAGGAGCAGAGGTGTGCACAGAAGAAATACAGGGATGCAATAAAAATGTTGGAAGCAACCTCCAAGCACTTTCTCCTTTACAAGCACAGACGCAGGCACAGAGCAGCAGCAGCACTGGAGATGTGGCTGTGAGAGGCAGTAAAAGACACATCTTTTGGAGCAGAGTGCTAAATGGGGAGAAAAAGTAAAATAAAAAATACCTGAGATTTTAAGTGAAGGAAGCACTTCCTACCTGTTTCTCCCTAAGTTAAGGGCAATGAGGTCTCCCACGTAGGCAGACAGGACTTGGCTGTTAAATTCTCCTGCAAAAAAGAACCTGTAAGAAAGAAAATATCAAGTAACCAGCCGAATAAAGGAAAGGAAGTTTCACTTATATGTGCCTATAGTTTGTAATCAATTGGGCCCAATTTCTGCAGCAATTGTGAGCTGAAAGCCAGAGCTTTGCTATAATTCAGTTTGATTACTATTGTTGACTTCCTTTTCATTAGTTTTCCCAAGAAGCAATAGAAAAAACCAAGAAGCTATTATCAAAAAGTCCAGCAAGGAGGGGAAGAGGAGGAGGGAATACATGAAATAACAAAAGTTCAGATGTTTTGAGCAGAACCTCCTATTAGAAGGAAAGGGTTTACTCCACAGGTTAAGTTTTACTCCACTGCCAAGAAATAACAAGCAAAGGAGCAAAAAAAAAAAAAAAAATATATATATATATAAGAAATTCTGTTCTGTCTTGTCAAAAACAAAGCAAATTAATTGTGTAAGTATACATGTAATACTAATGGTATTATACAGCTCAAGCAAAACCAGCTAATGAATCCCACTGCCTAAAAGTGCCAGCTTAGTTATCAGCATTCCAGTCACAACTGCTACAATTTCCACTTGTGCTGTCAGAACACAGAAGTGGCTTAAAAGAAAAAGCAAAAGCCTTAGAAATGCATGTATAATATTTACTAATCACTACTAATTCAGAAAGATTTAAGAATTTGTATGCTTTCAGCTGCCAAATATCATCTGAAATGTTTTAATACTCTCCAAGACCCTTATTGCCCTTTCAATTGCAAATTTTAGACAGGATTACATTTTCTTGGTTGGTTTCTTTGCACAGAAATTGTGCTCTATGCAAGAAATCAGCATTATGTGATTAACACAGACAAGAAAAACAATATAAATAAACAATTTACAATAAAAAAATGGCCTGGAGTGACAGGACAAGGGGGAGTGGCTTCCCACTGCCAAAGGGCAGGGTTAGATGGGATATTGGGAAGGAATTGTTCCCTGGAGGCCCTGGCACAGGGTGCCCAGAGAAGCTGTGGCTGCCCCTGGATCCCTGGAAGAGTCCAAGGCCAGGTTGGACAGGGCTTGGAGCAACCTGGGACAGTGGAAGGTGTCCCTGCCCATGGCAGGGGTGGCACTGGATGAGCTTTAAGGTCCCTTCCACCTCAAACCATCCTTTGGTGTGTAGGCCTGTGAACCCCCCAGGAGAGTGGCAGGACTCCCTGGAGGAACGCCACAATGGTACTGTACTCCCCCAGTGAAGGTGGAGTGAAAGTCTCCCCTAAGATGTAACCTTCTTATGCTCATGTACCCCAGTTTTATCCCTCCCCCAGCCTGTTGGCCAGCCCATTTCTCTTCCCCTTGGGTGGTGACCTCCCTGCTTCCCCTCCCAAGGTACATCCTCTATCCCTAGAACTTTCTCCCTTGCTTGGTTCCTCATTGATTCTAGTCCCTCGGTTCCTCCCCTGCCTTGTTCCTGTTGGCCCCTATGCCCTGGCCTCCCCTCTGTACCAGCCCCTGGCCCGCATTCCATTGGATCCTGTTGTTCTCTGCCTCTCTTATAAAAACCCTTGCACACCCCAGTATTTCGTGCTTGTCTCTGGCCTCCTCTGTGATGGCAGGCTTAATGAAGCCTCCCATGGAACTCCACACAAGGACCCTCCCCTGCTTCTTGCTGTCGGCGTTGCTTAGGACCAGCTCTGGTGTGTGTGGGGGTGTGTGTGTGGTGTTCCCCGATCCCCTTTTCCCTCAGGTTCTTCTATTGATCCCTCAGGTTCTCCCCCGATCCCCATCAAACTCCAGAACCTCTGCCTCCCTTTGCCTTTGCTCCTGGGGGCCTGCATATGAATAAAGAACCTTCCAGGTTCTCCATGTGGAGGCCTGTTCTCATCTCCTTTGTTGCTGTGTTGTTGTGGAGAGCAAAGATGCCTGAGCTAGCCATGAGGCTCCCTGGCCAGTGAAGGCCCTGGGACCATGCTTTCAGAGAGAAGGTTTGGAGGGCCCAACCTGGGCTGGGCAGAGACACTCTTTGGCACTGGTTTCTCCTTGAAGCTTGCCACCAAAAATCCAGCAAAACACAACACGTGTGGCCTCGCCAAGCAGCTCCACTAGGAGATGCTTCCGGAAGGTTGGCAGTACCTCACCACCTAAGCCCACCACAACACTTCCATTCTGTGACTCGGTGGATGGTGGTGGTGGCATCCAAGGCCGTGTAGGATAGAAAAGAAATGCCACATTACTGCCACTATTAAGGAAACAATTCCAGCACAATGATACTTATCATCCACAACATACCAGTCAGAAAACGTCTTCAGTGGAACAGACACCAATGTTGTCACCATG
Source organism: Erpornis zantholeuca (assembly GCA_013400515.1). Lineage (NCBI taxonomy): Eukaryota > Metazoa > Chordata > Aves > Passeriformes > Timaliidae > Erpornis > Erpornis zantholeuca. The sequence continues at coordinate 12,238 of VZTN01006015.1, forward strand.
AACAGGTCCTGGCACAGGATCGTCCAAATTTGCTATGCTGCTAATTCAGAGAGTTGCTGCTAGTTGATCCAGACAACCTTTTCCATGTTCTCTTCTTTGATGCTTTTCAGAAAACAGGAACAATTAAGCAAGCTGATGACAAACACAAACCCAGGGCTTACCCCAAAGACCTGTGGGTCTTGGGGATTTTTTTATTTGTTTTCCATTTTTGAAATATTATAACCCTTATATCAAAGCTCGTGCTTGATTAGCCAACCCCAAAGCAGTATTTTGTGAAAACCACATGCAAAGGGCTTTTCTGATGGGAAGAGAGAAAGAGGGAGCCCACTAGTTCTGAAAGGGTTTTTACTGGACAGGGTCAGTGTTAACAAACAGAAAGGCAACCTGGTACACACTGGATACCAAGGAAATACATGAAAATATGCATCTGGGTTCATAGCTGAGTGAGTTGTTTCTATTAGAATTAACTTTGAAAGCTATTAGATTAAATTGGACCATGGCAAATTGTGAGACAATTTGCATTCCTGCTTAAAAATCCATAGTCCGAGTAAATTGCCCTCAAAGCTTCATCTTTGTTAAACTAAAATATAAGACTCACTATTAAAGAGCAAAATTTACCTTTTGACAGCAGTGATGGACTGTCTTTGCTCAAAAGACACTGCTTAATTAAAAACAAATGGGGTTAATGTGAATGAAAGCTACGAGCTCAAGTGCAATCAACAGTCAAGTCAATCTGAGAGTGGGGTGACCTTTAAAGGAGAATGTTTTCACTCCTTAAACACATTAAACATTGCTGACTTTTGGGAAAGAAATATAAAGTTTAAAAAGAAAAAAAGATAAGGGGTTGTTAATAGGCTGTGAGAAAAGGATCTAAAGAAAAGCAATCTCACATCTTGCTCTTTTGTGGCAAGTGAGACAAGGACCTATATTTTTAATGAATATTTTCTGTGCACTTTCATTTGTCTCCTCCATATTGTTCTCCCTAAGTGTCTAAAGTTAAATCAAAAGAGACACTCACTAGGGAAAAATGATCCAAACGAGCCTAACAACAACAAAAGTGCTGTTATCCACAGGATTACCACAGTTTCTAAGGAAAAGAGAAAATCAGGGAGCCATTAATTAGAAAATTAGTTCCAGCCAAGCTGGCAAGGTTTATTTTCATGTGCAAAATGGGAATGTTGCTGTTCACGTCTCTCACAGGCATTTAGAGATGCCAACTGTGAAGAAAGTTAGAAATGCTCAAAAATAAAGGAATTTTTTCTACACTTTGAGGCACAATGGCAGAAGACTCAACAAATTACCTCCCATCTTCTCCACCAGCACATGAACAATGGGACATCTTGAGGAGTGTGATGTGAGAGAGCAGCCAGCCAGAGGTTGCACCCCAACCCACTTTTTATCCATAAAGATACCTGAAAGCTTAAGAGAGGTTTGTATGACATTTCAGAGAAATAAGAGTCTTTAGAGGATGCCATTCTGCTAACAGAGCCCCAGTGCTGCCCACTGGGGAATTCCCACTATGACAGAAACACAGGCCCGTGAGGAAGTTCCCAGGGAATGAATGAGATGATAATTTTATAGCACAGTTACCTGCACAAAACTTATTTCATCTTAACAACTCGCTTGATTGCTTTTTCCATTATTATTGGAAAGTCATTCCAGAACCTCATTTCCTCTATCTGTGAGCAAACTTCTGAAGTCCAGCTGGAATTTATGAGCAGACTATTTGAAAGCACTCATTCTTATGCTAACATTTCCCTAGAACTTTCTCCATTGATTACTTTTCTCTCTCAAGTGCCTCTCCAGACAAAGTCTATCGCCTGTCAACCTTAATTTCACAAGGTATCATCACATAAAATAGGTCTCTATTCCTTTAGTCAATCTAATAATTTTAGAAAAATATGGGACATTTTGCAAGATAAATATTGGAGAGCTAGGATTTAACATGAGTAATAGGACTTGGAGTCAGAGAGTGCCTGAAGGCAGGAGGCCTTTCTGTCCTCCACCCCTCCTGCTCCTTTCTCAGAAGTGACACCTCTAAAAGGTGCTTTAATGAGCCTGAAGCAGGCAATAAAACTTTACAAACACCTGTAATCCACACACAAAATAAACCAGGAGCTGTCCTGTGTAACACAGCAATTTCAAGGACTGAAGCACTCAATCCTTTCCTTTTTTTCCAAAACAATGGTATATGCACATCTTTTTCCCACTTAGAATACAATTTAAGATTCTCTACCAAGGAATAGAAAAGGTTACAGAGACTAATAGTGTCACAATTCATTTTCTCAGGAAAGTTTCCAAAATCCCAAACTGAGGATTAAAAGATCTAGCTCAGGTTGGTCATGCACAGTTCCCAAAGCCAGGAGGAGAACTAGCAGAAGAAATGCTCTGTCTGTACACTGCAGGAAGATAATGAGTACTCAATTTACTTCAGGAAAATAATATGTAAAAAGAACAGTTTTCCATTGTACACAGGATTCTGGGAACACCTGCAGGCTCCAGAATACCAATTGGTGTTGGGCAAGTCACAGATTTTTTTATGTCTTCTTTTTGTGCCTTTTCTATGTGTGGTTTCCACAGTCCGTGTTTAGGAAAAAAAAAGAAGAAACCAAATTTTCAGCTGTTTGCAGGATCCTGCTTGTGCTGACCCTACAGATGGGATGACTTTCCGAGTGAGTAGGAAGAGTAAGAAGGGCAATGCCACCCAATCTGATCTGCTCTGGAAAATCTACAAACACTTCAGTTAAAGCTAAACCAGCAAAAAACCCACATTTAATGAGTGGTTTAGGGCTGCTATAAAAAAGGGGAAGACAAAAGGTGGGCTCATTTAATGTTTCATGAAAGGTCGCATGAGAATTATGGCAAACAAGAACAAAATCCATTTCTTCCCCCTCGCAAACAGAGGCCACGCTCTCCTTCTCGAGACCAAGGTTATTTGTCTATCCATGTCCTAATTTGCTGATAGACATCACACACTTCCATTCCCTTTTCATTCAAAATGAGACAGAAGTTAGGAAATGCAGCAGCACACCGTGTCCCTGCAGAGAGACACTCGGATACTCAATGTCATCTAAAGTCTCCCTGATGTGAGGAGCCCAGACTAATTTACTGCCTCTCCTAGTGTAGACAAAATATAAACAGCATCATTTACTGTGACCTGCGGTGTGCTGCTTTCCCTCCTGTTTTTCAGACGTGTTTAATAAGTTTCAGAGAAGCACAAATGCAGAAGTCAGAGATCAAGTGAGAGTAATAATTTACTGAAACCTGGAGATTCGCATCCCTCTTGATTTTAACATAAATGGCAGCTTCCACTGCCTTTAAAAAGGAGGCACTCTGCACTAGCCAGACCCTCTCCAGGCACTTTGATTTCCTCTGAAGTAGCAACGTGAGGAGAAAACTCGAGTCAGGAGCTCCACAGTCAGCACCAGGAGATGAGAATTTAACACCAACAACCAAAAAGGACAAATGAGCCCTCAAAACCCCCATCTGGAGCCAGAGGTGAAAGAAGGAATTTAACAGAAGCCCTCGCTGCTGACGGGAGCCACAAACCTGGCAGGGCAGCTGCTCTGTGCCAGAGCTCGGGGACAATTTGGGGAGCCCAGAAAGCCCAAGCCTTTAAAGCCAAGGTGTCCATGCCCACCCGAACCCTTCCTCCCTCAGGTGTTGTGAGAGCATCTACTTCGAGCAGCCCTTCCCCACAGCTTTGGGAGGTTTGGAGAGTGTTTCTGCGATTAGCACAGGAGCTCATTAACCTTCTCCCTGCCGGGAGAGGAGGGGGAGAGCGAGTCACCTGCGAGGGGATCTTAGTTCTGTTCCTTGTTAAACTCATGTCTGGCCAGGCTGGAGAGGAGGTCTCACCCTCTCTGTGGGAGGGCGGAGGGAGATCAGCCTTTGGATCCTCGGCAGGGATGTTGTGCAGGGCACACTGAAGGACTGGCGGCATCAGCGCTTCCAGCCTCCCCGGAACGCCCCAGAGCAAAGGAAATGTTCAATCATTTACCGGCATTATTGCTTTTGCCTGGAGCACTGATAAAAAAAGTTGGCTTGGACAAAGTAGCAATAAATGAAACATAAAAGAAATAGAGTTTTGGGGGTGTATTATCATTGCTGTTCTCATTTCAGAAGAAAGACAGACGGGGGACTTAGCAAGAAACTCTGGTTTCCTTAAAGATCTCCTAATATCAGATTGAAACTACACCCAGCCATCCCCGCTGTGGGGCTAAAAAGAAAGCAAAGGCTATAAGGAAATCGCAGCAGTTAAAGACACTTCGGTTTTATCCCGGGACAGGAGGGAATGCCTGATTTCCTGTAGCTGCTCTCTGTGCAGGAGAGACTCACCCCCACCCTGCTCAGCATCCCTCGTCATTCACCCCTTCCAGCCATCAGCAGATCCTCAGGGAGTGCTGATTGCTGGCTAATGCCAGGCTGGCTGCCACTGGCACCACTGAGGTGCCAAAAAAGAATCTGGAGCACTGATGTCCAAGATATGTGAACAAAAAAAATTGCTTCAGAGCATGTGCCTTGTCTATCCTGCAGCATTTCTTTCTCCCTTAGCAACTTTAAGTCAGTAACTTGTTCTCATCCTGGAAGAATATGAACCTGGAACCTCAATTCTGCCAATCTCTCTGTATTTTGCTGTCTTCATTTATCAGTAATACCAATGAATATAATTTATCAACAATACCAGTGAATTGAAACAGTGAGGGCACAAATGCTCCTTCTCTCCTGCTAGTCAGTAACAGAGCAAATAAAATCCATTAAAGGGGCAAAGTGGAGAGTTAAGCACTCAGATCTTCATCTGGTACACCAAGATGTCCTGAAGCCTTGCCTAACACAAACCTCTTCCAAAATACAGAAAAATACCATAGAATATGGAATAAGAGGGGAACACAGAGTTTAAAGCACACTCATGCATTGTTAACAGGGTTTTGTGGGGTAGCCACGGCAAAATAATGCACATGGGGCTATAAAAAACCATGAAATGCAACACAGGTCTGGATAAAATCCAACAGTCTTGTGAAAGAATGGGCTGCCAAGGAGATCTGGATTCACCCACTGGGGATTTCCCACCTGGAAAGCCCAAACATACACATTAGTGTCCATTCCAATCCATATTTTACTCCCAAGTTTAAATTCTCCAAGAAAATTTTGATCTGATGGTTGCAACCATGCAGATATCAATTTAATGCATGTAAATTAAAATTCAGCTTAGCAGCCTGTACACAGAGCAAGAATTACCTGCCCCACATGTGAGGCAAATAGCTGACAAGCTGCTTCCTTTCTGTGAGACAAAATGTCTGTCAGGGTGCTCCCCAAATCAATGCTGGGGAGATGTAGCCAACTTAGAGGCACTTACAAACTAAAAATTTACCACTCAGTATTTAACTAGAGTGTTAGTTATTAGTAAATACTAAATACTAGTATTTAACTAGTATTTAACTAGCTATAATTAATATTAGCTTGCCTGGAATGCAGGAATAAGCAAACTAAGTCCTCCGTGAGGTACAGAATTTTTGGAGCACAACGATGCCACAGCCAGGGACTGTGGAAGTGTGGAAGGAATGTGACTCCCAAAAGGGTAAAGGCACATGTGTGCAGCTGCTCATAGGAGGCACCCAGCAGAACTATTGATTAAAATATTATGCTCAGGACACTTGAGTTCAGTTTTGAAGCTGAGCTCTCCAGTGTTTTTCCTCTCACTCCATCCAGCCCTTCCTCCTTCCTCCTCTGCAGCACGTTTAATGAAGAAGCCCCATTTTCTCTTTTCCTGCATACCTCGATCATTTGATTCAAACCATGCTTTAGAAGCTGCACAGCTCACCCTTTGTATCCCAAAACATGCAAACGAACCAGGATATCCCATATGAACTGGATAGAAGACGTTTTTCCAAGGGATGTGGTGGAGCCACAGAGCTCCTGCTCCCATCTCCCAACACATTGCTCCTGTGCATCCACAGTGCTCTCCAAACTGGATGTTGAAAAGCCTCAGGCTGCAATAGCAGGGCAGGATAATTTTGGATGGAGTTTGATAATTAGAGTTATCAGACAATAGGAGCCTTCCTCAGGCATCTTTGAAACTCCCTCAAAGGAAAGACAATGGGATATTGTGAATATATTATCTCTTTGCAAAGATAAAAGCTGGAGTCACACTGTGGTTGTCATAAGATCTCTTTCTCTTTTGGTTTCTGATGTTTTTCTGTGCTTTCTGTAGATCCTGGTCTTCTGTTTCTCTCAGATGTGTCTGCTTTAGCCAAAATAACCTGAAAATCTGTAGTAGTGTGACACCAGCTTACTACAGCAAAATAGATCTTAAAAGCACTCCCAGCCCACAAGTCCATCCATTAAATGGATGGCAGCTTGCATAAAACAATATATAAATCTTAAAACCTACAGAAAATAACTGAGATATTTGGAGGTTATCATGTCATGCACCAAAACTCTGAAATTCTACCAGCTTTGGGAGTAAATTTATTTTGGCTGCAACATCCCAGTGTCCAATTCTCCCTGCATTGCCTAGTGGGAAACATCCTTCCTGTGCAAGCCAGGGAAAGCTCAAATTAACTCCTGCATAGAAAGTTGTGCTTATAATCACCTTTTTTTAAGGAGCTGGAAGTTTGGGGAACAGACTGTGGTCAAAGATGAACCTGCTTGACAAGGTCAGGTAGTTTGGGAAGAGAAAATTGTTGCCTGGTAAAAGTAATTAGGTTGCACTGAAAAGAAGCTGCCAAAGTCCCAGCAGCCTCTGCTGGAGTAAAGCAGAGTAATTAAAGCAGTTTTAATGCCTATTTACACCAGCAAAGTCTGGCTCTAACACTGGCTGTCAAAAAAAGGAAAGTGGAGGTGATGAAATTCCATCATTTCATAAAAAGCTACTACAAAATAGTGAGGGACTGGTGCTGAAATACCCAATTATCCATTGGAATATTAACCTCTGTGCCCACGGGTGTCCAAGTGGGAAGCAGAAGCAGGGAATTCGGTGCATTCACACATTCCCTGAGCCCTTACCAACACCTAAAGCCTTGAGCTGCTGCCAGCAGAGGAATCCACTATTTAATTGGCTGTGCAGCTCCAGCTCATATTCTGCTCTGCAAAACCCCACAAAAGGGTCAGCCAAAGCTTTCTGCAGAAAAAAAAACCCAAAAAAGCATTGACAGAAAGCCTTTGGAGCAAAGGAAAAGCAGGAAGAGCTTTAACAGCTCGAGCATAAGTTGGATAGTCCAAAACTCAAGTTTTCCAGGCTGCCGAGGTCTCCAATACCCAGACTATAACAGCCTTGGATTTAAGCACTACTTCTCCTCCCATATTTCCTGGGAAAGAATTTGCTGTTAAGATCTAAATTTCATCCACAGGAACCAAAGATAACCTTAACTGGTGAAGAGATAAGACTTAATCATTTCTTAACTATTTCCCTTATTTCTGTAATTCCCGTATGTTTTTGAGATTTGAGGGGCAGGGGTTGTTTTGCTTTTTTTTTTTGTTTGGTTTGGTTTTTAATTAAGCAAAGCAGACAATCTGTACTAACTCCATAAATTTCCCCTCGCCCACAGAAGACCTTTGAACAACAACTTCTTCCAGTTCTTTCCATTTTACCTGCGAGCTCAAAGTCAACTTTCCTCTGCTGCTGACAAAGTGAACCTGAGCAGTGGGAAGCCAGTAAATCTCAAGCAGCAGCAATGCTTTATGTACCTTAAGTACTGCAAGATTAAAAATGTGGTTTTATCACAGTGTGATACCGACGTTAATAACTCGTCTGGAGCAGGAATTCAAAGCTTTCACTATTCTATAATTGAAAGTAGCCCAGTTGCACAAGGATTCAGGTAGCAACAGAGGAGCTCAGATCATCTTAGTCAGTGTTTCACTCCAACAGGAGCCTGAGAAGGGCAGTGAAGCATCACTCAGTCAGGCATTACCAACACTGGGGTTTGCATTAGCAAATGAAGCTACATGCAAGTCACAATCCCACGCCAGCCGACTACAAAGCAGGTCAGGCATGCAGAAAAATTCATTTGTGGCACTTGCTGAAAGCAGAGAGAACATTTAAATTTCAGATTTTCAGCCATCAGCAATAGCCTTACCTGCTGCTACATTTTCAGTTGTCCCAGCAACAAGCAATTCTTTTTCTTTCAGCTTTTTTATTATCGCTTCTCCTTTTCAGCAGGCTTTTGCGAGACAATTATTTCATAAATCTTAATTACTGTTTCATTTTGTTTTGACTGGGCTCAATATAACAACTGTGTGCTGTCACAGAAAGCAGCTGTCCCTCCCAGCACGGCCTCGGCCACTGCAGCTCTCGCTGGCACTCAGGCATCAAAAGGAGGCAGAGCAGCAGGAGCAGGAGAGACTGGAGGAACTTCAGGGCAGGACAAAGGGACACCCAGGTGTCCCACAGCCTGGGAAAGGGGCAGGAGGAGCTGCAGCTCCACTGTGCTGAGCTATGGCATCTCCACAGAACCAGAGACTGGGTGGGAGCTGCCAGGCTGCAGGGAGGGGTGGGCACAGGTCACCAGCAAGGCAGGCAGGGACCACGGGGAGGGAGGCTGCACTCCACTGCAGGGAGCACTTGGGGTGTCTCAGCTCTGAGAAGGGAGGGGTGATGGCAGGGTGAGGCAGTGGCACAAGAGAGACTGGTGAGGGGCACTCTGGTGGAGCAAGAAAAGGAAAGAAACCTTCCTCAGATAACTTGAAGAAGCCTTTACCCTCCCTGGCAGCTCCTGGACATCCCTCTTTCCAGAGAGCTCTTGCAGTAAGGTGGGGAGGACAAGCCTTCTCAGCTTGCTAAGCAGAAGGAACGTGTAAATTCCAATAACTCCTTTAAAATCACCACACACAGTTCACTTCGGAATGTGGAAGTGCACAAAAGGAAAAGAGCAGGAGAAGCCAAACAACCACCAGCAGGAGCAAATTGAAACATTCATCTGGATGGCAATGCCATTTCACATCTCCTCTTTAGCCACTGCTGGTATTAAACTTAGCACAAAACCCAGAATCTGAAATGGTTTCCAATAAATCAGCACTTCCATAGCTGCTCTGGAGCAGTGGTGAAGCTGCAAGTTAATTTTTTCATTTTCCTCAGCTGATTTCAGCTAGCCATGCTGTTCACCATGTTGTTCCTAAACCCCTGTCTCACCTCTACACGTGGTTCACCCACGGACTTTTCAGAGAGCTGTTGCACATTTGCTGCTCCCTTGCTCTCTGGTCCTTGGACTAAATCAGGAGGAGTGCATCTCCTTTCATTGTTAAGGATTAACTGCAACATAAAACAGTCTGAGATGGGAATGCTGCTCTTGTGCAGCTGTGTGCAGCTGGAAGCTGTGGGTTCTGTCCATAAAGATGCAGTGTCTGGAGTGGTTGGGACCCAGAGCAGCTCAGTGCCTCTCAGAACTCATCAGAGCTCAGAACAGCAGTGAACTGGGAATAAAAGGGGGTTATATACATTGTGTTAATGCTTAGGAGATATTGAATCATAGAATCCCCTGAGTTGGACCCACCAGGACCATCCAGACCAACCCCTGGCCCTGCCCAGACACCCCAACAATCCCACCCTGTGCATCCCTGAGAGCACTGTCCAAATGCTCCTGGAGCTCTGGCAGCCTTAGTCACTGCCCTGATCTCTTTGTGTCTAATAAAAGTGTCAGAATGTCATTTTAACAGCTTTTGGTTACTATTGCACCCCCTTCTCTCCCAGGGCACACATTGCACCTGACCTTAAAGGACCATAAAAATGTGAAGGATGCAAAAATGCTCTGTGTGTGTCCACAGCTTTGGGCCTAAATCAGCTCTGCAGTTACAGTCACCTCTGAACACCAACACAAGTCTCTGGGCACAAACTGTCACCATTTGTATTTCCTAAATCAGCTGAAACACAGCCTAAAACACAGGGCTCAGTACTGCTTGTAAGCCTGTGCAAATGGCTCTCAGTGCACATCCTTTGCTCATTTCCCAGCTGGATTTCCTGCTCTTCCATCTCATTTGTGCAAAGCAGGCCCAGCTCATGATTCTGTTCCAGATCAGGCTGCAGAGGAACAGGAGGCAGCGAGGGGAGCTTCAGCACACAGGGAAAGAAAAACCAATTCACTCCTCCCTCATAAATCATAAAGAAACTAGGTAGGTAGAACACAACATAAACTCAGGCAAATTCCTGCATTTTCTGATGAAAGAAATCTAAAGGTAACAAGCAGAAACTTGCCCGACGCCCACAGGAATTTAAAAAAAAAATTAAAAATTCAAATTATGCAGACAATTATATGTTTCTCAAAAGTAAGAATATTTAAATGAAGTGGGTGAATGTCCTAAGGTGGAACTGCAGGAGTATTAGTCAGCCATTATTTCATTTGAAAAGCCTAATAACACCTCTGGATTTAAATTCCATTCATCGTTCTGCTTGCATTTTGCAGTTGTTGAAAATGCCATCACAAGAAAACAATGTACACCATTTCTAGTAGTGCATATTTATAGTTTTTGGCTTCTTTATCCCAAGAAATTGCGATGTACATAAAGAAAATCAATCTTTTCAATTTCCAAACTGTTTTAGAATTTATGTTCATTTTCTATTTATAAGCATTTGACCTGGTCTGTGAGAAGTTAGATGGAGAAGTTAGATTGCAGTCAGGAAAAATATGTTCATGAGTATTTTTAGACTCTGCAATGTACAAGTCTTAAAACCTGAGATATCCCTTCACGTTGTATTTCCTGATGCTCAATATCTTTTCTGTTGCCCATTTGTGATAACAATTCCTTTGGAGCATAATGAGGAAAAGCCAAAGTTTGTTCCACACAAATTCTTCCTTCCATTAATAACCCTGACAGGGACAGAGATGCTGAGGCAGTTTCTGGGCATTAGACAAAAAAAAAAAAAAACCCTAATATGAAGATGTAGAAGCATTTTTGGTTATATTTATCATCAGAAGTTGCAATTAAAGACTGACAAGTTTGCAAAGCAACAAACAGAAATAACAATTGAGGCCACGCTTCCAGGGGGAAAGGCTGTAAAAATATCACCTCCTGAACCTGGTCAGCTTGGCTTAACACAGATCTGCAGGAAAATATAGGTATATGACATAGATAGGTATGAATTTAGCTCAAATTTAGCAATTAGCCCTCATGCTAAATACACAGAACCTCTGCTCTGAGGCCAGAAATCTCAAAAAGTTGTGAGTCACTATCACAAACCAGCTCAGTCTATGTGACCACTGTTCATCCTTAAAGGCTCAGACAGTTCAAGACTGTTTGTCTGCCCTTTCTTCTCCCCTGTCAAAAATGCAACTATAAATTAAAACCTGGAGTGGAAGCAAAAACCAGACTGATGCTGCCAAATTTTTGGAAAATGGCTCATCATTTTTTATTCTGTTTAGCTGGTGCCCAGCTCTGGGGGTTACATTCCTGCTAAGAGCAAGGCACCAGGAGATCTTGAAACTGTTGGGTTTCCCTCCTTTTCAAATAAAAAAAGTAGAGCAACCATGTCTGAGAAGATGCTGGCACCATTTAATAACAAAAGCCGTGGGGAAAAGCAATGGTGGGAAGTCACCTCCTGTGGTTTAAACAATTACCTTGAAAATCAAAGGTGAAATTCAACAATGCATGGCACAACCTCTAAATGATCTGCTGGGGACTGCCCACACAGGCAGGAAGGATTCCCCCCAAAATGCCCCCAGATTGGATAAGAGGATATGGAGGAACTGTTTTCCATAGAGTATTTCCCTGTTTTTCCTATCAATGCTGAAGATCTGCACCAGTTCCTGCTCATCATGAGTGAGAACAGGACAGAAAACTCCACAACCTCACTGCAGGGCATGAGAGGGGAGGAATATTTCCCCAGGATTATATTTTGCTTAAATTTAGTGTGCTCTGGTAGGATTAAGAAGTAAAAGGTGCATGTGGAGTGGCATTGTGAGTGCCTGAAGTTCCTGCTGTGTGACAGGAATAACTCGGGGAGGGGACACAGGGAGGGGACACAGGGAGGTGGCAGAGTGAACACAAAGTGCCAACACTTCCTCCTCTAGGATTTGACACCAGAATTCTTGGAGGACACAGGAAAAGTCCAAATCCACAGTAAATTTGAGAGGCTGCAACTCTCTGCCAACAAGTGACAGTGTGTTCTTCTCCACTATTATGGGGGGACTGTGTTTTTTGGAAATGTGTAGCTCAGCAGGATTTCCAAAACTCTGTTGCATCTCAGGGATGAAGTGAGTCAAATCTAAACTAATGTAAATCAAGGTAAACATGCAAATCTGGTTAGGCAGAAAGTACAGTTTGGGTCTAGCCTACTTACACATTCCTGGTACTTTCTGTGCCGTTTCAATCACTTTTATTTTTTTGATGAGAAGAGAGGACAGTCTCAGGAATTGCAATATAATTGTGAAATTTAAAGGTTACCATCCAAGTATATTTTCATTTATCCTCTTAGCTCTGAAATATCCCACCAAGCTGCTAATATCTAATAAACCATTTAGAGAAGCTGAATGTTATCTGTAAAAGTTAAATTGTTTACATTCACCGTGGCTTACCATAAATAAAAATGCTCATTCATTGTTTAAAATGCATCTCAGCGTGGTGAATTTTGTGTTTTCTCTGCTTGGTTCTGGCTCTAACCAACTCCATAGATACTTTAGCACCATCTTTTGGCTAAACTGGGTCCTGACCTATATTTATATCTTTCCCCTACAAGTGAGGTTCTTGCACTTTTCTGGAATTTCCAATCTTCTGAACATGAGGAAGAGCCAAACTGGGAAGTGAAGCTCAGGCTGTGGCTGACAACTCTTTCTTATCTACACTGAGATGCCTTTATGTTGTTGCAGCCCTAAAACTGAATTTTTATAATTATTTTCCTTCTCCTAGAATTGTGTAAAGGTGATTTTTTTTCGTACACATGCAAATCACCTCCACTAATTATTAATCTGATGTTGGTTAGCATCATATTTTTTTAATAAAACATGGAATGTAGACCTGCTCCAGGGATTTGCTGCTGCTTTGCCATTCACTTGAACTTTATGTTACCTGATACAAAAGGTTCTAAATTCAGATTTAAGGTGGTTTTATAAATTATTTTTCCATCTTTATTTTACCTTACATTTTTTAATGTGTTTATTGAAATTAGTTGAAAGGTAGGATGAAAATGCAGCTTTTATTTAGGCAAAAAAATCTCCCCTCTCTTGTGTATTCCCTTTATGCTTCTGACATCCCATCAGGAAAACCATCTTGCATCTCCCTCTGCTAATGGTGTCTCAACAGGATCACATCAGAGCAAGGATGGAGGGAATATATGGCAAATATGGCAAATTCAGGGCTTCAGGACACTGTACAAACTGGGCTGCTGGAATTTGAAATTAATAGCTCTTTTTCTTTTCTGGATCTGAAGGGATTCTGGATAGACATTTCAAATCTGAGCACCTGTGGAGCACAAATGACCTTGGAAAAGCTGGAATTGTCTCTCTGTCACAGACACAGAGGGTCCCCTCACGGTCCAGTTTCAGCCTCACCCCAGTGAAGTTCCCACTCTGCTTCCACAGAGCTCTCTGGAGCCTGCCCAAACACCTGTGGGATTACCTGGGCTGCCCAGGAAAGGGTGGTGAGGATCCTCACCTCCTTAGTCTGACCTGGAGAGAACAAACACAGCTCAAGGTCACTCAGGATTTCCATCCATGAAATCACCACTCACACAAAGGAAGGGGCGTTTCAGAGCAGGACAACAGCCAGCTGCAAAGATGGGTGATTTCAGACACAAAGGACAGAATTTGGCACAACTTTCTGTCGAGTTTGCACCATCCATAGACCTATTAATCCCACCAGAATCCCCTCTACCTTGCTTGCAAAAAAACAACCATCCTCCCAGGGCAAACCAACATGAAGTCTTGTGTATTTTCAGTGATATTGTCTATATTCCAGCTGGGGAATGGGATCATTTGGACACTGTGCTCTGCAAAGCTCTCACCATTCATCACCACCCTGATCCAGGAGTGCAGATACATCAGGGTTTGCCCCTGGCACTGAGTGTTGCAGCTTTGTTAATCTAGAGCAGAAAAATAATTTACTGCATGAGAGCAGCAGATACCAGAGCAGAACCTCACGTGAGAGGGAAGCAGTGAGAAATACGTGCCATGTATATTTATATATTTCATATGGGCATTTAGAAACACATCTGTGCCAGTAACAGCTACTGGAGCAGGGTCAGTGAAAGAAAGTCAAAGAAACTTGGCTAAAACTGGCTGAATCTGCCCAAAGAGAAGGCATTTCTCCTTTCTTCATATTCTTCCTTTGGACTTGTTTAGCTGGAAGAAATAAAACTGGTAATAACTGGCTAAATGATGACTTATGGCTAAAGCCACGCTGTCCAAAAGTCTCCTGTGTAATATAATATTTATCTATATTATTTGTACCTAGCACACATACCCACACCAAAACATATTCTTTTATCCCTACTGAAGTAATTTCAGTCCTCAGGACTGAGAAATCTGGAAAGATTGCTTGGACTGGATGACATGAGAGGTGTCCTCCCTTAATGATTTTATTGTTCTGTGATTCTAAAAGAACATGTGTGTGAACAGGAAAGGCCACGTGGAAAAACAGCTGAAAACAGGAGGCAGATAATAATGTCTGAAAAGAATATTGACATATATCTGAAGAAAATGGTGCTAGGATGGGGAGAAAAGCAGGAGTGTACAAGAGCTTGTCTCATTCCACCTGGCAACAACCACATCACCCAGGAGATTTATGGGATGAAAAAAACTCCTAACTTGAGATTTCAGGAAGGTGGGGGAGGTTTTTTTTTTTCCCTATCATTTACCAAATGAGGGGGAAAAGATGTTCCAGGGCTGCATTGCTTATATGATTATCCTACATGTATCTTTTCAGGCAGGGAAAATCTTCAAGGAGCTGGTGGGATTCGGTTTCCATCTGAAGAGTCAGAGTGTCATAACTTTGCATCATTGACTGAAAGCACAGAGGTCAGGAAATGACTCTCGAGGGACCCAGCCTGGCTCCATCTCATTCCAGTTCCTTCCAACCACATGCAGTGGAAAAGCTGCCCTGACGACACAGACCAGTAACAAATTCAGCAAAATTTAATATAGGAAAAGAGAAGGGCAAAGAACCAGAAGGAAGGAAAACTTTTATCGTTGTATTTGCAATGCAAGAGGCAAAAACTGAAATCACCTGAAGCAAGGGAAAACTGCTTGAACTGAAAAATTAGAAATACAAGTTTCTCTTTCAATTTTTGAGAGGCTAAAAAGTCTCACCACATACCTATTTGCATGAGGAAGTTTAAGTTCAAGGAGATGCTTTGGATAAGTAAAAAGAGAGACTAAAACCTGCATGTTCTTTTAAAGGTACTAACCCCAACTTGTTGCAATTAGTTTCAGGCATTTCAGAAAGTGTTTGAAACACACCAAAAATAGTTTCTAAGTAGAAATATGCTGAATGAAGGGGAGGGAAGGGTTTGAACTTGCAGGAAGGATTTTTCTCCTTGTTGCACTGGATTTACTGGCCGTGTCTTAAAACAGCTCTAAGGTTTCTATAGTTCATGCTTTTTAAATTTTTTAAGTGTGAAAGCTTTGAAATTTCAACCCACAAAACATACCATTGGTTTTTTTCACCTTCCAGTTACTATTTGATAATGGGCTATGAAATCACCTATTTGAAGAGAGCCCAGCCAGCCTCAGGGACTCTGGGTACCTGCATTAAAAGCAGTATTGTTCTGCTCTTTACAAATGGCACTTTTCCCAAGCCAACCACACATTATTTGGAACAGTCCTTTGGCACAGTGCTGTGTGTGCTGTACCATTATCATGGGAAGTGTTTTGTTTATTGAAAACCCACTCTCTGTGAGCCACTAAGCCAAGTTAAATTCTCTATTTAACAGCATTCTGCATGTTGGGCCCTAAGCAAGGGCTGCTGCACTCATGTATTCAAGCACTTCCTTGCAAACAGCAGAAAATCAGCTCCTGCCAAGCACTTTCTTACCATAAAAAAATCATCCTACCAAATGCCAAGCAGGCCAAGTTCTCCCTGGCTCTTAAAAATCAGCCTCAACATGAAAAAAGATATCAAACTTCTCACCATCACTAAATCAGCACTCCACAGGCTAAACCATTAATGTATTCAACCAAGTCAGCCTTAGAAACTTTTCATTTAGCTCTACAAAGATAACACTAGATCAGCATTTTCATTAAAAAGAAATGTCATGGCTCATTCCTTTCTGTGATTGAAGAGGAAACAGCAACATCTTCCAAAACTCAGGAGAGAAACATATGCTGCAATAAAAAATAAATAAAACTGTGATTGTTGTTCCATCAAATATTTCAGTCTATGATTATAATTACTTCCTGATTGGGAAGAATTCCCATGTTCAAAGCCTCATGTAATGACAGCTCAAGTAGATCAAAAAATGCAGTGGCAGAAGTTACAGGAGGAGCCAGGGACAAGGTGCAGGGACAGAATCTTTACTGGTCTTCATTTGTTCTGCTTTTATTCTAATTGTGCAGCTGAAGAACTTTCCAGCCCCCACCACCTCTCTGTTCCCTGTCCAACATCTGTAATTAGCAAAGCCCTGGAACAAAGCTCTGGGAATGCCTGAAGCTACAGCAGATTTTGGTTGTGGCAGGTCAGCAAGTCCTTACCCAGGTCTTTGCCTTTGCTGTCTGCAGCAGCCAGAGTGGGATGGCCCAAAGGCTGGACATGAACAAGTCCACAAAGGAAGCCACTGTCAGGGAACAGGGGCAGTGTCCCTCTATGGGGCAGGCACAGACCCCACAGACTGTAATGCTCTGTGCTTAAAGGCTCCTAAGACACAGACTAAGGAGTAAACATAGAGCAAAGCAAATGGGGAGGGGTTTGGCAAAACATCTTCCTTCCCTGCAGATCATTTGAGGTGAGAACTTTTCATTCTGATGATGATTTGTCCAGAAATCTTTTTTCAGCATGAAATGACTGGTTGGAGTGAAGGGCTGATGGAGAAAATGAAGGAGCAGGAAGGGGAGAGCCTCAAGAAGCAGGAGCTGAACTTGCCAGCATTGTGAGTGGCATATCTGGTTCAAACATGACCCAAAACTGAGAGAAATCCGTAATCTGAAAAGCAGGAGGTGCAGCAAAGGTGCCTCCCAGGCAGCACCCAGCCATTCCCCAGGGCAGGAGGACATTAATGGGATGGAGCCAAGCACACTCAGCCTCCCCTCAGGAGCACAACACCTCTGAGCCACTTCCATTGCTCCCCTGCCAGCAAACCCCTCTGCTAAAGCCTGACACTGTCCAGGATGGGAGCTGTACTTGAATCCCAGAATGGTTTGGGTTGGAAGGGACCTTAAACCTCTTGTTCCACCCCCTGCCATGGGCAGGGACACCTTCCACTATCCCAGATTGCTCCAAGCCCTGTCCAGCCTGGCCTGGGACACTTCCAGGGATCATAGGGTAGCCACAGCTTCTCTGGGCACCCTGTGCCAGTGAACTGCTGGGTATCCAGGTAGAAGCACAGCCTCTAAATTCCTCTGCCTGAGAGTCAGTAAAACAGACACTGATAACTGGAGTGGAACTGATGAGCAGTCAGAAAAGCAAGTTTCTAAAGTTCACACATTTTCCCTTTTACTAAAGGCTTCATGTTTAACCAGTGTGTAAACTCCACCAGAAAACAACAGTAATCTTCCTGCAAGAATTGAAGCCCAAATTTGCAAACCAAAGTGAAGACCTGAAAGAGTCTTTTCATTGTTTATACAGCACTGTCCTCCAGCTCTTCAGCACCACAATGTAGAGCAGGAGTAATTCAACATAAACACATAACTGTACATAAAGGAGCATACACAGAGTCACTCACAAACAGCGTCCCCAAAAACCACAGACAAGGAGCTGGGAACCTTTGCTGTTGATCATGACTACTTTCTTTGTGTTAACTTTAAAATAGTAATGATTTTCTTTCATCTTAAATACACGAACATTGAAGTAAAACAATGTCAAGTCAGATGAGAGAACCCTAAGTCACTTCAAACAATTGAGATCTAATGCTTACTGTAAGTACAGTTCTGCTTTCAACAGATTAAAGTACTCTCAGATCTATTTTTTGTTCCAGTCAAAGGCAGACACGTTGCATAAAACATCAGGGGGCTTTCTTTGATCAGATGCATAACTTTACATTTCTTGTTAAACAGTTATAAAAATAAAAAGGCCTTATAAGAGGTAAACTCGGAGGATATTTATACTTTCCCAATGACAGCTCAATTGGGGTCTTGAGTTTAGCACCACTTTCAAGATGTAAAAATAATTATTTGTAGAGTAAGTTTTCAAGTTACATCTCTAGAGGAGATAAAGGAATGATCCACAGCTCTGTGCAGAACAAGTCCCACTTGGAGAGGGTTGTTACCTTCATTGAAATAAACCTCTGCTTAATATCACTGGATTAGAATAGAGAGACTCTCTGAGCATTAATAGGGCCTTTTTGTGCCACTCTGCAAGTTCACAGGAATGATAAAACTGTCTTAATTAAGTCTAAAGATTTTCTCAGCATAAGAGATTATCCCTGGGAGAGGCTGCCAGAGCAGTTCTTTGTCTTTGACAATTAGATCAGATCTGAGGCACAAATGGCAAAGCCCAGAACAGGAGCTCCTAAAAATAAAGCATGGCAAGGACAGGCTGGTGCTCAGCCTCAACCTATAGCCTCATTTACTGGGGCTTTTAAGGCTTTTCCAAAAATAAAAATGAATTTGAGCTATCAAGTTTTTATATTGATTTTCCTCTCTCTCTCTCTCATAAAAAAAAAAAAAAAAAAAAGAAAAGAAAAGAAGGTTAATCAACTGCTGAGGAATTGGAAGGAGAGTAACCATAGGAAAGAACTTGTAATACAAAGGAAAATGGGGCTAAGACCCTCATACTTAAGGTGAGATAAAAACCACTCTGGACTGAAGGTTGATTTCTCCGAGTTTTTTAATCTCGCAGCTCTGCAGACTTTAACACCCAGCAAAATAAATCCCACAGTGAATGGCTGTTTTTCCTGGGGCACATTTTTTTGTTGGATCACCAAGTGAGCACCAGGGATGCGAGGAGCAGTTTCGTCTTCTGTGTTTCCCTGGCAACTTAGTTTTAGCCGTCAGAGCAAAGGGAGAAGGAATTCTTCTTAAAACATCAAAAAATCAAATAACCTGCCAGCAGATTAAAGGAGTTTTATCCTCGTTTATCTAAACTCCTCGTCAACATCCTTAAACTCAAAGGGATGTAGGTCAGCTCTGCTGTCCTTTCTTGAGTCCCATCTGGAACCATGACAGGGTTCAACTGCTTTGAAGAGCATCAGCTCTGTGTGTGCTGCCAACCCCACCCCTCCCCTCAGCAATTACAACTTTCATCCTCTGAGACACTGTGTTTTAAAAGTGCATTTTTTTCTTCTTGCCACAGTGATACGGTAGCATTTCTAAAGTCTTGGTCTTTCCAAAAATGCTCACTGGTTGTGCAAATAAAGGCCAGCTCAGTGGTTTTGGTTAATTGTCACAGCATTAGGGATTCATAAAACAACTTTTCCAGACTCTAGAAAGCAATTTCACCCCAGTTTGCAAGCCAGCAGCTCAGAATAATCAGAATTGGAAAAGACCACCAAGATCACATAACTGCATTCCTTTAGTGGCTCACACTCTGCACAATCCCTCACCTGTTTCACAGAGGTGTGATGGAAACACAGCACTTGAATTCCAGCTCCACGCTCATTAAAATGACACACAGATACCTGTGTTGTGTGTCTGCCAATGTATTGTGTACTCTCCTTCCCCAAACTGGGACAGACTGTGCAGCTTTCCTTGAGGAGGTGCACAAGAAGCCAGGAGCATGGCCCAGACAGCTGACCCACAAGTGGCCAGGGGGATATTTCATACCATGGAATGCCATGCCCAGTGTATAAACTGGGAAGGAACAATCACTGGGGGGGGGGACTTAGATATTGGGCATCACTCCTCTTTCTTCTTGTTTTCTCTCTACAATTATTATTATATTTTATTTTTTTTCAGTTATGAAACTGCTTCTTTATTCTCAATCTTCCTCCCCACCTTGGGAGGAGAAGTTAAACCTCAACAGACAGAAGGATATTTTTGTCTGCAGCTTTGTTATTCTCAGACAAGGCCTTTGGCCAGTCCATGTCATCCCTAACAGGATTTTTTTCACGTCAACAAGGAGAGGATCCAAGAAATCCACTGAGGCTTTCAATTAATCTTTCAACTGTATATAAAGCATTTAAGGGTAAGTATCCACCTGGTAAACAAGGAGCTTTGCTAGCACAGTTTGGGAAAAAGAGCTCTATGTATCTGATATTTTCCAGTATCAGACACTGTCTGCTGTCCACTTTGTACAAAACAATTTGGAAAGAGCAGATACCACGAGATGGGTGAGTGGTGAGGAGAACTCCTCCCTTCCCTCAAAGGTTTCAGTATATTATTTTCCAGCAGTTCAGCTGGCTCTGTGTTAAAATGCTAATGCAGCCATTTGCATAATCTTCTCTGAATAATAAATAACGAGGCACTGAGTAAGATTCACAGAGTGAATTCTTGTCTACACCAACACGGAGCTGTTGTGTACAACACGCTCTCCCTTGCTGATTTCAGGGCATTTTTGTTTCACTTTCCCGTGAGACCTCGAGCAATATTCTGCTTTTATTTCAAAGTTTACATTCCTATGATTGATCCCTCTTTGCACCGAGCCCTCATGTGGGTGCTGCTGCACCACTCAGAAGACATCTCTCCACTCCCCATGGTTTGGTTTTCACGGTGGTTTGGAGAGTTCCAGGCCAGCTCAGACAGGCTTGGAGCAACCTAGGACACTGGAAGGTTCCCTACCCATGGCAGAGGTGGAAGAAGACAATCCTTCCAACCCAAACCAGTCTGTGATTTTGTGATATCTGTCATAAAGTCCCAGCTTCCAAGCCACAATTACTGTCCAAAGAAAAAATTCTGTAGTGGCAAGTGATGACTGGAGAGCAGTGGGAAGAAATTCCCTGTGTCTCACAGGGCTGCATCCATGCAGAGGTGACAAATGGGGAGACAAGTGGTTTGGCAAGGCAGAGAAGAAGCAGAATTCATTCCAGGTAAGTGTTAGAGGATCATCTCCTGAAGAGACACAGGTTGGGGTCTGACCAGGAAGGAGCTCCCAGCTAGAGCCAGGCAGCACAGCCAAAATCAATTAAATTGTACTGATTTCAGCTAATGAAGCAGTGGAGGTGGAAACCCCTCAGACAACTGTGAGACACAAACACTCCCCTCCTGTGAAGCTCTGGGAAAAGGCTGAGACCTGGCCATAAAGCCAAAGCACACACATCACATGTGAGCAGGCCAGGACTGCTCCTGAATCCTGGAGTTCTGCATCCAAAGCACCAATACAAGGAATGTGGCACTGGACTACTCAATTTTAGCTAATAAACCTATAGGAAAGTTCAAAGATACAAGAACAGTCATCAAACAAATCAAAGCAGAAGATGAGATTCACATATTTTGACAGTTTTGGTGCTGGCCCTTTCAAATGATCCCAGAACTTTTTATACTAAATATTTTCCAAAACCTCTTTTCTCTTTTCTTTTTTTGGCCTTTCTGAAACCTCTTTTCTCCTTTTTTTTTTTTATTTATTTTTTTTTTTAACAGGTATGTTCTACCCTTTTTTAAAAAAATTTAAGTTAAACCAAATGGTAAAAATATTTGCTTATACACTTTGTATTATTAAATGAAACCTGTTATGTTTTACATCAGATTAGGAAGAGTTGCTGGCATGGAACGCAGGGTTCAGAAACTTTCCATTATTATCCCATTATGGTCAATATTTCCTGCCATGGGGTGAACCTTGCTTTAAGACATTCCATTCTTCCATACCGAAAATGTGGCATAGCTGAAACCTGATGTTTGCAAATGTACAACCAGCAGCACCTAAAATAAACTCCAGCTAGACCCCAAGATTGATGTTTCCTTTGCTTTGGGAATTTTACCATGGTACAACACTGGAAAAACACAAGACCAATCATTATCCTCAATCTTCCCCTTTAATTCACAAGGAGGAAACACCAAGCTGGCCAAGACCATCAAAACACTCCATGTTTCTTAATACCAGAGCCAAGGGCTGCTGAAATTCGCACTCAGGGCTTTTAAACTGGGATTGTCCTAAGCAGAGGCACCAGAAAAGCTCAGCCTGCTCATTTCAGGTGCAAATGGAGCTGTTCCCAAAGGGTGGGCAG
Organism: Erpornis zantholeuca; assembly: GCA_013400515.1. Taxonomy (NCBI): domain Eukaryota; kingdom Metazoa; phylum Chordata; class Aves; order Passeriformes; family Timaliidae; genus Erpornis; species Erpornis zantholeuca. The sequence continues at coordinate 34,409 of VZTN01006015.1, forward strand.
AAAAAAAAAGCTAACAAAGCTTTGGCTGGCACTCAGCTTGAACCCTGGTTAAATTACATGCACAGACATTGTGTTTCAGGGAAAATAAAAGGTATTGCTGACATCAATACATCAGAGCCAAAGTTGCACAAGTCCCAGAACTGAAGGGCTGCTTGATATCGCCCAAATGGGGGAGCAGGAATTACAAATGGCCAACACCTGCTGCATTACTGATCTGGATTCTCTTCTCCTGAGCCCCTGGGCATAATTTGAAATTTCTGTTCCATTTGTACTAGACCAAAGATTTCTGTCAAGGCACCATCTGTAGCAATGAAATCCCCATCCAATTCCTGACACAAGCCAACCAAATGGAAATTGAACCTGCAAAACACCTACGTGAAAGCACACCCCTCCAAACTATCAAAGTCCTCACCCATCAGATTGTATTTACACCCCATGTAAAATCCCTTCTGGGACCATTTGGAGCAGCCACAGCCAGGAAAAGCCTCGGTAAGAGCAAAAGAACAACAATCTGAAAGAAAGCTGACAGCCTACATCCCCAGGGCACTCTCCAAAATTGTTCATTTTATTCCTCTGGGAACAGCTGGGGTGTTTGGGGCAGTCCAGCAGCTGCAGGTGCTGGTCCCAGGGTGTGCAATCAGCACTTTGAAAGAGAAAAGGGTGTTTATTTTTATATATATATATAATATAAAAACCATCTCTGAACTGCTCTGTTTTCTTTCTTTCATGATCTGCTGAAGGAAGTAAATGACTGGGGATGGGATGAGATCCAGCACTTTTGCATGGTTTTTTCCCAGGAGCATTCAGAAGGGAATTGGATTCTCAGCCAGGTAGCAAAAATAGAAATGAGGATCTTACAAGGAGCAAAAAACGAAGGGTTTTCAACACTTTGCACATTTTAAGCTGGGACAGGGCACACGGCAAAGTGTTGTGCAAACACAACATGTAAGAAGAGGAACTTGTCCACATTCCCAGTTTGCTGAGTTGTGAGAGAGGATGGGAATGCCCTGGAACACAACCCTGCAGGGTGGGACCAGGAGGAGCTCTGTGCAGTAGGGTCATGCTCAGCACCTCCCTCACCTCAGCAAATATGAATTATCTGGGGCTGGTGAGCCAGCAGAACTGTTTGGCATGCGAATTTCTCAGTGCTTTTGGAAGGAACATAAGAAATGGAATGCCTTTGGCACCACTGGGGTGGGGATCATCAGCTAATATCCATACTGAGGGTACCCCCAAGGAAAGCTGCTCTCTCAGGCAGCAAGAAAGAACCAACCTGCTGGGGAACCTCCTATTCTTGGAGGTGTGAGTTAAAACCTCTCAGAGAGAAGAGAAAACTCTAACATGGGTCACCAGAGAACCCCAGAGTGGTTTGGCTTGGAAGGGACCTTAAAGCTCATCCACTTCCACCATGGGCAGGGACACCTTCCACTAGACCAGGAAGCTCCAAGCCATGAGGTCCATGAGCCCTGGATGACATTCCTAGGAAAGAGATCCCACATTTCAACACCAGATCATCATGATCCTGCTGTCCCCTTCTGTTCCAGCCCCAGGAACCTCAGGCAGAGCCAGCACAGCCTGGGCTGGGGCAGGACAAGCACTCCCAGGCTGCTCCCTCTGCTTGTCCACAGCCAACCATGAATCTGCCAAATCCCACCTGCCTGGGGCTCCTTACAGACATTAAATACTTTCTACAAGAGACACAGTTGGCTGGGTCAANGAGGGGGGGTTTGCTGCTCATGTCTTCTCTGACCTTCGACAAGAACACCCAAAACTGCACACAAGCAGCTCTTCCACAGCATGAGTGGCCTATTACTAATTAACACTCATGCCACACTCAGCTGAGCCCACGAGCCCTGCTCCCTGCTCACTGCAGGCAGGGGCAAGGAAGGGAAGTTGGTCAGACTGGAGAGGCAAGGAGAGGCTGAGGCCACCCAGCAAAGCCCTGGCACAGAAATGCAACCTGAGATTTAAATATCCTTTAACCCTGTGAAGGCCAGGATCTCTCTGTAAATCCCCTGAGCAGCCCCAGAAGCTCCTGCTGCTCCCTCATGCTTCAGTTCCAGAGTTTGCCATTGATTTGTGATTTATGGGTAACCTATGCAACATCACCTTGCTGAACCTGCAGGCAGCCTGAGGCGATTTTGGGGCCATTCAGCAGGATTTGTGGATGGTTTTACCTTCCCAAATGCCTCAGCTTGATACTAGATTGAAAACCTCCTTCTGACTTTCTGCACTAGGGTGTTTTGCAGATGGGCTCCCAGTGAAGTGGAAGGGAAAAGAGTAGAAGTCATGTCTGTGAGGTAAAACTCAGTTTTACAATTAATTTGAGCATGGGAATGGCTGGAGCTGTGTCAGGGGAGGGTTAGGCTGGATATCAAGAAAAGGTTCTTCCCCCAGAGGGTGGTCGGGCAAAAACACAACAGAAGAGACACCAAGACACACAAATTCCCTTGAAAAGAGACATTTTCCTAAGTGCTAATGTGACAAAACAACAGATGAAAACATGAGAACCCAAAATTAAAATTAATGGCAAACTTCACAACACTTTCCTTTAATCCCTGTACTAATAACAGAGAGTGCAAAGCTCATTGGAAATTCCTCTCAGGACCGAACTCAGACTCAGGGAAGAGTTAAAATGGGCAGCCTTACTTTTTTGCTGTTTTGCTCTCCAAAGTGCTGCCATGCGCTGGATGCATTTAATGTGCTGAGGAAAAGGGCGAGAGAGGTCCCTGCAAGCAGAAGATTTCGAGGGAAATTGTCACTTTCTCCTCCTAAGTGACAATTTTGTAAATTCTCGATGTGACAGGAACAATCGAGGAAGCGAATTAGGGGAGGGGAGGGAGGCTGCTGGTGCTGGGTTTGGCACACAAGGAGCTCCACACGCTCGGGAATCCCGGCTCCTGCAGAGCACGAGTAGCATCTAGAGGATGTGGGGAGAACTTCCAGAGCAGGGAAGGCTCTTCCTCGGGAATGGGAACAGATTGAGGGAGAGAATAAGGGCGTGCCCTCACCCCCTCCCCGTTGGAGCTCCTTAAACAGCCCCAGTAAAATTCCACTTTTTCCCAGATTTAAATGGGATGTTATGGCATTTCTGCCGACAAAAGAGGTAAATTAATAACACACACACACATGCAAAAGCCATCCCACAAATCCTGCAGCAGGAGGGGAAGGATGACAGGCTGCATGGAGGAGGAGATAGTCCAGGGGAAGGTGTCCCCACGACGGCAGGGGCAGAACAAGGTGAGCTTTAAGGTCCCTCCCAACCCAAACCAGTCTGGAATTCTGTGAGCAGAGGGTGGATTTTGTTTCTCCCTTTTGCTGGAGTTAACAGCCAGCAGTGGCAGAAGGGTGATCACCCGGCTCAGCTACCTGAAGCCTCTTCGCTGTTGAGAAGGGATGTAAAAACATCAGATCTTGTAACAAAACATCTGAAAACTGCTATCCAAACCAGGAAACTAAATTAGGAGCTAGATATTAGGAAATCTTCTTGAAAAAAATCCATTTTTTTCTTCTTCCCAAGTAGCTTTTATACCAGTTTTCACTAAAGCTGACAAATTAGCTCAGCTGTACCCTCCAACCTGTGCTTTTCTGAGCAGGAAGGATAATTTCCTAATGCCTCAAAGCAAACAGCCTTGGCTGGGTTTGCAATCTTGTCTGAATGTCCCTGTGCTAGAAGACATCCAACACAGGCTTTGGAAGGTCACTTTCTCCTCCTTTCCTATTTCCTTATACATTTACTAAAATCAGAGCTCATTTACTAAAATCAGAGCTCATTTTTTTCCCCACACATCTGCAAAAATAGCAGCAGCAAAAACCCAGGCAGATTTCAACCAATCTCTGCCTCTTCCTTTACTGGAAGTCCACCTAAACATGCAGCTGTTACCACAACTTCTGCCCAAGGAACCACTTCTGTTCGTTCTGGAAAGGCACAAAAAGGCCTTTTAGTCACCCTACATTATTGTTGCATCCAGAATTTAGAGAGCAGATGACTTCACCAGCTCCCTGCCAACCCACTTGAGCCAAAGGTGATGTCTTAGGTTTTAAATTTTATATTTTTCAAATCTTATACTGCTAGTGTAACTCTGAAGTTTGCTGTAGCTTGTTAAGTGCTGTTCTCTCATGCTAAGATAGACAAACAAAACCTCTAACTTGCTCTCCAAGGACACTCAGAACAAGAACTGCAAACCTTCACCTTGGGGACAGGGGGGCAAGCTTGGGCAAATTCCATCCTTGCCTGGCTTCTGCTTGGGGAATTGATGCTGAGATCCAAGTGGGAAGAACTCGGGAGCTGTCCTTGTCCATGTTGGGATGCACTGAGGCAGGAGCCTCTGGAGCCCAGAGTGTACCTCTGAAGGCCTTTCCAATCAATCCCTCCTTGATTCCTTTATCCCTGCCTGGGCTCTGTTTCTAGGGAGCCATTTCAGGCATCAGAGGAACACAGTTCACATGCAGGACCAAGAATTTATTGGCAGGCTAATTAAAGCCTTGACAGTCCAATCCAGGAATTATTATTAGTCCAACTGCAGGGATACAAACATTTGTGGTCCAAAGCCCTTTTGCAATGGTGGGGTGGTTACAACCTGGACATGCAGAACTTTCTCACATCTCCCCCTTTTTCTGGGAGCTCCCCCTTTCTACTTCCTGACCCTCCCTTCCCTGAATGTGCCTTCATTGTCCTCAAAATCCCACCTTCCTCACCAGGAGGATTCTAACACTGTTCGTGGAATTTCTTCTTCTCCAGTCTGTGACTTTCTGAACGGTTTGCTTCCTTGCTTTTTCCTCATTAGTGCATAAATTACATGTTATCAAGTGTTCCTTTTTTTATGGGCAGTCACTCTGTGCTGGATCCTTGTTCTTTGTTCCCTTTGTTATTCCCCATATCAGCTTTATCCCCGTCCTTGTCGCATCCCTGAAGGACTTTAGTGCCCACTCGCTGTAGGTGTTTACAAGCCCCACACCCTCTGCAGCATCCCGTGGTAACATTTTGGGGGCTCTCTGCTATATTCTTCTATTCTTGTGGGCTAATAAGTCATGAGCACAAGTTATTTCCACAGGCATCCCTTCTCCAGGGGGCCACTGAATGATCCACTCCAGCAGAGCAGAGATCAGGAGGTACAGTAATTCATATGGATTCATGTGCAATTTAAGACAAAAGTACCAGCAGCTCTTGATTTTCCTTCAGTTTTTTAAAAGAAATCCATTCTCCTCACTCCCAATCCCCCTCTGAAACTCCCACCCAATTGGAATTAACAGTTACTTGAAATACTGTTTAAAGAGCTAAAGAACTAAACCTAAATAACTAAACCTAAATAACTTAGCTGGCCCTCCCTGGGGTAAATTCTGCAGGGCTGTCAGATTTGGGCTCATTTATTCCTCTTCCCAAATGTTTGCTATTGTCCACTTCAGGGCTTGCTCCAGCTTCTGCTGGGAAATTTCCAGCTGTGACAAAGAAATATCAAGTCCAGGAGGGCTGGTATCTCTTCCCTAAGTGTTTTAATATGATTAACAGCTTCCAGCAGCTTCTCCTGAAAACTGGGGTGTCTTATCCTAACTCTTAAATACATCAGGAATTGAGAGCTGATTTTGCTGGGGGTCAAATCCATGCTGGGGTTTGTTGCTTCTTGATAGTTTCTAATTTGTGGGGAGGTCAAACCACCATGGTCTGGCTTTCTCACCTGCTCAAAACACATTTGGATGCCTTTTCCTTTCCTCTACTCTCCTCCTGCCATCCTTGAAAGTACATTAGAGTCGCTGTGAATAAGTGATTGCTTTAAAAAAAAAAAAAAATCCCAGAGGTAAAGAACCCCTACCTCATTAAGCTTCCTACTAAAATTTTACTGCAGGGAATCAGCTGGAAGTGTTATTCAGAAATAGCAACCAGCGGTGCCAGGGACCCTGTGGGACAGGGAGCTCTCCCCTGGATGTGTTGGACAAACGTGGTGGGCCTGGGGAACTCCTGAGGACCCCAAAAAAGGGCTCAGTAACAGCACGGGGGTTAAAGACAACCTGGAGAGAAAGAGGGAAGAGGCTGCACATGCTCCTGGCTCCCACGGAAAAAGATAAATTCCCTGCTACATGGTGCTAAGCAAGCAAATTGCAAGTAAATCTATTCCTGCAGAGCTCCTCCACCACCCCACCCCCCTGGGAAAGCAGGAAAGCTTTCCATCATCACCTCGGGGAGTTCATGCAGACCGGGATAATATGGCCCCAAAAGCAAAATTCCGCAGCACTTCATTTCAGGGCCATCCGACTTCATTTCCAGCTGAAACGCTCGCAGCCCTGAGGGACAGCAGCGTCGCATTTCACTCCTCTCTCTTTAGAGACAGGTATGATCTCGAGAAGAGGCTAAATTCTCTTCTGCTACAAGACCGATTCAGCAGCAAAAATGTGCAATGAGAATTTATCCGACAGCCTCTCTGTCCCGGTGTTCGGGGAAGGACCTCCAAGTGACACATCAGCATCGTTCCCACCTCCTTCTCCCCGACTCCCTCCCGTCAAACAAACCAAAACATCGTCACGAACTAGGTGTTGAGAGCCGATATCACACACAAAGGACGGATTTCTTAAGACTGATTCAGTCTGTCCTTTACTGCTCTTTAGTCTCGTTCAGTGCTAGCCCCTTTCCCCTCACTTGCTGTGTGTATTAAACCATGACCCGGGGTCGAAGCTGCGGGTGAGATTACCAAGGGGAATTCATGGCGTTTTCAGGGCGTTTTGGACACACAAACACACACTGACCTCCCTTTAAAAAACGCAGCTTTACAAGGTCGGATCAAAGCACCAATTGTCCCTTGAGCCACCTGCAGGCTGCCTGACCCCTCACAGGAATAAATAAGTGGGAGAAGATTTCAGTCTCTACTCAGCCACATTCACCCACGCTTCCAAAACCCCACATTACCAAAACAATTTCCTCAGTTTGTGCCTCTAATTTACTCGACAGACATCACACAGCATCCCGGAATGGTTTGGGGGCTGGAAAGGACCTTAAAGCCCATCCAGTGCCTCCCCCTGCCGTGGGCAGGGACACCTTCCACTGTCCTAGGTTGCTCCATGCTCCAGCCCAGTCTTGGACACTTCCATATCACATATTTGTCAAATTGACACTTCCATATCACAAATTTGTCAAATTTCTATTTCAAGTAAAACGTTTTTCACTCAATTATCTCCAGATAAAACTGTTACAATTAGAGATTTTACTCCAGCTTGTTTCCAGGCTCCTACCAAACAGGAGAGAAAATAAGAACCACTTCTATTTTTAGCAATAGTTTCTACCTGTTTTTCTTTACTTTCCCTTGCTTTTTTTCTCCAGACACACAGGAAAACCTGGCCATATTCTAGGCAAAGAAAAAACCAAGGAGATTCGATGGGATAATTCCAGATTTACTGCTTAGCACACAGGAGCTGGAGGAGGATAAACTCAAATACTCAGAAATCTAGTGCAGTGTTAGAAGCCTTATGAGTATCTGGGTGGCCTGATGGATGTCCCTGAGCCTCCCAGCTTTGCCTGGACCAGCCAGCCAAGGAGAACACCAGTCCCTGGGATGCCATATGGAAAATGGGCAATGACACACATCCTGAGGGTGGCCTGCAGGGTTAAAAAGGTGAGTAACAATCCCTGTGAGCAACTTTTTGGTGCTGGAAATGAGTCTGCCCTTCCCACCTCGGTATTCAACTCCAAGCATAACACATTAACAGCAATTTCAGTTTCATGGAACAAAGATGGGGCCTTGAATTATGGCTGGGACAGCAGAAAATAGTCAAAGGAAATTTTATAGAGCTGATAGTCATCATTATGCACTTGTAGTCATAAAATCATTAAGGCTGGAAAGCTGTAAGAGCACTGAGTTGAAATCCTGTGTTTGGCTGGGGAGGAAAAGGAGGGGACACAGATCACCACATTTTCATTTAAGAAAAATAATAATAATAATTAAGGAAATGAAAATAAACCCTGGCACTTTGATCTCCAGTGTTTTGCTCCTGCCCTGCTGGGATTGCTGTCCTAGTTAATCCAAGCTGTAATGAGAGCAAACGATTGATTGACCACTCAGAGTTGTACCCATTTCCAATTCCTTTCCTTCCTAATGATCACTCTGACTCCTGGTGGAACTGAGCAGAATTCTGCTAAATGCCTTCTGAAAAAGGGAAAAAAAGAAAACTACAAAAAGCAATCCACTCTGAGCAACCTCACCACCCTAAAAATCTTCTTCCTTGTGTCAGGGTTGGGGAACATTTACCCCAGGTTTTCACTGGTGCAGTGTGGGAATACAAAAGGTGAGAAGGCTTTCAGATAGAGTGAGAAAAACAGGTTTCAGAAATAAAACAAAGATTTTAGGTTCAGCTGCAGCTGCAAAAGCCTGAAGATAGAAGAAGATACAATTATATAGGAAGCAGGGACGAACAGCTGGAGTGTCTAGGCCTGGCTCAGATAGGTTTTGAGGCTGCAGAAAAGAGGCTTGGCAAGATAGTTAAATTTTAAGCTTACCTAATGGAATATTGTGCATTGTTATTACAAAGCATACATTGTTTGTGGCAGGTGTGCATGTGCTTTTCTCTGGTTAGTTAAAACAGTTGTCTGTTTTATACAGAAGTATTCTATTGGCCAAAAAACTTTTAAGAATGTTCTGTAACAAAGAGATCTTTGTTGTCAGCACAGGCGTGAGCCATGTACCATCTCTGGTGTAACTGAGGCTGATGCCTGAATGAAATAATGAAAAGCTCCTGGAATGTCTGCCTGGGCCCCTGTCCCTGTTTGCAACCTACACCAACAGTGCAGCTCAATTGTTGGAGTCCAGGGAAGCCTGGAAGCTTCTCCTGCTCCTCTGAGGTTTCCTTTAGTCCCCAGAGCTTCTCAAAAATAGCCTAGCCTGCAGCCTGGGCTGATGGGAGCAGGAGAAGCCCTCAAGCTTTCCTGGACTCCAACAGGTTGCTCCCCACATGCCCCAGGGGTTGGCAGACCACTCCCTAAACCCCTCCAGCAGGCACCATCCCAGAAAATCTGCCTTCCTGAGAACAACAGAGGTTACAAATGTGTTGTCTTAATCAGTTACTGAAACTTAATCAGTCGTGCAAGAGCCTGGACAAGTGAAAAGGCAGCAGAGAATTGCACCTGTGCTTGTGTGAGCTAATGAACAGGGTACTGACCCTCATCCTGTGGTGTTTCTGCATCACACCACTGCCTATCTTTGGGATATAGTGAGTTTCTCTGGAAGATCTGGCATAGGCTACTCATGGGGACTAAAAACCACCATAGAAATCGCAATAAAAAGTAAAACAGCAACAAGACCCAAGCAGACAAACCTGATCTGACCCAAAACATTGTAATCTGTTTCAGCTCACAGCAGTGTGGTTCACAAGGGCAGGTTTGGAATTGGTTTCAGAGATGCTGATATTTCTCATTTGTAGGAAAGAATAAAGAAGAGAGGACGGGAGGAGACCTCTGCAATCTAAGGCAGCTCTTGAAGAAGCATGAGGTTTATTGGCATAGGTTGTGGGTACAAAAGCTCTGCTTCAGCTGCCAGCCACAGCTTGGAGTGTGCCTTAGAGGGAGCTAAAATCTGGTCACAAGACATTCTATCTTTTCCCATACTGAATGTAGTAATTTTACAGCATCCAACCAGTAAAAGACCCAAATCTTATAGAATTTGCATACAGCCTATCAAAACTGCTACATTTCCATACTGTGTTACATTTTAACTTCTAGAAGCTACTTTCCAAACTCTTTTGGTCTTCCCTGCCAAACTGGGGAAGGGAACCTTGACTCTGCTGCTTGCAGAAGCATCTCCTTATCTGCTGAGGACATTGTTCAATCAACAGGGATTCTCCTTCAGCTGCTAGCTCATTGTTTTTTGGTGTACAGTAGCTAATGCCTCAGCATCTTACATCTCAGAGCTAGCTTTCATTCCCACTTCACTTACAGGTTTCACGTTTTCAGAATATTTTGCCCAACAATCATTTTAATGAGGTTTCCCTGTTTTATCTTCCCCAGCACTCATTCCCTTGGGTGGTGTCACTGAGCTCCCAGCTGCTGCTTTAGGGCTGTTTCAGATGAGCTGCTGCCCCTCACATCCATGCCTTTCCTGGCTCAGGAGCAGCAATCCGAGCCCATCCTCATCCCCGTGTTCGGCCCCAAACGGAGGAGCCCTCCCGGCACCAAGAGGTGGCGCCCAGAAACCAGGAGATGCTGCCTCGGGACTGCTTCTGATGCCCTAAATGGCTACC
>VZTN01006016.1:0-45062 GCA_013400515.1 Erpornis zantholeuca
GAAAGATTGAACACGGGGAAGCAAACACTGGGGAAATTGAGGCATCCTACCCAAATAAGTGTTACGTGACTGATACGCCACTGTCACAGAGAAGTCGTTGTTTAAACGTAGATAATACAGAACTTGAGCAGCCCAAAACCCTTTCTCATTTTCCTTTTCCAGCCACATCAGATGAAGACTATGACCGTGTAGGAATTAGCTGTATGTTGTTCTAGCAAAGCCCTCCTGCTGGGCTGTTGATTTATGCTGGTTCCTCGAAGAAAGTATCCCAGGAAATATTTGGTTTTGTAGATAGAATCGTACCAGTAATACTTTCCTAGCACTGTGTTTGTGTTAATTAAGATTCAGATCTCTTTGCACTGCTGATTGACACAGCTGAAGCATGGGACATTTCTAGCATGACACTGAGACAGCAGTGGAATTTGCAGATAAGAGCTAAGTGAATGTTAGCAGCATTATGAATATTTCCTCTTTATAGGTAGACTGACTTCTGCTCTGACTTCACCACATACCCACTGAGGTTTTCATCAGTCTGGATTACACATGCGTTATTGCAGACTAGTGGGAGAGCTGCAAATTTACAGAAAACAGGGCTGAAAGGGAGCACCTTGTCTGTCATGCTGCCACAGAGCAGTATTGCATAACTATTTCTGCTCTGCTTAAACATCCTGACCCAGTGGTAGCACATCTCTTTGGTGCCCCAGTTGCAGGCTGTGTTTTAAAAACCACCATAGCTCGCTGTTGTTGGTACCAGTTCAAATTCCTGACCACTGAATTTGACACAAGGGCTAGTGGTTTGCTATCCCTGGCTTCACCTGTTTATAAAAACCTTCAGTGAAGGAGACTGCAAACGCTCCAAATTAAGGCAATTATTATTCTTCCCTGTCATTTAGAAATCAATCTTTTCTAACTGCTTTTTCTTCTGTATTTTTGGAATTCTTGATTTTTTCCTATAAACTTCTTGGAACATGCTGCCTGTCAGCCATAGAACATGGCTGAGCTTTGTGTAGCATTTCCAAAAGCAGGTACACTGATTCAGCATAAGAGCACATCGTTGCTCTCATGGTGCAGACTTAGAACACTTTTGGTATCTCTCTGAAACTGACTGACTAAATTTGAGTTATTTTCCCTGCTATGAATTCCTTCATCTTATTTTCTCAGTTAGCTGAAGAAAAGGGGTACTAAATTACCTGTCATTTATATTGAGCCTGTTCTTCATCTCGCACATCTGAAGTATTTGGCCATGTAAGACTGCAGAAACAGCTGACTGTCTTCCATCTTTTTTACTGTTAAAAACTTGAGGAAGACAAGTAGAGTTCAGGGGGAAAAGAAAAATTTTACTAGCTTAAGAGAAAATTGCTATGTTCTAAAGAGTTGCTGCAATTTTCTTCTCGTTCCTTAAAATGACTGCTGTTGAAATGTGTGAATAAAATTCAGCTGAAACTTCTTCGAATAGATTAACTTCAACTTCTGTATGAAAATAGTTACAGGCTCCAGGAGGTACAGCAATTCTTTGGTTCTTCTTATCTACTGAATAAATACTATTAAATATGTACGTCTTTCCCCTCTTGGAGTTATTTTAATGTATATGCCAAATGGCTGCATTAATAAATTATATTTATGTGTATTCAGGTGAGTTGAGATCTCAAATAAACAAATGGTAAGAAAAACATAGAACGGAAAACATGCAGCTGAGAAGAGATTAATTATGTTGCCATTTTCCCCCTTAATTATTTCTCTGACTTAGATTTGGAGTATGAAGCAAGATACCTGTGTACATGATCTTCAGGCTCACAGCAAAGAGATTTATACTATCAAATGGAGCCCTACAGGACCAGGCACCAGCAACCCAAACTCCAACATCATGTTAGCAAGGTAAAAAATACACCCCTTTTTCTTGCCTGCCAAGGAGAAGGATCATCTTTCTGACATGTAACCTTACTGTCACTTTGCCATCAGTATCCCTGCAGAGAGACTAATTCCACTGAAAAGTACCTGTGTATGTAATTCAGGGGGATGGATACAAAGGGAAAGGATTCGTATTTGAAAAAGGAAGGGGAAAAAGAAAGAAAATTGAATCATGTGATCTTTAACTTTTCAACTGCCTTGATAAAATGGTTGTAAAATTGGCATTGCACTTTCACATCCAGCATCAGGTTGTTAGGAGTGAAAATGCTGAGGCAGGTGGCACCCCTTCAGGCAGCTGTAATGGTTTTTAACTGGGGTCATGCAACTCACCTGGGCAGATACAGACGATTTTTGTAGCCTTCTTAGCTAACAGAGAAAAGCTTGGATAGTCTTTAAAGTTCCACTTGAAAATCTGTGCAAAATTCTTCTCTGAGCTTAGGAAATACTTTTACTTGTAGCGTGTCAGTTGGTGGCAGTACTGTGAGATTATCTGATGATCTTATGGGGTGTTTGGGGAGGAGTTGTATCAAAACTGATTTATTTTACTCCTTAGTCTGGGAGTGGACATAGAAGAACTTCATGTTCTTGACGTTATTATTTTAATATTATTTTAATGCAAATTATTTCCTTTGCGTTTCTCTAAGCCCACGGTTTGGGACTTAAATAGAATGTAGCAAAAAGCATCACTGAAACAAAGTGAAAACAATCACAGTTCTAGAGAATTGCAAAATGCTAATTCATTAAACATTAGGAATAAGAATCCATTAGGAATAAGATCTCTCTGGAACCATTTATCCTATTAATGACAGTATTTCCTTGGCCTTCTTGAATGACAAGAGGTAGAATCTCAAAAGGGCTTGGCCTTCTTAAGGCTACATTTAGCACATCTAGATAGGCCCTGAGGGTCCTCATACAAGAATTCAGTTCTATAGCTGTAATTCTTAAGATAAAAAGCATAAAGGCTGTGGTACATACTAGCTTTTCTGTTTGAAACATTATGTCTTGCTTAGCCAAGGGAAAAAACCTGTGGTATTCCCTTATAATATTTACAGTATCATGCTGCAAATTGATTAACACCGAAATTATGACATTCTTGTGTTTGAATGCTTCTTGCAGTGCTTCGTTTGATTCCACTGTTCGGCTGTGGGACGTTGACCGAGGAGTCTGCATCCATACGTTAACAAAGCATCAAGAGCCTGTCTACAGTGTAGCTTTTAGTCCTGATGGAAAATATCTAGCCAGTGGGTCCTTTGACAAATGCGTCCATATATGGAATACTCAGGTACTGTTTTGCTTTGTGTGAAGCACATCTGTATTAGATGACACATTAATAGCAAAAGCTTAAATGGAAAATGTATGTACCTAGGTCATGCATGACCTGCCTGCCAGGGTGAACCTGTTCGTATTGGCTGGCACAAATCCATGGCAGTTGAGTCACTGAGGTGCAGTGAGGTGACTGCCCAGGAAAGTTCTGCTCGGTCTGCTTTGTATGCTGAAACACATAGCATGCATGAAAATTAAGTACATTGTTTTGGGTCATCAGCTTTGTGAAGCAAAGGTGTGGATTGATTCTTAGAATTAAGGGATACTTTTATTTAGTTACAAAGTGAGTTCAGCTGTGAGTCTGATGCTCCTGGCTTAGACCTTAGGAAGAGAAGATACAGGGGACTGGTGATATTCTGGAGAAAAGTGGGACATCATAGTTCCACAGATGTAATTCTGGATACTGGTGCTTCACAACCTGAATTAGCAACAAACTTTAAAGAAGAACACATCAGCCTAACTCCGCAGGCCTTTACTGTTACAGAGTTAACAAAAACAGATGTCTTGGGAGTCCTGCTGTTTCTGGAGGAGCCTGTTGCTCTTCATTATCAAAGACCAGTTTCCTAACCAGTTTCCATCACCATATGGAGATGGCTGTAGCTGGGTGATCTGAGTAGCTCCCCCTTTTAACATAGTGCCACGTGACAGAGAAAAAGAAGGGGAACTTCTGTATATAATGTCTGAATGCTGTTTTGCTTTGTAGAGTGGAACTCTAGTACATAGCTACAGAGGCACTGGGGGCATCTTTGAAGTCTGCTGGAATGCTAGAGGAGACAAAGTGGGAGCAAGCGCATCAGACGGATCGGTAAGGATCATCAAACATTGCAAAGGTTGGGTGGAGATTTCTTTTCTGGGGAGCATCAACAAAAAACAGGATGCTGTATTTGTCTCTTGGGGACAGAGCCAAAGGTGGAGGCAGCTCAAGACTTAAGTAACTAGCTCTTGTAGCATATTAAAAATGCTACTGCTTTCAAAGGTTTTGAATGCTAGGAGGTAATATTCCTGTCAGAAATGAAGAATGCTAGTGGAAAAGGTGAATACAATTGAAGATGAGAATGACTTTTAAATACATGTTTGTCAAGAACAACAGTAATGTTGTTTCTATCCTTCTCTGTCACTTTTTAATGAAGATCAGATCACAGCAGTCAACTCTGTAACAAACAGGTTATCCTGGGGCTGAGTTTGATTCCAGAGAAGAATACTCCTATTCCCTTAAATAGGAATAGCTAAAGGAGGAATTTTTCAGCATGATGCCCAAAGATTTTGTCATGTGGTAAAGGAGAAATATTGCTGTGGAGATACTGATTATTCCTTACTATTTTTTGCCATTAATGTTACTTCTAAAAAAATTCAGTTGTGGCATGATCATCTTGTGAAGGACACACATGGCTCGGTGGCATAACTACTTTGGAGCAGTATTTTTCAACTGGTTTTAACAAAGAGAACACCTATGACATGATTCAGTTGTTTGAGCTTAGTTGTGCCATCTCAGATGGTGCCATGCCTGGCTTCCAACAGCTGCTCCAAATGGGCACATGTCCATTGTTGTGCCTGCCAAGCCTGCATGTTTTGGATATATTTCAGAAGTGGAAGTGGACATGATATTTAGGCAACTGAATAGATCCCATAATCTCATGGGATGTGCCACCAAAATGTTTGTTTGTAAACCAGTGAAAGCCCAGCTAAGTGTTAACTGTGTGATTTTCACTTGGGCTTTCTCCCATTTCAGTTTGTTCTTTCACTTCTGTGCCTGTAAACCAGTACTTGAGACAGGCTGGCTTGAAGGTGGGACTGGTCCCCCTGTGCACAGGGTGTATGAATGAGATTTCCACACCACCTTCGCAAGCGGTTCTTAACGCGGGGTCTTCTCTCTGCAGGTTTGTGTTCTAGATCTGCGGAAGTAAAAGTGAAATGTTTTAGAAGAAATTTCAAATGGACCAGCAGTGAATGTGTGGGGAGAAGCACTCTTCAAAACTATTCTTAACAGCTCCAGAACTGTACAAACTTGAACAAAGTTAGAGTGTACCGTGAAACCAACTCTCCCTGGCCACAGGTGACTTGTATTTTGTCTGTAACCTTCATCAAGGAGTAAAAACGCAGTCACTTCAGAGGGGGAGGGAATGGTTTCCACCTGGAACATTCAGCCTTGGAAGCATGAAGCCACCAGCTAGGCATTGCACTGTTTGGTTTGCATCTGAGAACTTGCTCTGATGGCTGGGGAAAAAAAAAGCTGTGCCAAAAAAAATTAATAAAAAGGAAAAAAAAAAAANGATAAACCAAAAGGGAAAAAAAATCCTCCTCCATGCGGTGTTGTATTTTTTCCTTCCAATTTGGACACTACAGTTGCTCTCCCAAAGGACGTTCAAAGACCAGTTTGTACTGATGAAATGCTCAACTTTGTAATCACAACACTTTCTATTTTCTAGACTACTTTTTTGTTCAGTGGTTTTTCTATCAGCTGGAATATTACAGCCTGGAGGATCCCAGGCTTAGGATGAAACTTTTGTTTTGCTTTTATTTCTCCCTTTTGCTCCCAACTTTTCCTTCCTTTTATTTCTCTTTCTTTTTGCCCCTTTTTTTTTCTCTTTTCCCTGTATGCCCGTAGTAGATGCAGCCAGGTGGACATGACAATGAAAATTTTTGACAGACTGCTTCTCCTCTCTTCTATATCTTCCTTTTCCTTTCTTTCTCTCAGTTTAAAAGAAAAAAAAATCCTCCATGCTTCAGATCTTAGCGTCTCAAGGGCACTTTCAGCAAATTGTGTAATAAGTGCTTTATATAAGAATGCAGTGCTGGGGAAGATTTTTACAGGAGAAAGATGACTTTTAACAGAAAGAACCCAGTGTATTTTTGGAAAAAAAATATTTTTTATGTTAAACAGTTTTAAAAGCCTAAAATGGCCACAAAATGTAGACCAGTTGTGTAATTCAAGCAAAAAGAATGACACAGAGTCCAGGGAACATGAAAGGCACAGTATCCTTTTTCTGTCCTCTCAGAAAGTGCTGTAAGAAAAAATGGTGTGATACAAGAAATATCAGTCCTTTACTAAGGTCCCTTTCCAGCAGCCAGCCATTTACATAGTCTCATTTCATTTTTTAATGGCTGTTTGATGATGTAAACTTATTCAAAGAGATTCAGAAGCCTGAGACTATGAATATAGCATTCATTTTCTCTAGTCTGTATTTTTGTTTGTTTTCAGTAACCAGGAGAAAATGCTTGTGTATTTTCTTTCCTCTGGAAATAGTTCAGATTTTGACAGAACATGGGTTTGGCTGCCTGTGGCCTTGCTGACCAGTGCTTCCACTATTCATTATTCCAGTAAGTCAGTGGGGTTTTACCACTGACTTAATGAGACCAGTTGAATTGAAATATATTGACTGCATCTGTCACTGTTGAAGAATGGACTCTTGCCAAGCTCCTGTCCATCTATGGACCACCACACCAAGAACGGGGCTCTGCCATTGCTGTGGGTGGTGCTGCTGTCACCCTCAGCCATTCGTGTGCTGCATCCTGCAAGGAAAGCTCTGGGTCTGCACTTAGAGGCTCACTGTCTGCCCAGACAGGTTTAGCCTCAAGAGTGGCCTCAGTGTGGTGCTTAGAAGACAACCTTGAATTCATTAGGTGATGACATCATAAAGGATATATAAGTTTTATCTCAACGTGTAAACCACTATAAAGTTGCAGAGGGTGAAATGATCAGAATGACAATGGAGAGTTGCCAAGCACCATCTACCCACTTTGGACAAGATTTCCTTACTGCAACCCTGACACCTGCACAGGTGCAAACTGAAGACTGCATTACTCTAATTGAGGAAATGAGGAATTCAAAGGACACATAGGCAGTGTGACACATAGCAGTTTACTGGAAGTGCTGTGAACTCATAAGGCAGCGTTGGGGTGGTGTCAGACATTATTTAGACAGATCTCAGAACTGGCTGGGTCACACAGGTGTCCTCTGTAGCCCACGGCCTAGGAGAGAGAAAACAAGCCACAAACTTCTTAACAGATATGGCACCTTGGTGCCCAAAGTCGCTGTAATACGGCATCTTCCCCTTGCGTTGACCACAGCTGCTGAAGGTGTGATTTGATCTGAGCAGATCCGGAGCCCTCAGGCTGAACTGGTGGTGTGAGACCTGCCGAGCCCCAGGGTATCACTGTGGAATCTGAACACCATCTTTTCTCTGGAGTTTTCTTCTCTTTATGCTTGCACCTGTACAGGATCTTAAGTCCTTCCAGCAGAGCTAGCCACTGCCAGCTTCACCTGCATTTCTTAAAGATACACCTTTGGAAAGGAGAAAAGAATGGAAAGAAGTAGCTGCTAAAAGTGTTACTCAGTACTGAGGTGAAAACAGTTATGTGGGATTTTGATTATTAGTGATAGTTAGGCTTGTTTGTAATTTATCTCAAATAATTGGATGCCAGGCAGTATCAAGGATTATTTTTGGTATTAGATGCTTTTAATGTGTTGGTTTTAGTTTTCTGCACCAAGAGCATGGCTGTAGATCACCATGTGGCAGTTTTGCACTCTTATAAATAGCGACATGTTCCTGGCAATTTAAAGTCACTACTTCTTAAAAGAAGAGAGGACTTGCTCAAAGAGAGTCTTGAAGTTGAATACAAAGATGTAATGTGGTTTTCTAAAGCACGGTTTGGACAATAATTTGATTGCAGTCATTGCATATAAACGGTTAAATTCCTACGCTGCTTTTTGGTGGCATTTCTGAGAATAACGAGCAGAAGTTGCCAATCTGTGGGAGGGCAGCATTGATGGGGCTCTGGCCTTGCCTCTGTCCCTTGAGTGACACCTGAATAGGCCAGACCTCAGGATTTGAAGAGATTAATTTGCTCGATGCTGCGTGACTGGCTGGCTCCACAGCCTGTGTTTCATAGCTGTTCCCAGGATAGCTACTGTAGATAACAGGGCAGTGTCCGTGATGCCTGTTCCTTTTTCTTTTTTTTTCCCATTTTTTTAATTTGTCAGAACACCACTTTCCCTCTGCTTTCCTACACAGAGGTAAGAAGCCAAGAGAAACAAAATTTGAATATCAGTTGGTTTGCAAAGCTCATGTGTGAGAGAGGCTGCTGATCCAGAGGGTTTTCTATATGGACCATCAAAGTTAAAGGCAGTGTATGTGAGGAGCTAAGAAAATGCACTTTTCTTCCCCTCCACAAGATCCTAAAGACTGGAAAATCCTGGAAGATGCTGTAGTAGATAGTTTTCAGCTAAAATGAGAGCTATTAAGGAAGACACAAGGTGTAGTTGCAAAGGTTAATCTTAGCCTAAGGACGTGGTTTCTTCGGGACATGGACAGTGGGGAGAGAGGCTTTTCCAGGCTGTAGTTCAAGGTGGATGTCTCAGCCTAGACCTGCAGCGCTGTGCTCCTGGGAGCTCTCCCTCCTCTCCAGCTGCAGCGCATGCCCGAAGTGGCAGAGTCTCTCCGCTACTCCCCTGCAGCAGAACTGCACGAAGCAGCAGCCCAGGGGACTTCCTAAGATTGCGTCTTAGAATTTTGTTTATAGTTCTTTGTAACAGAAGAGAAATGGAAAAACCTAAGTGACCAAACAGGATTGTGAAACCATCCAGAGACTTGCTGGATTTTTATTATTGCTGGCTGTCTGGAACTGGCCTGGAAGTGAAAAAAAACCCAGTTACTGAAAAACCACTATACTCTGTGGGTTAGAAGGATACTGAATCTTTTATGTAGAAAACACTGGGTCCCTTATGGGGCAATAAAGGGCCTGACTTACAGGGTTATACACACATTAACCCCATGCTACATCTTAGAAATTTCCTTTTAATTTGTTTAAAAAAAAAGAAAAAAATAGCTAATTTTAGAGCCAAGTGAAGTGCACTTTGTCAAATGTAAGGGTCTGCTTTGTTTTTGGGTTTCTTTTTCTTTTTCCCTTTTTAATTTTTCCTCCTTTTTTTTCCCTCTTACTGCCTTTTTAAAAAATGTGGTTCTTTGTCAATTGCAGAAATGTTCTTTCAGCCACTCACTGAAATTCTGAATTCTGGCTTCTGCAGTTTTTATTGTCTGTGTCAGACTTGCAGCCAGACTTGGTTCTCATTTAAGCATTTCCCAGGTTCTGTTGAAACAACATCAACCCTTATTTTGTTTCTCCCCTACCCACACTTTCTTCAAATTCACCTTGTGTATTGTAGCTCATTTGTTTTAAGGAGAGAATCAACAGATCATATTCAGTGTCTTGAATAAATTGCTATATTTTGATATTAGAGAATTCTGTGCGTGTTGTTCCTTATTCTTTCCAGGCTGTTTTGCATCCTGTGCATGAGTTGGATTGTGATCCATCACAATTGTGATGTGTCACAGTGTGGGGTCACAACTTAAGTTGGCACCAGCCTGTGTGTGTTTAAAGACCTTGACCATGGCTTTGTAGGATTTTGTAATATACAGGGCATGGAGGCTTTAGTCTCTAATTTTCTTTACTTTATTACAGATGACCACAAACACCACACAACTCACCATTAGCAAGTATACCTATAATAAAGCAAATATATATATATAAATATATATATAGCTATTACAAAGTAGTATCTGCAGCATTGGTATAGCAACAATCAGTGATACAGCAGCAATAAATTTATAACAACCATAAGTTGTACCAGCATAGTAGTAGCAATTAAAGGATAAGGATAAGTATATGTGTGTGCATATATATATATAAAAAAATTACAGGATTCAACTAAGCAAACTTGGCAGTAATATAGCAGCAGACACATTCAGGATAGGTTAATTACATGTATAGATTAGACACCAAGCTTTTTGGATCTCAGAAGGGGCCCAGCCAGCCCAGAGATAGAAGGGTAAGACAGGCCAGCCCCAGACTTGGGCTCACTGAGGGAACAGTAGAACAACAGGCAGGATCTCCTTTCAGATACAATCCATGTCATAGAGGTTGGAGTCAGCAAGGCTTGCCCAACAATGGTCTTGCAGACCTGTGTAGGAAAGGGGCAAGGATGTGCAGTATAGGAAGGGAGAGAGAAGCTGATTTGGATAGAAAGTCATTTCTATGTCACAGAGACCTAAGAGGGTACAGGACACCACCACTTTGAGTAGCCAATGGTTGCAGTTAATTTCTGTTTTTCACCTGGGACATCCAACAGATGATTTCTATCCTATTTTGGGACTTGTCCTGCTCTTGCAGTTGAAACAGCCAGTGGACGTTATCAATACATTCTTTCTCAGGATCTTATCCCTAATTTCCAGACTATTTTTCAGCTTTTCAGATGATGTTACTATTACAGTTCCTCAGGCTTGCACTTTCTGAGGGTATCTCGGGATGTCTCTGGTACCCAGCTGCACTTCAGAGGTGCTGGCCATGTTCAAGAATGCTTCTGGTCCCTAGGCTCACACTCCCAGGCTGGCTGGCAATTTCTCTCAGAATTTTGGCAGACTTCTCCTGTTGAGTACTTTTTCCCTTTTAACCAGGTCATCTTTATGGGTGCTCACATCACATGTTTACTGTTTGATTTTATTTGCTCTATTTATTGCAAATTTATACAGCTGGTAAGGAACCAATTTGTGTAAGATTGGGCTGAAGTACTTTTTAAAAAGTGTCCTTCAAAAACGTTTCTGAAAAGGAAGTTTCTCCGTATAAAATAAATTGGACTCTAGTTCTGATCAAGGTAAATTGTTAATTTTACTTTAAGCTATCCAGGCTAAAATTCAACCTTGCTTGAGCAGTTGGAAGCTTTTGAAGAACTTCAGAATATTCTACTCATGTGAAGTTGTCACAGTCATGCCCTCTGTCAGCAGCTCCCATGGGTTCCTCTCTCTGCTTGGGTCTCAAGACACTGACCTCAAAGGATACAAGGGGAGGGGATTGCTTAGCTTTAACAGGCTGAATGCTGTGTAGATTTTGGTTGGGTTTTATTCCACAAAGTGGTTTCCATGGTAGTTGGGGGGATTCAACATGAAATGGGGTTTTTGCTCCTAGACCATGTAAGAGGCTGAACCATTGACCTGAACTAAGGCTGATTGTCCAAAGCCTTCAAAAGGAATTAGTGCTCAGAACAAACACAGTCCTGTGTGTCACTTCATCTAGCTCTGAGGTGTTTAAGGACCCAGAGTGTTAAATTAAGATTAATATGTAGCATTTGGAAAGACCAGAGAGGCCAGAAAAAGCAGTGGGCTGGTGATGAGAGCTCACCACATCATATATTCGACAAAGAGAATGCAATGGACTTCCATGAGACTTGTGTCAGTTCATGTTCTGACATTTGCACAGCATTAATGTCTTCATTAACAGCTTCTCAAAGAATGTGAGACCTAAGGAGACAGCCACTGTGCAGCTGGAGCTTCATGAGTAATGCTATATAAAAGCTCTCACTTTACCTGCTTCATAAATAAATGCTATGTGATGGTCCTATTTTTAGTCTTGTTATTTTCAGGCATGTTTTCAGACAACGCATGACTAAAAACTAAAATTGTGGTTTAGTTTTCCTGCATTTTTCCTATATATATTTACTTCACCTGAAAATTACGTGATAACTAACACTGGAAGCATTGAGCAGTCCTAAACGCTTCTCGCTTCTGTCAAGACATCAAAAAAAGATTGGTACTTTTAGAGCTATTCTGGGAAGATGTAATATTGCAGCATCTCACTCAAAACTACTCCTTCCCCTGCCATCATTCTGGGTATCATTTCCGGCCAAGGGTGAGATCAGCACTGACCATTAAGAAGACATGCAATTTCATATCAAAGCTCTGTGGTATAAAAAGTCATTTTTAAACCTTCGAAGTCTTTTAAGTGAAGAAATTACTCACTTGGCAAGGAATTTATCATCATTGCTGACTCCTTTCCCAATAGGAAGGAAGATCTTTGTTTCCTTAGAGATAGTTTTTTTCCATTTCCTTTTGAATATATTCACAAAACCAAAAGAATACAAAACCTAATAGCTGCAGGAAAGCAGCTATATCCTCTTTTATGTCTGCAAGGTCTAACATCTTTTACCTTCAAAGAAGAAGCCTTGGCTTCACCATGTAATTCATTAGTCATTATTTCAATACAAGACATCAAAAAAAGATTCTGTTCTTCACTTTCCTAATTCTTCCTATTAAAGAGTGGGCCAAAGTTGATGTCTTTCACTAGAGGAATTCATCACAGTCAAATGCACAACAGACGAAAATGGATTTAGTTGCAAAGCACTGCCATTCTGCAGTTCCAAAACTGAGAATTACCTCTCTAGGCTTCTGAAAATCCATGGTGTCAAGTGAGCATTGCATCCCTTATGTGTTGTGTTGCAGTTCCTGAAGATTTCTGGATATTTCCTTGAAGGGAAAGAGAGAAATGTCAGACCCTTAGGAGAGCTTTTGAGACTTCCTGCAGTCCTTACAGCCATGGTGTCCTGCCAGCTGGACTGAAAAAGTTGTCGAGTGCCTGCAGAGAGTGCTGTCAGTGAGGGCACTGTGGGAAGGTGACTGAGGTAACAGTGAAGAAGTTATAGGGGAAAATACAGTTATAGGGAAAAATACTCCCTGGATGGAGCATGGCGAGCATATCCACCTCCCACACACAACACAATCTAAGGGCAACTAAATGGAGGATGGAGCAGACTGGAGACCACGGGCAGGCTCTGTCCAGCCTTTGCAGAAGAGGGAACTCGGTGGTACTTCCTAGCTAAAAAGCTGCCTAGTGCCTGAAAAACAAGGGTGATAAAGGAAGAAGCCCTTGATTTAGCAACCATGGCAAAATCCCTCTCCTTATCACCAAAACTCACATGTTCCCATCCCAAGGTTATCTCAAGTACTATACTGAATTACCCACTCCCAAGGTACAACCGCCCCTCAGTGGGTGAGGAGTGTGGCTGAAGTCACTCAGGCTCCATCTAAATATAAAGAAATAGTATAAAAGTAAGTTAAGAATGGGAAGAAGTCAGGGAAGTCTCCAGAGTAACTTCTGGGGTCAGTCGACAGGGTGAACCTGTCTTCTCCCCCACAGGGGCACCTGTTGGGCAAGATCCGTATTCCATGTGCACTGAATGTTTCTCAAGTTATGCATTGTTAGGATTGGAGCTGGTCACAGTGTTGCTTTGAATTATATGTTGCTTTGAATATGTTTTTTCAGTCAGATACTATCACCAGCAAACCTTGAACCTTGACCTGTCACAATTTCATTAATAAAGAGTGTTATTCTGTAACCTGATAATGTGAGTCCTTCAAGGGTGATGACAGAGTAATCAAACATTAGGGGTTTGAGGAAATCTCCCCTTTTCACATGACAGGCAACCTAGACTCCCAAGAATAAGAGGTCTGATGGGAAAAGCCCTCAGCGTGATGTTTCCTTCCTTGGAGCCCTGGACAGTGGCTGCTTGTCAGCTTCTTTCCCAGAGAAAATTCTCTGGTTTGGGGAGAATCATGAGAAGTTTGTGCACAGTGAAATGACCGTGTCTAATCATTCACCCACTCACCTTCCTCCATGAGGACAACAAAGGCACAGAGCCTCTGCTTCAGTCAACCCACACAGACATCCTTTTTTTTCTATAATATCCCAGGTCTTATGACTTGATCAAAGACTACATATCAAAGAGATTTAAAAAAAAATGTAACCTTTCTAATCCACCAACATTAAGAGTGGCATCCTGACTTAGGTCTGTTTCAGTACAGAGACATTGATGAAGACTATGGTAAGAGTTACAAAAATCTTTTCACATACAAGCAATGTAAGTTCTTCAGAGAAAATCCTGGATCTCCTATACAGAGTGGTAGAAAATGTGTTGGTACAAAATAATTTTTTAAATGTGCTCTGGACTTTGTACCAGAGTCTACAAAAGATTAATAAATTCAGGTGTATTTCTCCAGGTGCAAATTTCAAAACAAAGTGATGGTATGGGAAAAACCAGCACTTTCCATTACTGTACAAGTTCCACCAGTCCCCTTGAGACTGGGGGAGCTGATAGATAATTGCATACATCACTGGAGACCCCTTACCAATAAAAAACCCAACATTCCTGTCAGTACAAACCAGCACATTTCTGCCTGGATTTTGGTTTCTGCAGTGACAGAGAAGCAAGCAGGTGGGGAGAGAGAAACTAATCTGTGCACAGCTCTAAGCTGAGAACTTGTCCCACATCTTTTATCACCAAACCTTACAAAACTTTTACTTTAAAAACAACCACCAACAGCCTGATCTTTTTCTTGAGCCAAATCTATTCCAGTAGGAACCAAACAGCAGCACCTCTAGCAGAAAAGAAGTTTGATTTTATTCCATATTGCCACTTGACCACTCCTTCCCACATCTGAACCACAAAAGGGTTGGTGCTCATTCCTCCTTTGGTGGAATGATAAGCTGATCAGCTCCCAAATTGAAATTAATTTGAGAGAATGAAAACCATCCTGCTTTCTCCTCTACTATTTTGGCCTAATTCATTAAGTATTTTTTTTCTCCTTGCTATCCCCTGCGTGCTTTGGGCTGGGGAAGATTGTGTTGCCCAGCAAGTCCTGTGTATCTGGATGTTTTTCTAAAATGGAAGGTGTCATGTTGGACTTGCTTCTGTCAAACAAATATTCTACAGTGGCCTCTTGGATGCCCATGTAGTAATCATTGCTTTAGTTAGTTGACATAAAACAAAACCAAACAAACACCCCAACTGTCACTGGAAAATAGCCCTGGAAAAAAAATTGGGAAGGCAAAGCAATGGCAATTTTATGAGAAAATGTTGCTGGAACTTCTGATGGTGTTTTTGAAGGATATTTGTGAACAGTGAACTGAATGTTAAATTTTTTTTAATGAAAATTTAAGTTTTGTTAAGCAGAATATTTGTTCACCAATTCAGGTAGTATCTTCTGGAGTGCTTGTTGTTTTTTAATAAAAGGCAATGACATTTGGAGGAGAAAAACAAAAAGAGTTTTAAAACGAAACCAATTAATTTCTTGTTTATCCATCAACAGAAACTATGTTTCTATGAATCTAAAACCTAGGGAATACTTATATGTGTGTGTTGTGATGTATGCGTTCACTGACGTCTGAGTTTTTGTGTAACTGTACTTGAATATTTATCAGTTCCTTCCATCAGTGTCTGCAGAAGCAAGCCAAGAGGGCACCCCTGAAAATACACTGCCCAACTGGAGCGAGGGGTGTCCTACCACCAAGGCCAGTATTGCTTGCATTTCTCCCTTCTTTTGGCCCAGTGAAGAATGGATTCTGTGAGCACAGTGGAGGGACAGCAGCAGCAGCAGGAGCAGCTCAGGCACAACCAGCAGCTCCCACTACCCCATTCCCTGTGAGAGGATAAAGGCATCTGGAAGAGAGGAACAATTCTCCTTGTGGAGCCTTGTGGCTGCCTCTGTGTCTTCAGCTCACCATTCATGCCTTCATAGGTGTCCAGTTATTCAATATTGGCCACATTTCCAGTGAAGTCATGGAACTCACTAGCCACAGAGCCCAGCAAACGAGGGAAAAGGCCTCTATTACACTTGAAGACCCTTATTTAAAAGTCTTTTGTCTTTGGCAAAATGTATTTTGCTAAGGTAGAGAGGGTTTTTTTCATTTTAAATTCAGATATTAAATTGAAGGAATCTGAATATACCAGCTTTCAGACTATAAAATCCCTGGGAACCAAGGAAAAATCTGCCTTATCTAGCCTCCCCTGTATTGTTCTGGGTGTAATTGCATTCCTAGGGGATGGCTGACTGCCTGACAAGGGGCATTAGCAGAGCTGGGTTGTTACCCAGAGCACTTAGTGCGGCTGGGGGAATGCTTCTGATCCTTGGCAAGCCCAGTCTGGTGCCTTGAGGAAAGGGCTGGTGAGAAGAATGCTGTGCTCCCTGTCACATGGTGCCACATGACCAGGGGCAGGGTGGAAGGACGTTTCATTGCCACATAAAATGTGGTGCTCAGTAGAGTGCTTTTGCCTAAGGAGGGACTTGCGTTGTTGCTTTTTTTTCTCTTTTCCTCCAGGAAATTCACTCAAGATCTGCCGTAGCAGGCAAACCAGGAGCAGATGCTATCATGTGGCTACAGCTGCAATGAATGGCTGCCACTGTTTTCATGTTGTCCTGAACCTTGGTGCCATCTGAGGGGGGAAGATGCTGCAAGGACACCCCATCCAGCACAGCTGGTTCCTCACAGCACAAAACCAACCCCACTGCGTTGTTTTAAACCCATGTCTTTAAAAAGTGCCTTTTCCCATAAGCATGGTAACACCCATGGTGTGTTTGGTTCTACACACTTTCAAGACTTTCCAGGAGGCTCACAGTTGCACAGGTGAGTGGGTACCTCTGTGCAGCCAGCTGGAGGGCAAGGATCCAAGGCCTCCTGTCACACTCTGAGTGCCACTCAGTTATGGAAAAGCTGGTGAAAAACTAGGATAGGACAAGGCTGTATCAACAAAGGTTGTCTTTATTAACAGACTTTTTGTTCTCCCACTCTCCAGAGGGAGGAACACATCTCAGTCCCTCATGGCTCTTCTCCACCCCTCAAGACCCAATTTCCTACCCACAGAAGTGAGGGCAGAGGCTGCCTGGATTTCATCCCAATGCAATACCAGGGCACAAAGAGACCCACAGTGCCCTTGGTACTGTCACGAGCCACAGGATGGAGCTCTGGGCAATAGCGAGCCAGCGCCTTGCCAGCCTTTTCAGCTCCAGGCACTGGCTTTGCAAGGACACAAATGTCCCCTGTGGAGAAGCCTGAAAGCTTCAAAAGTTTCTTCCTGCCCCAAAATGTGATGAAACCCAGCAACCAAGAGGCGCAGGAGCAGCAGAAAATCTTCCAATCACTTTCATCACTGGATGGTTTCCCTATAGCTGCCTGCTCAAATTTTCTCAGCCTTCTGGAAACTTTACCTACAAAGCCCTGTATGACTTTAGTTCCCTGAATGATTAAGGATTTGCTTAGAAATGTGCAGTGGGAGAATCAACTTTCCATACAGCTCACAGCATATCCTAGGGACTATTAACCAAGAAAGCATACTCATGCCTGCAACCCCAAACTTGACTGTGCTCCCTTTTTTTCTTTCAGTAAGATCGCATCTTCCTCAGCTGCCAGTTTCAATGTCCACACGTGTGCATGTCTGTTCCTTAAAGAATTAATGACCCAGACATCATCTGACCTGTCTTATGTCAACTACCATGTGTTTTAGTGATCTTCCTCTGGGATTTCTGTAAACTTGAGATTCCATAAAAATTAAAAAAATCTTTGGAGATCGAATAACTTTTCAACATGGATACACAGAGACAAACACTGAAGTATAAGTCAAGAATGGTTATCCAGGGGATGGGGGGGATCACATTTAACATTTCACTTTCTAGCCCCGTGTATTTGGTCTACCAGAAGAAGGGCTTACTGAGAGATGTAGTTAGGATTTTGTTATTCAGTTATATGGTGCACCTCATAAATGCAGAGCTGTGGTATGCAAGAAATCTGCCTATTCACATTGTTTATTATTTTATTAGTGCTCATGTTTCAGCTTTGCAATTAGCGTGAACATCTGGCCAAATGAAATAGTAATTAAATGTATGAGGCTGGCAGGTCAAACACAGTTCCATATGTCCTCTTCCACCAACAGAAAACAACCAGGAGTGTTTAAGAAAGTATTGCAGGATATGAGAAGGCACTTTTCCCAGAAGTTTTCATTTTATCTTTGAGTGCTTAAAAATAAGTTTTGGTGAACACAGAGAGCACTTACTGTATGTTGTTGGATTTGATAAGCTGGCTGGGAGGGCAGGAAAATGTTTAATGGAGGCAATACTACCCTGTATGTATGATAACCTCGTTATGTGATTCTACTACACTATTTCAGTGCATGGATTCAACTACCTTTTAATTTTAATCTACATTTTTTCCCTCTGATAAATTCTGGAAGGCTTTGATGTGCTCTAATACACCCAAAATACAAGAAGCTATAGTTGACAACTGCTGAACTCTTGAAACAACACTACATACATTTTATTAGACAGTATCTGATCCAGTTTGATTTCTGTTTACTTCTCCTCTGAGTCATGCTTTGCTGTTCCGGAGAACCAGCTGCCCTCCTGCTCAGGAAGGGAAATCATCCTCAGAAGGAAAGCAAGGATGTTTTTCTGTGTGCAGATAAGCACAAGGGTCTCTCAGCAGTGCGTGGCACATTTAAGAAGGCAGTGGTCAGGTTGGTGTCACAGCCATGCTGTCCAGGATGTGGATGTAGCTTGCCCTTGCTCACCCTTGGAGGACACCATTTCCCTCAAGATGAAGCTGGCTGTGGTGGCCTGTGGCTGCCCCCTCACATGCATGCAGCAGGCACAGCGAGGGGGACAGTCAGGAGATGGACCTCAAATGCACCATCCTGGTGGGAAGGGAGGGGCATCTGCTGCAATCCTTGAAGAAGGCAACACTTTGTCTGCTTTGTTAAATAGTGAGGCAAGAACTAGGTTTGTGTAAGGTGAAACCAAAGGTGGTCATGGTTACACATGAGTAGAATCAATTATCGTACAATTTTAAACTGTGAAGGAATGCCTCCTGTACATCCACTAGAGGCTGGGAACAGCAGGTGAGGAAACTTTCCTCACATATACTTCTTTTGTAAGTCAAAAACCACGGTCAGTTTACTCTGACAGTGCAATGCCCCATATCAATATCTAGATGAATCAAAATTAGGTCAGTTTTCTTTCTTAGGCTCTCAGATGAGTCTTAATTTTACCTGCTGACATCCCACTGTAGTACTAATACACAGACACATGATACTCACCCCAACAAGAACCTTGAAAGAACAAGAAAAGGAGAGGAGCAAAGCCTGGCCCTTGCAGAAGGCTGTCCCAGAATGGGAGTGCTCCAGTGCCAGCAGTCACCTGCTGAGTCACTGCTCAGGGACTGCTCACAGCTTTGGGGGCCAGGACTGGGCCACCCCATCTGTCCCTGTCCCACACACATGCCCTGGAGCGGTGAAGGGAGGGAGGCATTAGTGATTCCGTCACCTCACAGGGCCTCTTGCTACAGCCTGTCACCTCCCAAGTGCTTTCGTGCCACATAATTATTCCTGTGAAGCCAGAGACTGTTTATTTGGTTTAAGGTTTTGCAGCTGGGCCCACACCGCAGCATCTGAAAAGGTTTACTAACAATTCCACCTCCACCTTTTTCCTGCCCTTCTGACCCCAGTTGTGATGAGTATTGCACTGAAAAATGGTCTCGATTTCAAAAGGCTCAGTATAATCTGCTCGTAAATCTGTGTGCTGTTTCTTCCTACTTTGGAAGGTAACAAATGAAAAGAAAAGGTCTGGTGAACTGCCACTAGTTCTGACACCAAGAGCAGCAATGAAAAGCCATAAAGCCACAAAGGTTCCCGCAGGGCACAGTATAAAAGACTTGCTACAAACCAACCACAGCTTTGTAATGATCTTCCTAAATAGTTGTCCAATCATCGTTTAACACCTTTCTAACAAACAATTAGCTTGAGAAGACGATTTATGTAAACTAACCAGTCGATATTTTCCAGTATGGTTTCTGCTGATCCTGAATGTCTAACCATCCCAGGATTTCCCTGAGCAACCCAGGGACTTAAGCTTCATGTTACTATTGCATTAACCTTTCAGCTCTCTTTATTATTATTGCTGTTATTAATAATAATAATATAATTTATATTATATCCAATGTTATGCTATTATAATAATACCGATATTATAATAATATTAATAATAATAATTTGATTTTAAATTTTTTTTACAATAGCTGAAACTGAACTGTGTTGGAAAAGAAAGGTAGGAACAGCCAAGGAAGTTCAGCCAAAGTGGATGTGAGCAGGATTTAAAGCCCAGCCCTGGTCACATGCTGAAGAAAGGGAGGATGATTACTTGGGCTCAAGGGGCTTCCACCATGCCATCGGTCAAACTGTGCTGTGAACAACTTCCAGAACAACCAGACAAATCATATCACTTCTACTTTTGATATGAAGTGAAAAGCTTAAGGTAGACATGGTCATAAATTTTTCTTAACTTTCAACCAATCTGGGGAATTGTTTGGATGTAGGTACCTAGGGCACTGCACTGAAAGAGGGGTGTATCTGAGAAGATGAGGAAAACGGATTTAATGTCTCTTCATTCAGCACATGAAGGTATAAAATAGAGTCCTCTTCAGAGAATGGATTATTAATTCTACTTGTTCTGTTTTATGATGAGCACTCAGAGCATCAAAGTGTTTTATGCAAATGTTATCTCTTAATGCACCTGCCCCAGCAGTCACAGTCCTGTTGGGGAAGTACACATAAGGGTCAGACTGAATCCATACTAAAAAATAGTTGGAAGGTTTATTTTTTCTTGAACCTGGCATGAACTGGAATCATGGTTCTGAAGTGTTTGTGGAGCTTGTGCCGGGCTCAATTTTTTTTTAATAAAGCCTTTCAGCTCCCTAGACAAAACCATACCACAAATTCACATAAACATGCTAAAAGAAGACTATGTCAGTGTCAGTCTACACAAACAGGAAATATTTGTGCTTAAGTCAGAGTCTGCTGTCACTCATGTTTTACCAGACCGTCAAGGCTGGAAATGGTGCCTCAGAAATCCTAGAGCTGTAATTCTAGGCGAGGAATTTTATGCTGAGCAAGACAAGCAAGGCAACACATTTAAAAACCCAACATATTAATAGCCCATTTATTTAAACAAAAGACTCTTCTACCATAAGGAGGTTAAACAACAGAGATTAAAACAAAATGAATGAAAATTAATCATAAGTAACAAATATCTTTGCAGAGATATACTCCTGCTGAAAAAGGTTCAAGCTTTTACACCTGTTCATGTGTCTGCTAGAAGGCAAATGAAGACATAAACTGTATCTCTCTGTCTCACACACTCTCTCACAAAGTCTCACAAGTTACAGGAAATAACATCAAGCCATTGAGCACAAACCTTACTCCAGAGTACGCAATGATTCACACATCGACTTGGCTTTGTGAGTATTGACAATGTGAAAAGTTAGATCCAGGAAAAGTTAGACCCAGCTCTGCACTTGAAAACTACCAGCCCTGGTAGATGGGAGAGCTTCTGGTTAATCTCTCGTCACTGCTGGTGTTAGCTTCAGACAATATGCTTATGGCCTCATCGGTCTGCTGGCTGTCAGTTGTCGAGATCTTCTTGGAATCATGGATGTTGCTTTGGTAGTTCACTGGTGAGGGGTAGGCATTTTCCCCCACAGTTGATGAGGACATGGATTCCCAGGGTATTTCTCTTTTTCGCCATTTCAGATCCACCCTCCATCCTGTCCAGCCATAGAAAGCTAATGTGAAGAGAAAGCCCTGCATGGGATTGAGAACCCCCTAGGAAAGAGAAGTGCAGCAGGAGTTACACCAGGAGGCAAGGAAGGCTTCATCCTCATTTCCAGCAAAATGCTTTGCATGTATTAAAAACTTCCCTTTCACTGAATGATTGCTGACTTTAAAATATGCTATTTGCATGCAAATAAAAAATGTATGTTGTGGCCATCGCAGACACAAAAAAATAAGAGAAAAATACCATGACCTGTTTTCCAAAATGCTGAGGCCATAACAGTAAGCAGCAAGCACCAAATGATTTTCCAGCATGGAGTTTAGCCAGTAAACCCCTTGATGCGTTTTTAACTTTCCCCACAAGGTCTAGACTTTTTTATTCATAAAAGCACATATTTTTCATTACAAGCCAAGTCAAATATAGAAGAGGAGGCACTAGCATAGACAGTCAAGCTTTTAAAAATAGGAGGGTTTGATCTGTCTGGAACCACTTTAGATTCTTGACCCAGTGGAAATGTCCATCAGAATGAGATGGAAAAATGGGGTGAGGCACACAATGGGGAGGAAAAACAAAAATCCCAAGTCATCGCCAAAAAATTTATCTCTGTTCCCAGTGCCATGAGATGCTTAACAAATAAATGGCTTTAGCTGCTTCCATTTTTTTCATAGGAAAAGAAGGAAATTATTTTTGCAGCCAATTTAAAACATAGGTCAGACCCCAGACTCAACCTCTTGCTCTCCAGGTGAGGAAGAGCAAGGTCCCTGTCACATGAATGTGCTCACTCCTTGTCAGAGAAGAAGGAGGTTGTATCACATCAGTTGCATCACTTAATCTTTCAAAAGCAAACTGCTCAAATGCTTAATTACACAAAGCATGCTCAGGCCTTACACCTATTAAACAACTTGAGAATAAATTCTCTTGGAAAATGAACCTGCACTGTCACCTCTGAAAATTCCCTTGTCAAATATTCTAATAGGAGAAAAGCGGATATAGTAAGAGGCCAGCATCTCACAGCTATTTTTGGGGCCTTATCTGAAAGATTTTTCACCTATTTGTTCCCAAATAATGATCCAAATGTCAGGACATAAGATGCAATAATTCTTTATAATAAAAAAACCCCACCCTAGTTGCAAACAGAGAATTTCCATGAAATGTCCATTTAATTGGGAAACCTTCAGGAATTATGAGCTAAAACTTTGCAGCTTGCATTGTGGCAGAGTTTAGCAAGGTTAGGCTAGAAATTGTTGTAGTTATTTGTTCTGGATATTAAAATGGGTAATGATCTCTCAGAGAGAGAATTCTCCAGTAAATGGGAGAAAAAGTTGGCCTCTAGGACATTTTCAGCAAAATTTACATGTGAAAAGCACTCTCATTGACTGCTCATTCCTTTCTCTTACTTTCTGCTTTTATTCCTTGATTTTCAGAGTGTTTATATGCCTCAAAATCAGAAACCACACACTATCCTGGTGCTGTTCACAGTCTTACAACAGTGATTTCTAAGACTAAGCAATATCACAGCTGACCCACCATTATAATCCAGGTGATCAGTGCAGCACTTCTGAGGTTTTTCAGAGGCATTTCATTGATATCTGGCTGCAATTCGAGATAGAACAAAAGGGTCTCATTGATGATATTGGATGACCAGCTATGGGAGGAGCAAAGGAGAAAAGGACAGTTACATACATATGTGCATGTAAATTATGCTTTACCTTCAAATTATAGACATTAAAGTCACTATAAAGACAGTAAGACTGTTTTAATCATAGAATCATTATGGTCAGAAAAGACCTCTATGATGATTGAGCCAAACATGTTTGGATTTCTTGTTAAATCTCAGTCTGAAGGGATCAGTAGGTCTCTAAGATAATGATCAAGGACCAGACACCTACCTACTCACCCAGGGCTAGACAATGTAAGTCAATATAAGAAAAAAATCTGATAATTGTAACTTGCTGCAGAACAGTACATTGCAGGATAAAATTGAGATAAGAAGGAAGTGTGATCTATAATGGGAACATCATGCATGCTGACTTCTTTCCATCATGCCTTAGAAGAGTTGTTCTCACAGACAAGGAATCCAAATACATGCACTCATTGTTGCAAAAGGCTGCAGGATTTCCAGCTGGAGTTACAATTTCAGGGTTAGATTAAAGACTTCCAAAATGTCCATTAAAAAGCACTATGAAGCACTGCAAAATTTGACTTCTAAATCAATTAAAATGCTAACCATTTTGTTGGATAAAGGTAATATTTGATTCCAAATAAGGATGAGCATAATCAAGCCTCATTCTGAGAAAGAAACTGAGTATGTTCTACACTAAATAGAGGTTATAGCAGAAGGCTGCAAGTTCCTATATCATCTAAACAGGGAGACAAGCATTTCCTTATAGTTGTACTGCAGCTTCAGAAAGTAAACCCTCAGCATCCGTGTCATACTCTTTAAGAGTTTTTATATATGTCCTTTGCACAATTATACTTTTATCACAATGTAAAACCCCCTGCTTTCCCCTCCCAAATCTGTAGGCACCTCTTCTATCCTGTGTTTGCCCCCAACCTGCTATCTTTGACTAAAGCATTCCATATTTGGCTTCTGGGATGGAAGGGAATCTTCCCTATGCTTCTGAGATGAGACTGCCTCAGTCTTTCCCTCTAGTAACCTTTGAGAAAGTTTTTACATTCCAAAGTTTATGTTTTATTGGAGCAAAATCCCAAACCAGAGCTGTGATTTTATTTTTTATTAGGAAAGCCCAGAATGAGACAAAATGGAAATAAACAAATGTCCCCACAATGTCCATGGGAAATTGGCCTTTTCTTTCATGCTTGTTCCCAGATAATCAATCTGGCCACCATTCCTTAGGTTGCAACGGACTTCTGTGGTGCCTCTGGGCTCTTTCTTTCCACAGCCCTGGGAGCTTGGCCGAATCTCTGCTCCTTATTATTTCAGCAATTTCCAGGAAGCCATGCTGCAGGATCCTTTGCCGCTGCCTCTCACTCCCTTCTCCACTGGCTACCCCACCCTTCACATTGGAAACTTCACTTCCAAGCCAAGTGGACTGTTATTCCCCCAAAAAGACAATCATTTCCTTTCAGAGCACTCCAGTAGACAGCAGCCAAGAGAAGATAAAAGAGGCAGCCTTTCTCCCTGCTCAGCCTTTTAAAGCAATGTAACATGCATTAGCACACCTGTGTATAAAAGAAGTTAATACATGTAGAGAATGCTAAGTTTGGCCCACTCATTTCACTGCTCCAGGACCATTTCTTCTTGTCCCACTCCTCTCCTCCCTACCTCTCTTCTGTCCCATACCAAAGTACCATTTTCATGAAAGAAGATAGAATATTAAAAAAAAAAAATCACACATAATCATATGGAGCTTTCTTTTCTGGCACTTCCTTTATTTCCAGTCAATATCCATGTTTTTTTCAGACACTTGAGAACTGCAGAGCACAGAGGTGGCTGCATTGTATGATCATAGTCAGAGCCATGAAGCCAGACTTAGAAACATATTTATTGTAGGTTTTCATTGATGCGTTTGGGGACAAGAGGCTCTGAGAAATATTGATTACAGAAAGCCATCTCTCAGCCCACAGAGCTGTGAGCCTGCTATACTAGACAGCTTCAGTCTATGCCCAACCTATTGGGAATTTTTTGCTATTGTTTCTTCATGCTTTTGCTTTTCTGTTGGTTAAACATCTTATCATTTCCTCACAGCCTTGTGATGTTACAGGAGTGATTCAGCTCCTTTGTGAACTAGTGTAGAATTGTTTCTTCCTTAGATACCTTCCCTTCCAAGCCAAAAGACAAACAAATTAAGCAACCCATCAGTCTTTACCCTTGTCCCTGACTCTCTTCTTCTGGGAAAAAGGTAGTTTAAAACAAAATGATGCACCTCTTACCAAATAACAAACACCAGCATAATTTTGAAGAAGCGCATCTGGATCTCAGTCCCCAGACGTCTTTCATTCTCTGTGTAAATCCCCTGTCTCCCTTTCAGTAAGGAGGCAACTGAAAAGCATACAATTATGTTCATTAATATATGCACATCTTGTTAGCTTAGGCACAAAAATCCAGAAGATAGAGGCCTGAAAGAGGGAACAAAGGAATGGATGGATTTGTCTCCAGCAGCTGTTCAGAAGCTGGAAGGACCATCTTCAAGGAATCTCACATATAGCCTAATACTACAGAAAAAATAATTACACACAGCTGCATTCCTAAAAAGAAAGCTATCCCACTAGATGGTTTTTTTTCTCTCAATCCCACTGAAAATATGAAATAGTATGATCAACATACTTCTATTTTATAACAAAAGGTAACATGTACCTTCTATACAATGTGTGATAAATTATATACTTATTATGTTATGTTTAATTAGAATACCCTCTATCCTATTATGCACATTGTTTTTCATTGTGTCATTGATACAGCATTAGCTACACCTCTAACACTCAAAGATGTAACGTCAGCAAAAAAACTTATGCCACATGTTGTTCAGATATAACAAGGAACATACAAATGCACAAACAAATATACAAGGAACAACTTTTTATGGGAATGATTTTTTAAAAGAACAATTCCTTCTTTGAAAATGAGTATGACTGATGGACAGAGGATGGATGGGATAAAGATTGAACTGAGAATCCTAGATTTTCTCCAGCTTTTGTATATAATAAATGTGTAGATAAATTCAGGTACTGCAAACATCCAGCACTGATCATATTACATGCAAAGAATGCATCAAATCCACGGCTTTTTATCAGTCTCATTTCTTCCAAGCACTGGATAATAAATTAAACTGGAACTTCAAGATCCTATCTGAGTTGTGTACAATTCCCATTTCTTTCCTAATCTCAGAATCAGAAGAGAAAAAATTCTGTTCACATTTTATTACATTTTTTGCTCTAGGGCTGCCAAGAAGTTAAATTAACTCTCAGATCTCACCAACTAGAGTAAATTACATTCCAAATTCAAGGTTGGTACCAAAGCTACAGTAGAGTTACTCCACTGTACTGTAAATGCTTTAAATCAAGTAACATGGAAACACCTTTGCCAATCTGCAGTAGAGGTTAATAACAGAATAGCTGGAGTGTGTCATCAGAGTGTGTCTCTAGGGCAAATTCCCCATGAAAATGGTGTCTTCATTTCAACAGGCAACTGCTTCCCACCCTTTGCTCTATCTCTCTGATATCACAAGGAGCTGTCCCACATCACTTAGTACAAAGCCATGACTTTCTACACTATTGCTATGTTGCTAAATAACACAGACTGATTGATGATGGCCATTAGGAACATACCTGCTGATACTGTCCTCCTAAACAGGATTGGGTTGGCCACAAGCACTAGCAGGAGTGGGGCATAGGTTGTGATGTAATGTGGGATTGCATGTTCCAAGCCATTTTCACAGCTGAGAAGAAATCATTAAAATATTATGCATTTTTTTCCCCACAGCTGACAGTTCTGGCTATTCTATGTCACCTTTAACTCAAGAAAAAAAAAAAAAAGAGGAATGAAGCAAACAGATGCAAAACTTTTGATTCGTAGACCTTTACCACCAGTTCACATGGGACATAGAGTTGATTTTTAATGTGCACTCTCTGTGCATTTTTCTCAAATTGAAAAGGAAAACTAAAACCAGGAGCGAGAGAAGGGTGGCTTGTAGCAGAAGCTGTACCACAGCATGCCCAAGTGCCTGTATTGCAGGGCATATTTCTTCAGGGCCCCCTGAAGCCCAGGCAGGTATTTTGAGCCTGCTCACTGAATCAGTGGGGCATCCTTGGCAAAGATCAAAATGCTCAGCTTTTGAATGCCTGTCTCTAAAGCTGACCAAAATACATTCAAAATGCATGACCAGAGAGTGCCATGATTTCAGTCTGTTCCCAGAGCCTGCTTACCTGGAGAGGGAAGGGTAGTAAAGCAGAGCAATCCCCTCCACGCAGAGCATCACTGCAAGGCCCCATGTCATCATGTGGTACAGCACAATCGTACTGCAAGCATCAAACACAACAGGCACAAGTAAAGACATCAAACCTTACACTTTCCACATTGCCACGTAAAAATAGGGCCCTCATGGAAAAAGAGCTTTACAGATAGGAAATGGTGCAGAACAACCCTGGCAGTACATTAAACTAAGGAAAGCACGTAGGTGGGGGTGGTCCTTCAGAAAAAGAATGAGCCATAGAAGTCCTTTCCCCTCCAGCCTGTAAGGTGGAGAGGACAAGACTTCTTCCCTACCCTTATTATTAAGAAGGAACCCCTGCATCTTTCATTTCTCCTGCAGAGAGCAAATTAGCAGATTAAAATTGAAGAATGGAGCTGAACATCCTTTTGTGATTTGAAGAAAATTATGTTTAACTTTCAGAGCTGGATACTGCTCCTGTCTTAGGGAGATTCAGATTTGTGTTTGTAGAAAGTTTTGGTGTTTACTCTGATCTTAGAATCAAGCCCAAATTCTCATGATTTTTTTGGTTAATAGGGATGGGGGAAGGAGGCAGGTCCCATCTGTTTGACTAGAACTATGGGACTTTACAAAATCAGGTTTATCCTCAACAGTCTAGAGTTAACTCAAAAAGCCCAATTTTCATTACAACTGCAGAAGAGCCCTATATTAGTACCTGACTGCTCTGTATCATCTGGGAACAGTCATGTAATTCCACATTTAGCAGTAGCAACTGAAGGTTATTTTGCTCTTCTAACAAGAGACATATTATATTTTCTGTCTGGCATTAAAGTATAGTACTTTCCAAAGGGTTTAAGTTCTTCTGCCACAGGCATTGCAGAAAAATATGTAGTAAATACATATTTTTCTTCTGGGGGACTTTAAAAGTGTGATCAAAAGGGCAATAATGACCACACATTCACTGAAAAATTGATAAAATAAAAAATCTGAGAAAAAAGAAAAAAAAGGGAATTAACTATACAAGATTAACTTTATGAAATTCAGCACTTTCCCCTCTGAATTTTTCATTTTCAGGATAACACTATTTTTTTGCTGCAAGAATCAATTTCAGATACAGAGTAGGGACAAAAATAGTCATCTCATTGCCATAAAGTTTATAGACCACAATTTGCTCCATATTTTTCCAAAGGTTGAATGAATTCAGCTACATTTAAACTCAAGTTGGACATAAATCAGTATCTGAGCATTTCCCTGGCAATTTAAGCACTTAGAACACCACTCATCCCTATGATTACCTGGTAACCATTCGAACATCAGATGGTCATACAAGCCTCATTTATACCCTTAGACAGCTGCAGACAGAGACATACAGTGTTGGAGGGAAAAAACAAATTCAGAGCTTTAACTCTGGTACCTCAGTCCAGCTGATCTTCTCACCACCAAGTAAGAATCAACAGCATAGCAAAACAACCACCAGAAGCCAGCGCTATATAACAGCTGGATCCACATCTAGAGGGGAAAGAAGTGCCAAATGTCACAGCTGCTTCTCCAGTACCACTGGCAGGGAAGGGACTCTAACCTTTGGCCTGGTGATTTGTTCTTTAAATGTGTGTATTTTCCAGGTGAGATTATGAAGTATAAAATCTTACTCAAAACCACAGGGACAGCATTTTTATAGCCTATGGGTCAAGTCGTAGGTAAATGGAACAGCATTTGCTTTCACAGCTCATTTTCTGATTTAGAAAACTGTCATTTACCTCTCCATTCCTAACCTGAATGTTGTAAGTGAAGCCCACAGAAATTTACAGTGAGGGTGTTTTAATTTTAGGTTAAAATTTCAGTTGTTTCTCAGTAGCTGAGGCACAAAAATATAACTGAGGTTAGTCATAACCACAGTGTGCCTATGCATTTGTGGGTTCTGCATGTGATGGGTGTTTTCCTCAAGCACAAGATGGTTATCAAGAATAAAAGACAGTTAATGAGAAAATCACTCACCCTCTGGAAAAATATCCCTACTGAACTCCCTGACTGATTTCTTCAACAAAAATCCAAAGGAAACAGGTTCAAGTCTAGCTAAATTCCACTGCATTCTTGAGCTGACCCTATGCATTTTTCCCATGATCTTATATAAGATAAGTGACCTTTCTTTACCACTGTATATAAATTCCACATTTCTTCCCCATAGGAGCTGACTGTTTGCAATAGTCTGGGACTGTTTTAATATTCATATTATCTTCCATCCAAGCCGTCTTTCAGTCCTTATCTGAATATCCTTTATAACGGCTCCATAGTAGCATCATTTTACATCTGGAAATCAGCATACTTGTTATCAAGCCAATCATCAGTGAATTGAGATCTAGCACTCTTTCCTCCAAAAGGCAAATCAAGCTGGGGGTAGACCCTACCTCTAGTAATTTGTGGCATGAATTATTTGGTATTCAATTCAAACACCATGACATTTTCCTAGTGCACAGGAGGCAGAAAATAAAACCCCAGTCTTCCTTCTAATGCACTTTCTTCTAATGCACTCAGCACATAACTTCACCATCATATTTACATATTTTCTGCAATTGAAAAATGCACAATTTACTACCCATACACACACACATATACAAAAAAAACCCTGCAGCATCTTTGCAGAAAATCCAACACAGACAAAACTGTTGCCAAAAATAATATCAATCAGATGCTCTTAAACCCTAAAGCTTCATATTCTATCTTACTTTTCAGCAAAATGGCACATCTTGCTGCAGTGCCTGGAAAGGTACCCCTCTGCAAACCATTCAGAGGAGATGTCTAAAAGCTTCACTATTTGGAGTATGTCTAGGCTTGTGGTTAAGAGAAATAAAACAATAGTACTAAAAGAAAAATAAAATAGAATCAGCAACATTTTATTAACTCACATGAGAATATGTTAGGGGAAATGAGCAGAAGAAGGGTTAGTTTCCATTCCAATATAGTTAAATCTAAATTTAAAATTACTCAAATTACAGCATTTTCCTGGAGCCTAAGTAAGGGAAAATAAAAATTGTGGTAGACCACTATGCTGCTCACCATCTAACCTGAAATTCAAATGAAAAACAAACAGTCTGCATACAGTACCCTGTCATGTTTAAAAATACCTTTTTATATGTTATGGGCCAGAGAGTGAAACATGAGGAGGAACAGGTTTTGAATAGGACATTCTTGCTGCAAGGTATTGAGGATTTTGGTTTTTCCTCAAAGAAAAAAACAAGAGCACTTG
This sequence comes from Erpornis zantholeuca, assembly GCA_013400515.1. Classification (NCBI taxonomy): domain Eukaryota; kingdom Metazoa; phylum Chordata; class Aves; order Passeriformes; family Timaliidae; genus Erpornis; species Erpornis zantholeuca. Next base: position 30,564 of record VZTN01006016.1, read on the forward strand.
TATTTAATAAACAAAACTTAAGCATGCATGATAGAATTGAGGACTGATAGATGCATACAATTTATATTTACATCCATAGCACAAAACTATCATGCTTGAAACTGCCATTACATAGGCATATAAAGCACAGTGAGTTCAATTTGGCACATATTGTTTTATTTAAAACTACTAGAGCTGAATAATTTTCTTTACATGCAACCTATCCCATTCTACATTGTAAATTTTGAATTGCAAAGCTAATCCTGCTATTGCTCATGCGTTAACTCATTGGGGACCCTACATTCCTATTGCATGTGGGTAAAGTGATGATCTGTCTTACTTGTCATTCTTAATGTTTTGGTAAAAATCGTGACTTTTATTCTTGTACAGTAAACTCAAATTATATGTTCCAGTATTTTGATTGTAAAATTTGGAACTGAGTTTCAATCTGTACTTTTGGAATGCATTTACGTTTTCTTATTCTTGCATTTTAATCCAGAAGATCAGACTTGGCCATATGCAGCCACTGAGTGCCCAGCAATCTGAGCTGAAATCCTGCATGGCAGGGACAGACTTTCTGCCAGCATATTTGTGGCTTTGAGTATATTTATCCTGTTGTCCCTCTGTGCCTAAAACACCCGCTCTCATCCATAAAAGCTAATTTGAGCTACCCAAGCTGCTGGTTTCAGGACGTCCCTGCTGCCACCACACAGGCTGCAGTTTCTGACAAAGAAGACAGACAGATAACCTTGCGCTGCCAGTGCAACAGAGCCACCGGGGCATTCATGGTTCTGTGCCAGCACAAACCCAAACAATGCTTCACAGCCCTTTTGGGGTTGCTTATACCCTTATGGCTCTACATCCCTGACTTTGGTGTACTCCACTCCCCTGGCACTCCTGAGACACAGAACTCCCGGGATCAGCCTGACCCGCGCTGCCCTACACCCTTACACACACCATATGGCACCATCCACACCCTGCCCGCCCTGATCCGGGCTCTCAGAGGGAGGCATGAACGCACTTGCAGGGGTGTGGCAGAGGCTGAAACCATCATATCCAGGCTCTGACTCATAGCCACATTTCCTTTTGGACACAGTTTTCCTTTCAGACTCCCTGTGTGGAGGGACACTTAACTGGGAGCAGAAGAAAGGGGAGATGATCTCTGTACCTACCGCGCTCCCCACACAGAAAGCAGAAGGCCACACGTCAGTCCCATTTGACACAGAAATGTTAGCTATGAAGCCTGGGAAGCCCAGCCATACACTCGACCTGAAGATCATACCTAAAGAAAAGAAATGTATTAATGCTTTGAATCTGCTGGTGTGATTTGAGTCACATGCTTTTCCCTGGCCACATATTTCAAATCGCAGCCCAGATTTTGTGTCTACAGGAAAGCAGTGGCTGCAGAGGAGCACAGCAGGGACAACTGTGCTATTTAAATGTCAGTGTAATCATTCAGGGAAAGTAGCCCCGAGAGTTGGAAGCTGCAGGGACTTAAAATGTAATGTAGATTAGAATCTCGCTTACTTAGAGATGCTGTCACACACTTCCCTAACATAAACTGGGTAGCATTTCACAGATTGACATAAGACACTAAATAACTATCTACCAGCATATATTCATACACTGATATTCCCTTCTTTATAAAATCCCTCACTGCAGAAAAAGAGTTATTTTTCACTTTTCTCTGCCTTCATTTTACAATCAGCCCTTCTCCTTCTGTCACAGGACTGAACAAAGCAGTGCTTCTGAATTAGGTAGCAACAGTATCCTTTTCGAGTTTGTTAGTGAGGTTTTCTGGGTTTGCTTGAAATAAAGCACCAACAGGAAACAGAACAAAATGACCAGGTTTCCCACCAAGAATGAACTGTTTTCCACCCACTGAAGTGAGTCTAATACAAAAAAAACAGTGGATAACTAGTTTGAGTTTGCCAGGGAAAGAGGAGGGAGAAAAATAACTTTATCTATTGTTGGCTTCATCTGACTGAAAGAACTTTTTCTAGGTGCATGCACATATGTATGTTCCATATCTCTTTCTTTATTTCTCCTTATAATCTTTGTTTTAGTATTGGTACTTATTAGGTACTGTGAGAGAAGCTGGCTGGGTATGAAAGGGGAAAAGACCTAAAACAGACACAGAGATACACAGATACACACAGCCCCTAGCAGTGAGACAAAACAGCACTACTTGTGTTACCCAATGTGAGGGGGGAAAAGGCTACTGTAGAAACAAACTTGTCTTATATTTTCATAGCACATGTCATGATGATTTATACCCAATTTGGCAGTAAATGACTGATGGGAAAAACGACCAAAGGACTGATGGGAGAGCTCAAGACATACTAATTTCATTTTGACTCATGCATTCTGTCTCAGTATCCACAGGTTTATTCCTCCAGACTGTCAGCCAGAGTCTGGGCAGCAGGTTGTTCTTGATAAGGTAGCTTTACTCACATTTCAAAAGCCTGTGTCCAGCATGATCTGTGTGCAGCTGCAAGACAAATTCATTTGCTGTCAGTGTGATGCACCCAAGAGAAGCGGCTGGCACATGAGCAAGGGGCACACTTGGTCCAAAAGGATTTAAGGAGATGGAGGATAGTGGTTTTCAAATGCAGTCCTATGGACTGGCTAAATGTTTAGTGTCAGATTTAGTTTCCAATGTGCTGCCTCACCTCCACTTTTGTGCCTTGCTCTGAGAAACAGTCACCATTCTAGATTTTCATTTGTTTTAAAGCAGGGATTTTGGTGTAGATTTGTCAAGAGCTTTCACTTCCACATTATAACAATTAAAAAAGAACTTTCTCTCCAAAGACCCATAACTTCCTCATCTCACTTAGTCCAAATCTTCCTGTGAACACACACAGCATGCTTCCCTCAGAAATCTCTCTCCACTCACCAGCTTCATTTCTCTGTGGTACCTCAGGGCAAAAAGAACGTGTTACAGCAATGGTGAGGGACATCAAGCTGGCACTTACCTAAGCCTCCAAGGATGTCACAAATGGAGATAAGGAGAAGGATGGTGGAGGAGGAGGAGGCTTTGGGCATCTTCCGTGGGCTCTGTCCCTTCTTCGGCAGGAGCTGCAGGATGGTCAGTAGCAGACTGATGGAGGCACTGCCAATGCAGACCCCACAGAATACTTGAGGCTGGAAGTTCATCACTAGTTGTGTAGCTGCATCCCGGTTTGGGCAGCAGTAGGTTTCTAACCTTGGAGAAGCCATGAAACGTTCGGCTGGTGGAGGGGTCTCACAAGCAGAAGAAAATGCTGTTGCTTCCCCAAGGCAGCATTCACTTTTTCTTCACCCTCCCCATTAGTGCTCGGTGGCGAGAATCACGCGATTGATGGATCATGTGCTGCTGCTGCTGCTGGAAGTAAATCCCCTAGAGCTGCCTTTCTCAGCCTCTCCTAGCAAGGAGATCAGATCCGAACAAGAAAACACAGTGTAATCTGAAACATGCCCCATGCTTGCTCAGAGCCATTGGCAACAGTTCACTCACATATTTCTGCTTGCACGGTATGTGATACAGGAAGACTTAAAGTCGTCAGAGCATTGAAGATGGTTTAAAATAAATAAGGATGCAGATACCAAAGTAGAAGCATTACATTTTAATTGTGTTTCTCTTTAGCCCCATCCCACACAGCACCCTTTAATTACTGCAAATTAATTGAAAAAAATGAGTCCAGACACAAGCAGTTCCAGTCTTTAGAGGGAGAAGCAGGGATATAAATCCACACCCTAACCCAAATCTCAGTTTTAGTGATCCAACCTACCCATCTCTGTAAATAAAATTAGAAACATGATACTCTTTCACTGTAGAAAGAGATTACATTTGGGAAGAAAATATTAACCTCATCCTACTTAAATTGCAAGCACATAAAATCCTCTCTTTACTCAGTATGGTCTGCATTGGATCAGCTTGACAGGGAAAAATCCAGCACTTAGGATTTCTCAATAATATATTTCTCTCTTTTCTTCTTTTTTATTTTTGTAATTTGGTAAGGATTTAATATGAAAAAGGAACTTAACCTGCAATATTTTTCTTTGCATCATAAACTAGACAATATCTATTAAGACAGGGGTCCTGCTAGATACAGCAGCAAATAAATACACTCATAAACACAAAAAGTTGTTCTCCCCTTTAAACTAAGTCTCAAACTCCCTGTATCAGCCCTCACCCTTCCAGACAATTTGTTTATAGGAACACATTCAGGAAATACAGGAGGCAACATTTCCAAAAGACTCAAAGTCAACAGCATGTTAAATAACATAGTCATGTATTTTATAATTAGTCCCTATAAGAACAAATGACCTAACCTTTCTTTTTCCCCCACAAAGGTGTAGCTTATTTTTTTTTAAATAAGTGAATTTTTAAAAATTCTAGTGACGGCTATTGAATGACAGTGGGATGTGCTGTGTGCAGAGTTTATGAACACAGTGTGTTTTCCCTCAGTAGAGAAAACAGGTGCAGTTTGGGTGAAATGGTACCTGCTCCATTCACTAGCCAAGATATCTCATATACTCCCAGCAAAAGAACGAACTCCACCAAGCTCCACCACTGAGGGAGCCCTGGCTCTTGGCTCAGCTATTTCTTTTTGTTTTTTTAGTGTCACATACTAGGAAGGTAAGAGACAAAACTTTTTGCTGTTATTTTAAGAATTGTTTATTTTCTTTTATTTTAGTTTCAGCTGCACAGCTTGTGCTCTGTCGTTTTAGATTTCAGGTGTATAAATAGTTGCTGTTACAAGAAGTAGATGGTTTTTAAAGCTTTTTTACTCAATTATCAATTGGTACATATTTTATTTTGCTTTCTGTACTAATAATTACTAATTACTAACAAATAATTATAATTTTTACTAACATGTCTTTTCTACACTAGATCCCTTACCAATGAGAAAATCACAGGAATTGGAGATGAAGAAGAAGGAAGAAGGAGAAGAAGGAAGGAGAAGCCAGAGCCAATGCTTTAGATTTTTCATGTTTTCTCTATTAACCTGTATATAGCAAAACTTAAAGCTACAAATACTCACTTTGTGGTAACTTAAACAAAATCCTTTTCACACCTTTGATGCTTTCAGTTCATCTAGAAGTGAAAGGAGCTTTTTCCAGGGACTTAGGTCAAAGGCTAAGTTCCCTTGAGGGGCTCTGGGGGAAAATTGACCCTTCACAGAGACAGGAAAAGTTTTCCAGCTTTCCTGGACTTCAACACATCACCCTGCTGGTGGGGGCTGTGCAGCCTCCCGGGGCTGGACAGTGGTGGCAGGGCTGTGGTGGCAGGGCTGGGGTGGCAGCTGGAGCCTAAACTGCCAGGCCTGATGTGTGTCCACCCCGCCTGCTGCCATGGGACTGCCCAGGCCACATCACTCGAAGAGCAGGATGTCAGCCTGCAAAGCCAGGCTCCTTCACATTGACATCCATACATCAACAAGGTGTTTTGAACTCCTGCTGAGGTCTTAGGCAGCCAAGCTTACAGTCTAGACTTTGTCCAGAGAGCTGTTCATATCTTCTGAAAATAAATGCACAAGGTGAGCTGAGGAGGCTCCGGTGACCAAAATGAGCATCAAGGCATACACTTCACCAAAGACTCTGAAACACAGGCAGCTGAGCTGAATGTTTTGCCAAGCATTTTTCCTGCTTTCCAACATAAAGACATTTCCCTGCTTCTTGGATGAGGACAGGCGAGTGACCCGGATGTTGCAATCCTACAGTTTGTTGCTGCCATGTATACAAAAACATACTGGGGTCAGCAAGATTACAAAATCAGCTTGCTCTGCTCCAGAAATACAAACTCATGCTAAGGTTGTCAATACAAGGCTCTGCCATCAGTACAAGTCTGGGACTCCTCAGACTTTATTCCATCTCTGCTAGAGCAGTGGTGCATGGAGTTACCACATTTCTGTCAAGATACTGCCTGTCTACTAAAGAACTAAGAAATTACAATCCACAGAGACAGATTATTATTAGTTAAAATTAAGAGTTTGTATGCCACATATACAATTCAAAGGCATATACATAAAAAAAAAGATGTTTGCTCTGATTTGAAGGAAAAGTTATATCGCTTGGCTTATACTTAGAAGACAAAAAGTTTAAAATATTAGACAGAAACTGTGGAAGAGAAGCCTTTCATTCCCACTATCAGTTTCTAAAATTGTTCCCCTCACTATTTCTGTTGCCATTTTCTTTCTTTCAAAAATTTGAAAAGCATGTCAAGTCATTATCCTGATTGTTTGTTCTGGCTTACAGATAGGAATGTTTTGTGTGTTTTGCTTTTTCTGCTTATCGTTTGTTTTCATTGATCTTGACTGTGATCTTCTAGTTCGCCTGTGTGGATTTACTATTTTATTGTTATAACTTTTCCCTCCCTTTTTTTTCAGCCGCTTTGGAACTACCTTCATTCCTCAATTGTAATCTTATACTCTGGAGATTTATTTTTTAATTTGTCCTTTCTTTTCTAGCCACAGTTTTGCCAGCCGTGCACCCTCCTTTAATTGCTTTACTCCTTTGACTGGAGTATAGTTTTTTAACCTCTTCTTCTGAGTTCCTTCCCTCCTGTAATCTCTCAGGATTTGGTTCTATAGTTACTTACAGAGGGAGTACATGGTTTTTATTGGAAGCAAAGCACATGACCTGTAACATACCTAATGCAAAAAAGAAAATTAAGTTACCCATGAATGAACCGATACTTACCATGATAGAAGTAGAGGTGTCTAAGATGTGCCAACATTTGAGGCTGAGTGCCAAACTAATGAGCCACCCAACTCCTCAGCTGGTAAGAGCTAGCTAGTCTCTGGTTCTCATTGCCAGGCTCAAAGTATAGAGAGTTAGAATGGTCAAAGAAATTCAAAGCTGGTTTGGCAGTCTTACACTCAAGATTAATTTGGCTTCTTGTGATTATGAAAATAAGAGGATAAAATATGGGGGGAAAGGCAAAGGAAACAGAAAAGTAGTGAAAGAAATAAGAGAAAGGTTATTTTGTCTTGTTAAGGACTTTTATTTAGTATTCTATAAAACTTACATAGTTCTATAGGTCCTAATTCCCTTCTCTCTGAAATTATTGACACAATTCCCACTTCTTCCACTGTACGAAAAAGACAGACATGGTATGTCTCATTTCTGCACTAAGGCAGGATCTCAGCTAAGCAAATGGTGTAGCTTAGAGACAACCATTAGCACACATACAAGAAACACTAAAAAAACCCTCCTGGCATTGTAAATAGCAATCAATCACACTCACAGCATAAGTACAACACTGCACTACACAGAAAATTCCAGTCACGATTTTGGACATTGGCAACAGTGTACTCAAGGATGAGAACAATACTGTGCTCCTTTGGAAACAGCCATGTGCTCCATACTTTTAGAAATACCTACTCACTCTCTCCTTGGACCCAGAACACAATGTCCCATCCCAGTCTGTGATCATCTTTAAGATGAAACACTTAAGGGGAAGAAACAGGTTTACAAAAACATCACAGGCATGCATTTCTGTTATTAAGGAGCATATGTATGTCTTATGCTTGAGTGTGCAGCTGCACATTCACTGTTTTAATTAAGTCTGGGACTACGGCACTGGTTTGGAAAGGACAAGGAAATTTGTGGATGAAGAGACAGAGGATAGTTTGGTTTTGTTTATGGGTACAGCCTGAATTTACAGCTCCCAGTGATCTCAGCTACCTCACAAATGTAAAAGCTATACTTTGTTAAAGTTCATGATCTCATAGTCTTCTACACATTACCTGACATAACATTTCCCAAAATGAAGAAAGCTAGGTCTGGCTTCAAGCTCAGTGGATGCAGTTATGATGTCCCCAACAGATCCTGCAATACATTCCTTAAGGCATTGACATACAAATCTTCTATATGTTTAACACCATTCTTTACTTTATCTATCCAGACCTCCTGCAATTAGATCTAATTTGGAAGAAACAGTGAGACATGTCCTTCCCATAATTAGCAGGACTAGTTTTTAAAGGTAATTTTAAACCTTTAACTTAACGCATAACTGAAATGAATGGAGAAATTCACATTCCATTCTTGCTATTTCTAGTTTTCTGTAAAATTAGGGATATTAGAACAATAATGATATTGAAGGTGTAACATTTGTCATGATTATAACAGCTACAGACTCCATTACAAAGTACTGAAAGAAAACATTGCTTCCCTTCCCCCAGAGTTTTAAATATAATTATAAGACTGTAAAATATTAATTTACTTTTCACGATGGTGAATATTAATTTAAAAGGCTGAGGATAAATAGATCTTATTTGCATAAAAGCAATAATATTTGAGTTCTTTTTATTTTCTCTAAGAACAAAACCATAAATACATGAAATGCATTTGAATGGCTCAATAACTGTCTGTATTTGACTGATGCAATCAAGTTTCTCATATTTTATTGACTTACTATGTATCTTCTCCAGGGAAATGTTATCTTACATGGCTTTTGTGAAGAAACATACACAAATTAGTTTTTGCAATCGTGTCTGTAATGCATTTAAAATAGTAAACAAGATTTATACAGATGAAGGATAAAATAACTGAGTAAAAAAATGTATCCATAAAACTGATAAAAATTATTTTTGCTTAGAGATTAGAAGAAAAAAAAATCTCCGATTCTCTGTGGCAATGCTAAGACTATTTGAACTGTGGCAATGCTGAGTCTTTTGAATTTCCACTATGACAGATTTTTGTGGCCAACCACATTTCTGGCTAGCCACAAAATTCCACCCTTAGTCATTGTCATCTCTCACACACTGTGATATTGAAAATTGGATAGCAATGGTTGTAGGCATGTACCCCGATCTACAAAAGTTGAAAGTCTATCCTGTCCTCAGTGTCTTCCAAAGGAATCTCAGGCCTCACTACTTCTGCATTCTAAATGTTACATTAGTGGGTTCCCTCAGGAAAAATTAAGTAGGACACTTTTATATACTTGTTGCAATTGCTAGATGATGGAATCTTGTTAAATTACATCTTCCACCACACAGTAGTTTGGCATTAGCACTAAAAACTCACCTCTTAAAACCTGTGTTCTCAGACCAAGTGAAAAATACCAGATTACAAGGCTTTTGTCTGCTCTCATGCATACTGTGGCCTCTTGCTATTTATCTTCCCTTTTAAAAGCCTTCACAGCATTCTCTGCACTAAGAGGAATTGAAACCCTCCCTTTGCATTTTCACTGACCATCCTGGCTCCAGTGACCATCTTCATCAAGTAGAGAATTCAGATATACCATGTTGTGATATCAGAGTTTAAATGCATTAAAGTCTCTTGTTAGCCTCTGAGACTATCCCTCATGTATTTAAAATGGGTCAGTGTTTTATTGCACATAGGAGTAAGTGGCACAGCACAGTTTGTACAGAGAATGTATTCACATAATGTGTTATCAAAGAAGATGGACAATGAGAAGCACTCCCTAATGTACCATGACCAGAAACACAGCAGCAAGAATAAATATTACAAATGATGCTTCACTGAAATGATGAAACTTCATGAAGGAAAAAAAAATTCCCAGGTTAATGAAGCTGCAATGCTACAGCTATATAGTGTATATAGTGTGCATGTATATATATATATACACACACATATATGCATACACTGCTGGACTGTCTCCCACAACTAAAAAAGCATGGCCTCATCCTAATGGTCACTGGCCCATATTATCCCCCAAATTGTGTCCAAGTGCTGCCATAGTCAGCCTGCTGACAATGAAACAGTATGGACTGTCATATACTGGTATTTCAACCTCTGTGCTCTCACTCTGCTATTTGGTTTCTCTGTAAAATGGTAGTCAGAGATGTTGTCTTACAATTTGATAAAGGGCCCTAATGTAGGAACTGGAAAAGGAAGAGATACACAGACACCAGAGGGACTATGGCCCAAGGCAGGACGTAATACATACCTGAATTTGACTACAAGCTGAAAACTACATCTCTGGAGAAAACTGGTGACCTACTCACCTCCTCTTGCTAGGTGTATGTTGACTTCTGACTCTGCAACCAAATGAGGAGTTGCCCTTCTTTGATTTTCAATCTTTTTATCATGCAGTATTGTGAAAATTATAAATCCTTAAGCAGGCTACGGATTATAGGAATCTGTGTTGGACTCATCTCCTTTTTCTTGTCTACAGGTCTAATAGGTCTCAAGATTTGAGTTAAGAATTTTATTCTCAGCAAATTGTCATATTTTTTTCTCTTGGTCACTCACAGCCTCAATTTATTCCACAGTGCATGCTGTCACCCTTAAAAAATTCCTCTGAGGTACAAAGCATATGTGCTGTGAGGATAAGTAAGAATGGAACAAAGTTTGAATCAAAATCATCATGAGAGAGAAATATAAGAGTATTATATGAACTGCTATTCTTTCACAAATTTCAGCTTTATAAAAAGCTCTAGATAAAGAACAGAGAATTTATTTTAATCATAAAGAAAATAAGAAATCAACATGTATTTGAGTTATATATATCTAAAAGGTTGAGGACTTCTAAGGCTTTCTCCAGCACTAGTTATGAGCTGATGAAGCCTTACTGCAACAAGAGAAAAAAGATGCACTTGGGAAAGGTTTTTAAGGTGCCTAAATCCTAGATATCCTGCTGGAGCTTTACAACATGGTATTTTTCATTCTGGGAAAAAGGGTAATTTGTTAGAATCAAAGTGGTTTGCAGAAGAGCGTGATTATACTGAATCCATCAGAAGCAGCATGGCAGATTTCCAAAGGAAAGCCTCCTGGTTCCCAGATGTGCCAGGATGTCTGTCTGTTGGGCTGCCACCCAACCTGTTTCTCCAGCTCCTTAGGACTTTCAGACTCCACAACAGACTGCCAGTAGCTTGACAAACCTTGAACTACTTGATCAAAAAATGCATCCACTTCTGTTTCAGGAACTTCTTATCACTATTTTAGTTGTTTTGGTCTTTGTGATGATAATTTTCAAAGACACTAGAGTTGGAAACAGGAACGAGCTGGAAGCCACTGGGCAACTAGAAAGCAACAGTCTAACCACTATGACTGAAACGTGGTGGCAGGAATTGCATGACTGGAGGGCTGCCGTCAGTGGCTATACACTGTTCAGAAGGCACATGCAAGGAAGAGGTAGCAGACATTACAAAGAAATTATTTACAGTGAGGCTGGTGAGGCACTGGAACAGGTTGCCCAGAGAAGCTGTAGGTGCCCCATCATTGGAAGTGTTCAAGCTTGGGTTAGGTGGAGCTTTAAGCAACCTGATCTAGTGAAAAAAGTCCCTGCCCACAGGACATTGGATTAAATAATCTTTTAAGGTCCCTTCCAACCCTTCCAACTATTCTATGATCTTGTGTTTCTCTCAGAGTACGTGTCATGGATCAGCTTTTCTCTTTTGGCATCTGAAGTTAAATTGTCAATGAAGTATGCATGCTCCAGGGCATCAACCTTTGCTTTTGTATGGCTGAGGCAGAGGCATTTCCTCTCTTCACCAACCTGTGTATGTTTGGTGGTTAGCTCCCGGAAGGGCTGGTAACAAAGTGGGAGGTTGTAAAGGCTTACCTCATCTCAGTTCTTTACACTGTAGCTATGAGTCAGGAGCCTCCACATCTCTCAAATTTCTTGGCTTCTGGGGAAAAAGAAAAGGCCTGCTGATATTGCAATGTCCAGCACAATGCAGGATTGAGAGTAAACCAGCCTACTCTAGAGCCATGCTGCAGGTATCCTGTGCAATCCACTGCAAAGTGCCATGCCTTAAGGAAAAGATATATATACACCATGCATAGCCACAAAGGTGAAACAGGCTGTGCCTTAATATCATACTGTGCCTGTTCAAATAACATCCTGCCATAAAGTCATTTATTCACAGTTTTCATAATCTTGATGACTAAACAGGGAACAGATTTGCAATATGTGCAACAGAAAGAATGGAGGTTGAACAAAATCTGTAGAACAAAATTTTACTTGAAATTGTTATTTAAGCCTCAAGTACCAAGGTAGGATGACGGATGAAGTACTGTGGAGAAGCCTGGTTTACTGCAGAAGGCTTTTGTTTCACAGGGCAGGGACACAGGGTCTGGGTGTGTGGGAATGATCTCTTAATATAGATCTGATTGCTCCCTTTGCACAGCAGGAGAAGGCATTTGGGTAACTTTTGTGTATCACTGTGAAGTATCTTTGATACATGTATCTTTTGCAAACACTTCTACACAAAGGGATCCCTTTCATACCTTGTTGGTAATAGCTGCATCATTCTCTGTCCTCAGTGTGAAAAGGTCTGTTACTTCCTTTGATATATTTATGACACCCTGATGTATCTTGCATTTCTACCTTCTATTGGTAACTTCTGTGTGCTCAGAAAACATTTGACAAGGAAGAAAGCTGAGGATTTGGTCACCGAGGCTTTTGTTAGACAAATACAGTTACAATTGGTTCTCTTATCACACAAATGAAAAGTAATATTTTAGAATCCTTTCAATAAATCCTTTGTTCTTTATGACAATTTGAAACCTTATGAAGGCTGGCAGAAGCTACAGAAATTCAAGTAATAAAATTATCACAATATTTTAAGAAGAGCACAAGTACAAGTCTCCAGCTGAATTCTGAACAAGTTTCAGATTCCACAGAGAGGAAGGATATAAAAGAAATGGAGAGAAATGTTACCAATATGACAAAAAGTAGTTCCTTTATTGCTTTGGTTGGTCAAACTTATATGTATGAAGAACTTTACTTTGTGGTCTCTTAGTAACATAGGTAACCTCAAAGGATAAAAGGCAAAAAAAGGTGTCACTCAATATAAGGAGGTCTGATTTCCAAACTGTCAGCCACAAGCTGAGGATCTGCTTGACCACTGTGTCAGATTATCAGGCAGTAAGGAAGCACTAGGTAGAAACTTCTTCTTTACTGACATCTCTCTTAGCCACGAGTGTGAAAGCTTTCAGATATTCCTTCTTTAGGCAACTGCTCTCCCAAGAGCTACATATCCACATATTTAACTGATGTAATTACAGTAACAGAATTTGACAGTTTTCAGTGGCTGCCAGTTTCTGGCTCTAGATTTTCCAGTTTTAAAATCTGTGCTCAAATTTCTTCATCATGCTTCAATACTGATTTTTTAAGATCAATTCTAAAAGCCAGAACAGTAATTTAAATCTTGAATTTTTTATGGACAACAAAATATTCAAGATGAAGAATGAATGTTTGGCAGCTAAAAAGGGGGGAGATATAAACAGAGAAGGCATTTTTGGAAGCAGAATTTGCTCTTCTCATTAGTGATGCAAGTTATTTTCTTTTCATTTCAATGTGCATACTTGAGGATACACTAAAGTTTAAATCATTATTCTGGATCTTTCTTTCATTATCATACTTAGAGAAAACAAATTGCATGCTACAGCTCCTTAAAACCTCCAGCTATATGTTGTTGAGTATACATTGTTGTGAAGACAACCTGATATGTGTTACACAAACATAACTGAAGAGTTTCCCTCAGATTCCAAGAACTGGAGGCAGGACATGGAGAAAACTACTTGTATTTGTGCTTGCGCATATGATAAAAAACAATTATAGAAGAAATCTGACTGAGGATCTGCAAGTCATTAGAGGCCTTAAATAACTTAATGCAATACCTAGATTTGGTATAAGGTTTGTATTTTGCAGGATTCTCATAGAAGGATGTATAAGTTTGAGTACCCCCTCCACCATTCCTTCTGTCCCTTAATCATAAGGGAACAACAACCATACTAATCACATATTTTTATTGTTTCTCGATGTCCTCCAATCTGCTGCTGGGATTGATGACTCAGGTAGTCTCTGAACCCAAAGTTTTCCTTAGGTGTTGAAGAAACATCCTGTAGCTAATCCTAGAAGTATTGTAGGAAAAAAAAAGTTTAGGTAAAGGCAGGAAAGTTTTATGAGAAATAAACCAACTGAAACAGGAGTTAGAGGAACAGACTGCATAATCAGAATGGCCTAATGGTCACTTTCAGAAAACAAAATATGTGACCCGTTACATCAATATACAAAACCCAAAAATCCCACTGTATATATCAGGCATCTCCATGAGACAGCTTGCCACATGAAAAAGTACCTTCAGGTTCACTAGTCTTCCAGACACTAAGAGATTTCCCTATGTCTTAGATCAAGTAGTACCTTGCCTGCTTGGTAGTGAAATGCCAAGGACTGTATGCTGGCACACCAGTACTCCAGGCCAAGTCTGGTCCTGATTTAAGGCACTGAAACTTCCAATAAAGTGATTCAATTAAACTGAGAGAATTGCAAAAATGAGTATTTCACTCCAAGCCTCACCAATGAAGGTGCCAAGCAAACCCAAAACCTGGATTTATTTTCCATCCATAAGACTTGCCTTCAGATAAGCACTTGTAGTCTTGCCTTGCACTCTGCCATTAAACTTTTTTGACTGTCTGGGACTCCAAATCTCTTCTCTATTGGGTTTCTTTACTGAGGGCTTCACCTGTGTTTACCACCACTCCCTGCCGGCGCCCAGCCCGTCCTGTCCGAGGGCCGTGCGGTGCTATGCCGGGCCGTGCCGGGCCGGGCCGCGGGGCTGC
>VZTN01006017.1:320-11917 GCA_013400515.1 Erpornis zantholeuca
TGATGTGCAAATGGATCAAAGGCCTGTAAAATAAATACCTGCTTTATTCCCTTATTCCTGTCTAATCTCTATTTCTAGGTAGCCATTTAAGGCATGAGATGCTCAAGCACCAGAGCAGGTTTCCTGCTCCATGAGGCTGTGGCAATTCTGTCCTCAGAGACCTTGAAACCAAACTGAACAAAGTCCTGAGAAGCTGGGGCTGAATTCAGAGTTCCTCTGGTTTTGAGCAAGGGAGCGAATACTTGAGCAAGGGGCTCAATGATACTATGGCCTAATGGTTACTGTGCTGTGTCTTCCTGATGGCTCAAAAGACTTCAATGTAGAAACACCCTGTTTAAATAGATGAAAACCTGAAATCTGCTTTTCTATCAAGATGATATTTTCTTCTTAAATGTTCTAGAATATTACACATTTAACAGAGTTCTGCTGTGTCAAAGTCTTCTCAATGCCACTCAGCCACCATACCTTCCACAGCTTCTCTCTGAGCAGAGTACAGCATGATGTTCCCACTGCTGCACAGTACAGAGAAATCTGGCCAGGTTTCTTCATGTTACTCTCCTCTAAAAGCCTGGCTTTGATGACAAAGTTATCTTAATCTAACCCTATCTCTCACCGTATCAGGATGCACATTAAAGGCACGTGCAGGGGAGGAAGCTGCATTATACATATGAGCATGGGTTTTTATTGTTGACTCCTCTTTGTCTCCTCAAAAATTCCTCTCCCTGTCCTAAATGTTCATCATAATAGCTAAGAAATGGAGACTGAATTGCTTTCCGGCTTTAAATAATGAATCCAAAAGTGAAGGAAAAAGGTTTTGTCTGCAGTTTCTGGATTTTTTTTAATAGCAAAAATTGCTTCACGTAATTCATTTATGTAAATATTCCCATGGAGTAACTGTGTCAAACTCCTTGACAACTTAGAACTGCTATGCTTGTGTTACTCCAAAGCCTTCTGATGCCTGATGGCTTTGGCAGAAATCTAGTAAACAGACATAAATCAATTACAGGAGTTTTAATACAAAATTGAATTATTTTTTTCATAACATTGCTGTTCTGAATGTTTATTAAACTGTCCTGTTTTCCTTATGTGTTGTTTAAATGGGAGTCAAACTGTTAAAAAATAATTTGATGATATTATGCTGACTTTTCTGCTGATATAAATTGGCACAGTACCAGGTTTTGTCTACTAGTTTCAGCAGAGCAGCAGA
Organism: Erpornis zantholeuca; assembly: GCA_013400515.1. Taxonomy (NCBI): domain Eukaryota; kingdom Metazoa; phylum Chordata; class Aves; order Passeriformes; family Timaliidae; genus Erpornis; species Erpornis zantholeuca. The sequence goes on from VZTN01006017.1 coordinate 1,528, forward strand.
AATTTAACAACTGCGCTCTATAGCCTAGACAACTTAAAGCAATTGAGCACAAACTTGAGCAGCTAATCAGCAGACCAAAGAACCTGAGTGTCTCTGGTCTGTTTCCTTTATTTTGTTTTGCTGTCTTTTTTTTTTTTTTTTCTTTTAATTCTACTTACCTTATTTCTAAAAATAAATGTTTCTGTAAAAGCACCTCTAAAAAGTAAATGAGTGGAAAAATTCTGTAGTGCTGCTAGTGCTTCTGTGTTTTGGAAATCTCTGATATGAACAAGACAGCAATTAAGGTAATCTCAGACAATACAGGCATTTTCAACAAGAGTGGGCAAAAATATCTAGGTTAGATTCAAGTGTGGTTTTTATGTTAGAAAGCTTGCAAAACTTCTTAAGTTTTGTTGCGTGGTAAGCCTGAAATGTAATAAGACATTTTCAGAAGCAATCTGGTTTCAACAATTTTCAAAGCTCTATCTAACACATTTTTTGTTATTTGATTGTACTATTGCATATGTCGAAACTGTAAAGCAAGAAGCCAAGCAAGATGTTCCATGACTGATGCACAATCCTCTGACACAGAGCAGAATAAACTGACTTCCTAGCACAAGGCACCTACACGCTAGTTGGAGTCAAATTCCTAAGTCCTCAGTACAGGAAGAAAAAGGGAAAAAGAGAGAAGAAATGTAACAGTTTTAGGTCCCAGGACTGATGCTGGAAATGCACAAAAATTGGGGGAAATCGAAGCTCTTTCTGTTACAATGGGTTTCTATACCAAAAAGAAAGGGCTAAAAGTAGTGCAATTACTAAGACTGAATGTTTCTAAATTTATGCTGTTGCTTTCCATAGTTCATCGGCTTCATGGATGACTGCAGATATTTTCTTCTGCCTTTCATACAGAAATGAAATATTTAGGCAGCATGTTTTGAAGCAAGGGAGGCAGAGGAAGGTGAGTCCACAGAAGAGTTTGACTGGCCTGACATCAAAGAATCAACTTTGTAATTTTGCAGCTTCCCTGATGGTGTGGCTGGTGCACAGCACAGCATGCTTCAAAGCAAGGCTCCTAGGGATGTCAGCCCTGTGATGTGTCCCAGAGGCCTTTACCTTTGTCTGCACAGACAGCAGGCTGACAGGCACTGTTGCATCCTTTCAGTCTGCACATCCCTTAACCACAGAAAAAAAAAGGCATACAGATTGAGGAAGGAAAGGATGGCTCCCATGCCAGAATGTCACCTTCAATACAGTTTGGAAGCATAGACATATTGTACACTGGGGAAAACAAAAAAAGAACTCCTCCTGATGCCTTAGGTTTTCACTTTTATGTTTTTTTCAGATCCTGTACTGCCTAATATGTAACTCTGAAACTTCATATAGCCTGTTAGCTACTGTTCTCACATTTTGGTTAGACATAACAAACCCTCTCTGGGCCTGAACTCAAGGACACCTTGTTGTCCCAGGCCCTAAAATATGTAAACTGAGCCTCTGCACAAGGGGAGCAAAACTTGGGGTAATTAAATAATTACTTGAAATTATAATTGGAGAATTAATTCTGATATGCAAATGGAACAAGTCTATAAAAGTGTGAAAAACCTGTGACCCAGGGTCCATCTTGGGTGGAGCCCCTTGGAGGCTTTTGAATCCCAAGGTGTATCTTTGAAGGCCCTTCAAAAAAAAACCTGCTTTTATTCTCTTAATCTTGTCCAGCCTCTGTTTTCAGGTAGCCACTTCAAGGCATCACTCCCAGGTCTTATGATTTTGGTATAACTGTAGAAGACTTCATACTTATTTTTGATAAATAGTCAGGTTTATCAAACCAACACAAATGTCCCTGTACAGACTGAAGATCATATGTAGTGTCCAAGGAGATAAAAGCGAGCAGAATATGCAAAACCAGAGATCTAAGGAAGAAAGTTATGTGGGGTCTCAACTAGTATTCCACAATGGAATATTTTACATGGCTACATGGCAAGAAAATGATACTTTCTTGGTACTTCTGTTGGGAGATAGTAGAGATTTTGTCAACAGCTGTCAAAAGCTGTTTTAATTGAAATTGAGAGGGGATAGTTGAATAGAGTACTACCTAAAATGCTATTGACTATTACAGGGTTCTGAAATGAGAAAAAAAACAGTTATGGGTGATGGCTGGTAAGTTCAGAAATCACACAAAATCAAAATGCAACTTATATTGAGCTTTTGACTTTTAGTTGTTCAGTGACCTAACTTGTTTACATTTGTTTTTATGAAGAAAAAGTTCCATCTTGAGCAGAGACAAATGAGAGTTAAGATATTCTGTTTTCTTCTTGAAAGGCAGGCAAGATTAAGGCATAGCTTATATAATACAGAAAAAAGCCAATCAGGAAGCTAGAAGACCAAGCAATTTACAGGTGAGTATAGAACAGATAATACACACATATCTGTAGAAGAGAACTAAGAAAGTAAGGAAGGCAAATTAAAGTGGGGAGGAAAGTCACATACTATTACACCAGCTGTCTTTTGGTGAGTCCTAAAAACCCACATTCAGTGAGAAGGTCAAACTGAGGGGTAGTGACAGCGAAAGCAATGAGTCTGTCACAGGCACCTACTAACCTCGAGACCTAATACTGCTTTGCACAAATAATGGACATGAAAACAAGCATAAACAAAGTCTAACTGTTTATGGATTTCAAAGTGCTCTGAATTATGAAAGCATAGTAGGTCTGAGTGTAAGTATTAAGGCATCGCTTAACATGTTTATGTTTCATTCAGTTGATATATATTTAGCTGAATTTGAATTTGGTTCTATTTCCATCCAGTTTGGACATGAGCATGATTCTAAGGTTGTTCCAAAGACAGATCTAGAGATGATCTAAACTGGAATTGTCTTGCAGTGGTAAGGAGGAATAATTATCTTTGAACCACATTAGNTCTCTGCACACTAATATAAAAGTCCCGACTAATGGACATGATGGTTCTAAGAAATTTTTTGTTTCTGTTGCTCATACTTTTGTTGAACACTCTGTTGTATGCAATAGATTGTACCCCAAATTTTTAAAAGTTTTTCTCATTCATAGCTAAGGCTGATATGCTTAAGGAACCTAGACAGAAAAATGACATATCATAATAATGATTAAAACTCTATTGGTAATCTATTTTCTGTTACTACTCACAGAAATGTGAAAGCACTTACATAGAAAATGAGCAGTTCCAAGAATTAGAATATGAATAGCCTAGATATCACTGGAAATGGGATTTGGAACTATGGCAAAGCAGCAGTAATCCAACAGACCAAATGGAAACATAATTATTCTGTTGCTGAATGTTTGAAACACAATGACTCTATAATTTGCTTGGAAAAAACATCCTTGTCTTAGGTGACATAATTCTCTTCATCTCAGTCTTCCCACAAATCAGATCTACCCTGCCCTCAGGGATTTTTAGAGACTTTGAACAATGAGTGATATTGACAGACTCCTAAATATTCCTCTCAGATACTTGCTAAATTATTGATGTCTGTCAACCCAGTGATTATTTGAAAGAGGGATATTGACATAATGGAATTAAACTCTAAAGCAGATTGTTTGAAATCTCTGTCAACAAAATACTAGTAACAAAAAAGAATCAAGAGAAACATAATGGGTTCTAAAGGGTGGTCTGGACCACAGCCTGAACAATGAGACAGATCAATTTAGGATTTAACAGGAAATTAATATTTTCTGAATAGCTCCCATTGCTCTGAAGGCAGTTGATTGTCATCAACTTCTCTAACAATTAGGTCATTTTGAGATAATTTCAGAATATATTTACAGGGATAATAATGGAATACTCAACTTTTCCATTGGTGAAATAATACTTTTCTCTCGGGACAATCTGACCATGATAATAGTTTTCTTTTATTTCTCAATTACATGTTGATATAGAACAGTGAAGGGAAATACTTTTACAAAGAATATTCATTTTCTTAGAAATACTTGACTGGGAACTTGTATATAGAGGAGCTACAGTGATCTAGTGAAAAATGTAACACTAAGGCAGTTTATTTTAACTGGTGCAAGTTTGTCTGTAAACATTTATTGGTTTTGTTACAAAAAAGGTAACAAACTTCTCTTGCATCCCAGGGAGAAATATCATCACACCAAGTACTTGCTGACTGTGTACAAACACAAAAGATCCAACTACAAACAGACTGATTCCTGCCAGCTCACAAATCACAGAACGTGCTGGGATCCTCTACCAGTCTCACAAACTATTTAGAAATTGAACATTTAACCTTAATGTTTAAATGCAGTAGTTTATTGTACTGTTAGCTTGCAGCTTTTTTAGGGACAGTCTCCCTTGGAATCTGGAGCTAAATGAAGGCCCAAGGTTCTCTCCAGCACATGGGGCATCAGGCATCCCCAGAAAGGTGCTTTTATTTACAGTCACATTCAGCACTTCCTGCTGGCTGGAAGGAGAGACTGAGATTTCTCTCCACCCCATCCCAAGGCCTGTGGGACACAGCTCAGTTCATTTGGAGAGGGTACTTCAGAGCTCTCCCCTAGGTGTTGTTGCCCTTTGAAGGGCAATGTTAGAGCCTCAGTAGTCTCATACCACAGAAGGAAGAGGACCTTCCTGTAATGTGTCAGAAGTCTTCAGTCAATGATGTAGATTCTTCAAAGATTAAAGCCTGCTTTCCTTTCTAAAGATTAACCTCTTGTCTTTAGATATGTTGTTTATAAGTTACAAAATTCAGGAAGGAGATCACTGGTAGGAAAGATAACAGCCTTTTCCAGCTTCAGGCATTTAGTGGGCAGGAAGTGCCAAAAAACACAGTGTAGCAGAATGGAGACATGGTCAGCCCCCTCTTTTTCACAGCCCTTCAAAACTCATTTCAAAGAAAATCAAGATCTACAGGTCAACCAAACATTCTTTGAAAACAAGTACTCTGTGACAGATTTTAAAACATATTTGGGTCTTACATATGCAAAGAGATGTTTTGCTCTTTTGTTAATGCCACAGGAGTTAGGAGTAAACCCAGGTGCTCTACCAAACCCTGGATGCAGGGTTCACATGTGTGCCCTAAGGTGCACAGGGTCAAGTGAGACTGGGTTTATGCAGGGTTTCCTTTACTTCACTCTCCTTCATGTCTGTGTTGCCACATGAGAAAGACAGCAAGCCATGACAGGCACACAAGGCCCAATTACAATTAAAGTCACCACATTCTGAAAAAGTCTGGTATTACAATAGTTTTTGGACATCTCTGCTTGTCTTCTTCTGCAAAGACGTAAAATATTTGGCAACAGGATTTTTCAGTCCTGGCCATGTAATGTTATATAGAAAAGGAGGTCAGTGTTGCGTAGAAAATGAAAAAATTCCTGCTTCTCCAGTGATTTTTAAACATCTGCTCCCTGTATTGGCCATCTTGTTGCTTACTGCTTAAGTAGGCACCTATTGAATTAATGCACCCTGTGAAAAGTTTTAGCTACATTAATATATGTTAATACTATATTGGACTAGCTTACAGAGCTAAAAACTCTATTCCTCTTTTCTCCCTGAATGTTTGACTTTGTTCTTCATTTATGTGGAAAGCTTGGAGGCTGGAATATATATGTTCTGGCAACTGTGGTGTCAATACACCACTCACTGTGTGGTATGTAATTCAAGCAAGAAATAGCCTCACTTCCTATTCTTTTGTTGCAATGTACAATGCACAATGCTCAAATTAACTGCATTTGTGCATAAATAAATACTCTCTTACATAGCATATCAGTGCATTTACCCACAAAGTATGTAACTGTCCAGAATACTAAAGTATTCCCTCAGGAATAAATCTGAATTGAATTACAAAAAACACACAGTCAATTCACCAATCACTCCAGCTCTCTGGGTGGTATATATGTTATAAGAGTCCTACATATGTTACAGGAGCAATGCTACTTTTTCCAGTTTTGCCCACGTCCATGATCAACAACCATGCACAAGTGCACCCTCAGTAGTGATTAATAGTGACTATTGTAAGGATTGTCTCACGTTGGAGCCGCTCATGGAGAGCTCTCTGCTGTGGGAGGGACCCCACACTGGAGCAGGGGAAGGACTCCTCTCCCTGAGCAACTGCAGAAAAGTGTGATGAACTGAACATAACCCCCATTCCCTGTCTCCCTGAGCCACTGAGGTGGAGGAGGCAGAGCTGAGCAGGAGGAAGGAGTGAGGGGTTTTAAGATTTGCTCTGCTTCTCATTATCCTGCTCTGATTTTGAGTGGTAATAAGGTCAATTAATTTCCCCAAGTCAAATCTGCTTTGTCCATTATGATAATGGATGAGTGATCTCTGGCTGCCCTTATCTCAACTAGTGAGTCTTTTGTTGTATTTTCTCTCCCCTGTCCAGGTGTGGAGCGGAGTGATAGAGTGGCTTTCCTGGGTACATGACATCCAGCCAACACACACCTCTACCTTTTGCTCTCTTCCTGAATATTATTGCTAATATTGATGATCAAGCATTAGTATTTTCTATAACTTTCAGCTTCACATTTAGAGTCAGAACTTTGCAACTCGCCAACAAGAAAGCAAAAACATAAAATGAGAACTTGCTGCTTTAGCCAGATAATATTGAGCCTTTTCATCAGTTACTCTAGCAAGTATTTCCTCTGCCAGCCTGTACTTTACAGCTTTCCTTTGGATTTCTGCAATTATCCTGAGCTGTAGCAAAAGTATGTGTGAAATATGGGAACATAGTCTATGGGCATTTATGTGGTTAACTGAGTAAAGAAAAGAGCCAAGCCATAGCTCCTTTTCACAGTGCTCTGCCCAGATTTCCAAGCTAGCTGCAGTATCAAGGACCAAGGCTTTCACATTTAACTCTACTTTTCATAGCCTTTGAATATCACCCATCCTGTCAAAGACAGCAACTTGCATTTTTTCACTGAATGTCATTATTCTGAATATATAACTTGACAAAATGCCAATGCTCTGCTCAAGCTTGGCTGCAGTACAGTGCAATTACTTCTGTTGAGGAATTACCCACTGAACTCCCTTCATTTTAGTACAAAGATGTGCACATGCTGTGCACATGAGGTGACAATCTAACATGTTGGAAAAAATCTGAAAGGACTCATTCAATATGAAGATGAGCATTAACTTTCCTGTCCCAGACCCTTTAAGATTTTTCCAGGAAGTGGGACATTTGTTCTCAAAGACAGGATGTTGTGAGAACCAAGTTCTCTCGTGTTGGTCATGAACATAGTTTTTCCTATCAACAAATCCAATGGAGACCTATTTTTACTTAGTGGAAGGATAAAAAGATACTTTCTTGCCTTCTTTTAGCTGTAAAACTCACACACACAATTCAGCTATAAAGTTTGCTGCTGATTATTATTTTAGAACATATACCCCCACCAAGGGTGGTAAAACAATGCCATTTTTTTAAACCCATTTCCAGTGACATTCTCCGATACTGACACTTCCTTTGCTTCTTTTTTTTCTTTTTATTTAATTGAAACTAATAACTGAATGGTAGGATGTTAAGTAGTGATAGAAAGAGATCCATGGAGTGAGACTAAGTGTGAAGACTTCTTTAAAGTGGCAGGATTACCTGACTATCATACAGGCAGCCTGAGGTAAATTAATAGATTCAGAGTGAAATTCAACAACAAAGGTCTCAAGTGTATTGCTTTTAATCCTAACAGGCATTTACTTCTGCAAACCTAAAAGGCTTGCTATGCAGAATGATAAAACACTGGATGTTTTATTTATACTGGTATTTGGCAGTGGATATGAAAGGCTATTACACATATACTGGAGCATGAGTTAATGTTCCATATGTGCCTCAGTTTCCATATGAGCCTCAGCACAACAGTTTCTGGATGGCTGCATAGTCAGTGAGTTTGGCATATGATGGATGTGAGAACAAGCTTGTGAAACAGCAGAGATATGCAAGGCACCAACTCCTTAATGTACCAAGATTAAAACACATTTTTGAGACTGATTGAGTTTTAATTAAAACACGTACGCAAACTTGGTGTTAGAATTAGTGATGGGGTGGAGTAGAATGTCCAGAGAAGCATATATTAGATTGGTTCACTTAAATTTGCAAGACAAAAGTGGAGTGCTCTTTAGAGACATACTGCCTTATGTGTCTTATATAATACCAGGGAAGAAAAGACCTACTGAAGTTATATGAGAATTATATTAACAGCAGAGGAAAATTTAAAAAGCCAAAACTTGCACTGCATAACTTGAGGAAATCAGAAGAAAGTTTCTTACCATTTTCAATAGCAAGGGTATGGAACAGTCCTCCAATCGGAGTTGTGCCAGGGAAAAAAAACACCTTAATTGGTTTAAAGACTCATAAACTGATCCACTTAGAAGGAGGAATTACAAAAGTGTGTTGCTTACAACAGCCTGGTTTCAGCCTCCTGCCCCTGTTACAGCTCTGGGCTCCTTTGGGAGTGTATTAGTGAGGATCAGAAGCATTTGAAATGCCTTTGTGGTGTATGTGGCCAAACCTTCCCCAGGAGAATCAGAGAGGGCTGGCATATATCTTCTCATATTTGATTGCCTGCCTCAGAAACCACAGAATAAAATGTGGCAGCCTTGAACCCAGTTCTGTTTGTTTTCAGAGTAATTATCGCTGTTGGCAGCTCTGACAGGAGAAGGAATGACTCAGAGTGAATCAATATGTCCACAAGCAAAAGCAGAATGTTCACAGGACACAACCACAGTTGCATAAGCACAGCTATACTACAGTCACAAGAGAACAGCCTATTATACATGATACAAACCAGAGATCAAATTTGCCTGCCATTACTATGTATAGTGCACACCAAACCTTAAATACCATTTTATTAAAAAGTTTAACAAATTAAAAAGTTTAACTACCTATTGCTCTGGTCTGAGTGGATGTAGCCTGCAAGCAATGTCAGCACAGTTTCATACTGAAACAAATTAGAGTTTGAAAATCTCAAAATTTAAGAAAAACACCCCAGGACCAGAAATAAAGTTCTCCTAACAGTGGCCACGAGCTGTGAATATAATACAGCCCATATAAATTACTGGCCCTTGCACTGCCCTAAGCAGTCCACCTTAATATACTGCTTAATGTAAAACAGCCTTCATCTTGGGACTCTCTGATCCAATGGAGTTTCCTGCACAGTTCAACCAGGGGAAAAAAACATCTGTCTCAGAATAACAGAGGATGCAGCTTGTAGGAATAGTATTCTAATGCAAAGAGGAAAATTTGAATTAAAACTCCCCTAGATTCAGGAATTTGACACCAGGTCAACTTTCTGGTCTAGCCTCTTGGCTATGAAAAGAAGGCTTATCATCTGCTACAAGACTCACGCAAGGAGTGGCTGGAAATGGCTAAAAACTGAGATCTGGACTATTGGAGCATGGCTGCATCTGCAAAGACCTTAAAGTCAAAAATAATGTGCAATGGGCTTGAGGTACTAAGCAAGTTGTAAGAAAATAATAAAGATTTAAATAGAATTTACATTTCCAGTTCCACTGCAGAACAATTCTGCTATCCCTGTGTTTTATTATCTAACTCTTATGAGCCCTGTGGCACTCATTTAAAATATAAGATGTCTGGTCTGTCCTGAATTTGCTGCAGGTCTTTGTTAACTGCTACATTCTAGAACTCTACCATCCTTGGGAAGATAAGTCTTAGCAAGTCTGGGAAAGCAGAGCTATGCTTAAAATTACTGTTAAAGCTATTTAGCCTTTTAGCCCGTTGGAAGCAAAAGAAATTTGACCTACTCCAAGATGGCACACATCAAATATTTACTAAGTGAAGCACAATATTAATGAAAGGCCATTTTCAGAGTTACTGCTTAACATTTAACACGCAGTGGTGGGTGCATAATTTGTCACATTAAAGGCTGAAATATCTTCATATCTTCTAATTCGTCATTGAGAGTTTAAATAAGGTAATACTTCTTTTTGGCCATTGTTTGTTGGTTTGTTTTGTCAAACAGATTCTAAGACACTAACTGCTTGCAAACAAGGACAGAGCCATACCCAAATGAAATGTTGACTTAATGGTCACCAGGTAGTTGCCATAAAATCTCTACTGACAGGAAAGCTGACATTGCTACCATTTTGTTTTTTCAAAACCACAGATATTTGCAGTGATTCAAAAATAAAAAAAACCCACTTCTATAGTGCTAATACCTGCCTGAAACATTCTGGTGCCACTTTTAACCTTTTCAGATTCCTTTTCTGAAGATGCATTTCTAAAGACTGGAAAACAGTTCTGCCCCACATCAACCCAAAGAATTTTTAGCAAGAATCATTCATACTACAAGTCAGCATAGGGTCATGCAAGAGGTCATGACTACCACACATTCCTTGCTGATCCTTTTGAGTAAAGCTTGAGTTTATTCAAATTCTTGCTGGAACATGGAAGAACTATTTTTCTAAGTGCCTGAGACTTTAAACTACAAATATTTGG
>VZTN01006018.1:2745-57072 GCA_013400515.1 Erpornis zantholeuca
AAACAACATTTCAAAATCCTCATTCAAGTGTTCCATTTTTGTTATGTGGCCCACAAGGTATTCAGCGGTCCTTTTGAGGTAAGTTCATTAGCTAAAAGCCATCATGTGTTTGGAAAGAGCCACATGCACCACAACCCCAGTAGGGAAAACACTGTATAAGAATGCACTACACAGTGTTTTAACAAGAAAAGATCTGATGCCTTTAAATGATCACCATATCATACCATGAGATAGTACAAAATGCTGTTAGTACCTGGCAGTTATCTTGCTCCAAGTTAAAAAATAACCTGAAATGGTTAGTTGAGATTCTTCAAGCACTTTGAGCTCCCAGCAGCACATCACTCGTGTTAGAGCTCCCATCATGTCCTGCTGGTGAGCACATCTCACCTCACCTCACTCCAGCTTCATCCCGTGGCAGCAGAGGGATGCAGTGAACAAAAGGACTCAGGCAGCAAGAAAGAACTGTTTCTCTGTGTTCCTCTTTTCAAAATTTTTATATCAGCTCTGAAACAAAATGGTGTCTTCTGTAATCATAAAATTAACATAAGGGTTTCTCCTTCAGAGGTTTGGATATGCGCAGCCATGATTTCACAAATCTTGCATTAATATCAGTTGTGCATATATATTTCTGCTGTCCACTTGTCCCTCTGCAAGGGGGAGAACTTGCAACTGAAAACCAAGGCTTTAGTACACTTTTTACTTTTTTTTTTAACAAATTTTGTTGCTGATTTTTCAGTTTACACAGTGCTTATGTTGAGGAAAACTAGTAAATATAATAAGTAATTAGTTCTTTTTTGTTTTTTTTCTCAGTGTGCCGTCTGTCTTCTGCTTTATATTTATGGTATATTATTTATTTTTACTTAATAGAAGAGAATACAATGGAGAGGGTTTTCAACATTAATTCTTATTATTCCAGTTACTTATTTTCAGAATTATTTATTTCCATCTTGTTGAGTGTTTAGGAGAAATGGCTTAACTTATCTGCTAGTGTGTGCAATAAAGATAAAATGAGAGATTGTTTACTTGTCTAAAAAGACACATTATTTGTTTTCTTTTGAAACAACTGAGAACATGAGATGTAAATTTGTGTAGAAATAGTAATGTGAATCTCCATGAGAAGAGTTAGATTTATTAAGGAGTATCAAAAGCAAAATTAAGAAATATGACCTGACTTATTGTATTAAACAACAATTTTCAGCCCACATACTGATACCTCACCAAATAAGTGCCCTGGATTTATTTTTATAAATTTTATTATGTTAGGCATTAAATAATTGTCTTTTAGACCACTGTGATTAATTACATAGAGGTGATTGTGAAGACCTGATCTATTTAAATAATCAAGAAAAGGAGCCAAAGAAGTCTGACCATCTATTTGCTTCTGGGATCTGAGATCAGTTAGTTGTCCAGACTCCCCCCAGAAATCTGTGGTAAACCAGATAACTGGTTTTCATTTTATGCATTCCAGCATGGTACCACAGAAATGCTGTTCTACTACATATAATAATTTCAGCTGTTGTTGCTAAATCTGCTTAGTACTTCTTTTTTTTCTTTAGATTATTTTTGTTCTAGTCTGTTATTCCCTACTAATGGTATAGAGATTGAAAGCTCACAGACCACTTTTCTCTTTTGTTCCCCTTACACTAAGATGTCTAATGTGCTGCAACTGTATTTAATTCTGTCTTTGGCATGCTAATCAACTTTCACAAGTTGGAAAAATCCATATTGAGTGCATTGTGATATCTGTAGGTTAAAAAAAGAGTATCTGTTTTATAGAAGTAGAATTAGTATTTGAAAGCCATAGAGAAGAACAGTGATTGGCATTAAATTAATACTTCAAGACATTTTAAATGGTGTTGCATTAGACAGATCCTTGAATGACTCAAGTCTTCCCATCTGAGAGTTTGGGCTGTGTACCCTGGCAAGCTTTTCTATCGACCCTTCTCCAGGAGTTAAAATGAAAGTTAGCAAAATATCTTCTTCCCTAATGTCACATGGCAAATAATAGACCCCAGACACTCTTATTGCTGAGGTTGCTGAGAAGATGTAACTTCTATCCCTAGCTTTTGACTGTTTTGTCCCTTCATTTTTACTCGTTACTGTGAATTACCACATTAAATTTTTATAAACCAGCACAGCAATTTATTCCAGTAGAAGGGTAGAATAAATGTGATTGGACTTCCATGTTTAGTATAAATCTATGAACCACATACTTAACCATAATAATGTCCACCATTACAGTACAGGCAAATTCTACTCCTGAGGCACACATTTGGCCAGAATTTTATTACTGGCCAAGTCCAGGGCCCAGCCAACCTCTGCTCAGGGCTTCTATCACATGCAAATGTATAGTAGCAATAAATTATGAAAATGAGAGGAAGGCTTTGCAACTGAAAAACCTCTGCATATTTCCTGCTTGTCCCTGGTGTTGAAAAAGTGATTGGAGGGATATTATATGACTTAGGAAGTCTGACTTGTAATATATATTGGTGGCAATTTTACCTTATTATTTTGAAACAGAAATTTACCAAGGGCTTTAACTGTTATCTTTTTTTAATGTCAGTTCAGGTATCACTGTTGCTCAGTTCTGTAAACTATATCAACATGAACACTTCTCCCAATTGAAAAAAACAACAGGGAGTGAGCAGGAACATAAAATTATTTTTAGAAAATGCATTTTTAATTACTGAGATGCTTAATTATTGAGTACTACTGAAAATATCCTGTGAACCTCATCACTATGCAAATGTATTCAGTTTTGGAAACAATTAAATGATAATAAAGCATTCTTTTTTCTTTTACAACATAGTACTGCAATGAAGCTGTTACCTCTCAGTGTGCATTTTAATGAGTTTTAAGTAACATTTTAATGAGCTGAACATTACCATAAACCCAAGGATTAGACAAAATTGAATTTACTGGGGAAAAGGAAAGGGTTCATTAAGAGTTAATTATATAGTTTAAGAAGAAATATAACTCATTTTATGATGTCACTTCAACCATGAATTCAGCAGTAGATCTATACTTATTAATAGGAGTAGAAATACCATTATTATATTGACATAAAAACATGAATTTGCACACTACTGCTCAGTCCTCCAATGAAAGTTTCTGTATTGAAATCCCTGGGTCAACTTTGTTCTTATCCATCTCATTATTGCATGTGAGGAGAAAAAATACCAAGCTTTGTATTGCTGGCTTGTAATTCCACCTACTATTTTTATAAACATCATGAACAGTGAAAGCAAAGTTTAATGGATTTACCATTGCCAGTAGGATCTGAAGGCAGGTTCTGAATAAATGTCTTGGATTTATTATTTTAAAAACGACTGGTAGGGATTTGAATCCAAACTTCCAGCTCTCCTGACATGCCCACTGTAACAGTGATGAATGTCTGCAGTTCAGGCTCCTGGATGCCCAGAAATCACAGGTAAATTCCTACATAACATCTCTACACTGCCTGCATTTACATTCAAATGTACATTCAGATGTTGTTCAGATCCTGCATGATGTGGATTTAAAGTGCTTGTGCTCAGTAGTTTCAGCTACACAGTGAATTTACTGCTTTGCCTCTGCCAAAGTTGGCATTACTGTTTAGCCATATGACAAAGGAGGGAGGGTTCTAGCTCAGTGCCCTGAGATGTTTGATTAGAAAAGAATGAGAAAACAAATCTTAAAATCTTAAGCAAAGTATTAGTTCTGCTGATTTAGTATAGTCTCTTGTTCAGAGGATAGCTCTGTGCTCTGCTATTTAAAAAAAAATGAATAAATTATTTCACTGATGTCACAGCCTTTTAGGCTCTGTGGGTGTTGAAAGCTTTCAGTAAAATGGAGCTATCTTCTAAACCCTGCTGTTGTGAGGGAAAGAAAATTCTAGCAGATGTCTGTTTGAAGGAGAAAAATAATGAACTGTGGGCAGCAATTCAGCCTGCAGGAGTTCTGTCACTCTTGAGCCAGACCCAAAGGTGTGTCCCGAGAGTGGCAATTCTGGTCTCTGAGCTTCAAAATGTTAAGGTGTGCCTGCAGACCTGCATTGGAAGAATGATTCTTTGGAACAGAAGTCAGGGTACTGGTGGCATTTGAAAAGGAGGCCTGATCAGTACTTTGGATTGAATAGGTGAAAGGAAGAGCAAAGAAGAACTGTTATACAGGTAATAAATTGTGGATGTGAGAGAAAGAAAGCAAAGTGCCACTGGATGTGTGAATATGAGCCACACAGTAGATTTCCATTTGTTCAGCAGCAGAAGTGTTTCCATCCCTTCTGAGTTGTTTCCAGCAGACCTGTCTGTTCCTAAGGAAGGAAAGAAGCCCCTGTGAACAGAATTAAGCTGTAAAATCAGACATGTACCGACTATTGACTGAGCACTGCTTAGTGCCCCATGCTTTCTCCCCCAAAAGCTCACCTCTTCGTATGAATGTGAGCACAGCCAGACATGTGGAATTCTTGAGAGAGAAACTGAAAGTGTTCCACACCTACATCTGGAATTGTTCAGAAAAGGAGGAGCAGAGCTACAGAGGTCCTCCTCAAGGGAAAGTTTAATTCAATTTGCCTTAATTGAAGCTGCACAAGTGAACTACAGAATGTTTCCAGTTCTCCTGGTCTCAGAGAAATCCCACAGCATGCACTGGTTATATGAGATATTGCATTTTATATATTCCTTATTCTAAATTCCTTAGTCTAAATATGGGGAAGCCTACTGCATAGTTTAACAACACATTTTCCTTGCTGGAAAATCTACTTTAAGTAGTACTATTCTCTCCTGGCCACTTATTTCCTCTGCTTGTAATAGCTTGTCATTCTCTCAGTTGTTTATGAATCTGGGCTGTGAACTGGGTTAGTAGAAGGATCTGGGTTAAAGATCCACGGCAACAGGAGTTGTTGCTTTTCTTTTTTCTTTTCTAATTGGCATGGAAGGAAATGTTTGTAGTACTTGGCCTAAAATCTATCCCAGGTGAATACTGTGATGGAGGCTAAAAATTCCCTCCATCCAATCCTGTCGGGTCTAATCATCTAATCTGCCTCTTTCAATATTCTTCTTTGTCTATCATATGGTGCTTGAATATTTTATCCAGTTGGTATAGCTTCTTGCTTTCCAGCGTAATCAAAGAATGACAGTATCTCTATAAATGTGCACAAATTAACTGGTTCGTGGAAACTACAGACACAGGTACTGTGTGTCTAGTTAAACACCATGCTGAGAAGGAGGGAAATGAGTCACTTAAATGTGCTGGAAAATTTCTGTTTAAACCTGTTTAACATCTAGTTATGAAAAGTTGCCTGAGCTGGAATAGAGTCTTTGTTACACTTGCAGCTGGAAAGGAGGTAAGAAGAAAGATTGTAAAATGGATTTTGTATTCTAATGTGGGATTAACAGAGGTCTTTCAGACCCTTTGGAGGAATGTGAGTCCTTCATAGGAAGGGCTCACCCAGCTGCTGAGTAACTTAAACACTGTTTCAGAGGCACATCTCAGATTGCTGCTTTTCTGTACTCTAGGGTACACAGTTGTGTTGTGTGCACTGTCAATTT
The DNA here is from genome assembly GCA_013400515.1 of Erpornis zantholeuca. Classification (NCBI taxonomy): domain Eukaryota; kingdom Metazoa; phylum Chordata; class Aves; order Passeriformes; family Timaliidae; genus Erpornis; species Erpornis zantholeuca. Next base: position 8,274 of record VZTN01006018.1, read on the forward strand.
TCCCTTATTTTAAAGGAGTCATCATATCTGTAGTTACCCTTATTTTCTCTTGTACTTAACTGCCAGAGAAATATTCAGCACCAAGGGTTTCGAAAGATGCACGTGGAGCATGTGAGGATTTTATTTTATTATTCTAGTTTTTTGTACTCATCTTTTTTTTAATATGTGAAATTTGTTGTACATGAAATAGCAGTATTAGTTAAAAAAAGAAAAAAAATATTGTTTCACATTTACTGCAATTCACACCATTATGCTACTGTACTTTCAACAGTGTGTCTGAGTGTAAGCCCTTAGCTGAAGGTCACTTGGAGTCTCAGGCATAGCACAGTGTGACTCGAGGGTGGAGATGGACATCCAGGTTCTGGTCTCTCTCTGGGTGCTTAAGCTCCCCTTTCAAAATTGTTGCTTCAGGCTGTTATGGTTGGTCTTGGCTCCTGCTTCTTTAATTTTTTTCTTTTCTTTCCTCTTCCATCATGTAGTGAATAATAATGAGGGCAGTGTGAACTCTTATGTTCTTTTTTACTTCTGAAAATAACTTCTGAAAATAAAAGAGTTATATTTTATGCTGAATAGAAGTAATTCCTTGTGCGATTTGAATAGATCAAAGCTGCAAAAGGTTACTGGCAAATTACACCAGTTTCTTCTTTGTTTTGTATAAAATCTCAAAATTGAGGTTTTTCATGTTTAGACCACAGTGCTTCATACCACTTATCTATCTAGATGTTTGTGAATTATTTCCTAGTTGGTAACATGTTGACAAACTACTTCATCCCAAGAGCACTTTAATATAGGTTCTACATATCACATTGCTTCTTCTCTTTTTAGATCTCTGGAAACTTAAATTTATTATGCAGAATGATGTGATAACAAGTGACAGATAAATTATTTTGCATTTTTCAAGATAATCCAGAAAATATGTTCTGTAACATTTTTTTGCCCATTGTTTCATTTGAAAGAATTTGAAATTCCTTTTCTGAAGGAAGAATCCAATGAAAAAACTTCAAAAACGACCCCAACATTGGAAGAAAAAAAAAAGTTTTTGTTGTCCTCAGAGATGATAGAGTAGAAGTTCTAAAGAACAGTTTCTCTAGGCTATGCATCCTTCTTTATTTTATTGGATATTATTAAAATAATACTGAATTAAAATAATATGCAAACATAAGTGATAGAGGAATTTTAGGAGATTTTTTAATAAATCCTTTCAGAGGGGGTGCCTGGACATGCTGACTGTCCATGCCTCAGTGACAGCCATGCAAGCACGTTTTATGCTTTTCCAGTTTCCATTCTGTATTTGTTGTGACAAATTCTACAAGAAGTGGAAACAGTTGAGCCTTTCAGAAGGTTGATGACTAAAGGTCGAGTCCAGAAGGAGGTGCTGCTGGTGAGCCTGTCTGCCGTGACATGCCTGTTTCTGGGACGGAGCACATGAGGCCAGCCAGGCTTATGGAGCCTGTTGAAATGGCATCTGGCAAGCACCCCAGAATGGCCCATTGACATGGGGACAGTTTGTAGGATGGGAAGGCAGGTATTTGAGAAGCAGCAGGCAGCTCCCACTGGTTTTGGGTACCAGCTGTGGATGCATCTCACGCTCCATATCTGATGAAGTGTGGCTGCACAGTCCCCTCGTGATGGAGTTACAAAAGCTTATTGAGGAATACGTGCCTCGCTATGTCTGCTCCAATCTCGTTTTCAGTCCTGACTTCTGAATGGAGCAGCACAAAAGCCCCAACAGAAAAAAAAAAAAAAAATAAAATCCTGCTCACAATAAATTGAGATGAGTTTTAGGTTATAATTAACAGATAAAGATGATGGTTGGGCATGGAGAAATGGGGGATGGATGGAAGAGGATTCCTCTGTTGGGCAATGGCCTATTTTGTTTGATTCTTTGCCTAATGTGGCTGAAGTATAGCAGTAATGTGGCAGTGTCCCCTGCCAAGACGGGAAAGCATCCCAGCTGTTGTGTATGTGTTGTGCATGTGTACACAAGAAGTTTATTAGAGGCTATTCACACTTCAGTGGAGCTCTCAGATTGCAGCCTGTATTATATTGGCTAAACGAAGCATATAACATTTTATATTTCTCATACGAGAAATATTCATTCATTTGTATTCATTTTCATGATTCTCAGCTGCTCTTGTTCCTTTGTTTTAGCGAGGGCACATGTACATTTTAGGTGTTTTGGCTTTGCTTGAACTGAAAACCCAGGGGACTGATGGAGTTATGGTTGTAGGAGAAGCAACTTCAGTTTAGAAACAGAAAAAATTCAATTGCTCAACGCTGTGTCAAACTCTAGGTAGCTTTCATTAGGTTGAGTACAGTGCTGCAGGTACCTGGTAGTGCCACTTTTGTACTCACAACAGCAAACCTGCATGTTAATATTTACTGTAGTTTCTAAACTTTACTAGTTAAATCTGTACTTTCTGGGGAATCTCTCTGCTGTACACATAGATCCATAGTGTACAGTTTCTTGTGTGCTCTTCTCAAGCACATGATGAAAAGCTCCCACCAGAATTTTGTTTGTATATCATTAACATCCGAGTTTTTTTGGATGCCATTGCTTTTTAAAATTTTTTATATATTTGGAATTCTCTTAAGTTTATTTTTTGGTTGGTTGACAACCAAAGGCAAACAGGCAAAGTCCAAACTCTCCTTTTATAACAGTAGCCTAGGACATTGTGGAGAATTTCCTCTTTTCCTAAAAATGATCCTCCCTACTACATTGTTGGGAGGGAAGCATAGGTGATGGAATTTGAAGAGTGTTGAGTGCTTTTGGTGAAACTTGTCCCATATTCCTGCTGCAAAGAAGACATTCTGGCATAAAAGTGACAGAAAAGCTGTCACTCCAATTTTCATGTGGTGTTTCCTTAAGATGTGCTTGCTTCCACATCTGATATTCACATTAGTTGGCAAAAAAATAAATAAGTAATTTATTTACTTGTGTAATTCCCATGATTTTCTGAATATGTAGTCCATTAAAAGTTAAGTTCATGTAAAAGTTATCTTCAGATCTGAGTTAAACTGCTAAATGTCAGATGCTTGTTGAATTTGAAGACTTACAGCAGACCATGCACTTTTTTAAAGTTTGTTGTCTACAATTACGGTATCAGTTCTTCTAGAAAGTCTCTGAACTTTAAGCAAGTAGTTGGGTATTCAGTTTCAGTGAAATAAAATTCCTAGTAATGTGTCTCTTGTTCACATTAGCAATCTGTGCAATGCATTCATCAAGACTGATTATGCTTTAAGAATAAGAAAAAAGAAATCTGTTCTGTATCCTAGAGAAAATTTTTCAACGTATTACGTTGTATAGCTTTAGATTTCTGAAATTACTTAAATGTGGTCTTCAGGATATTTGCATTCATAAAGAATACTTGGTTATGCTTATTGCTTCTCTTTGCCTTTCTTGACTGTCAAAACACAGTGATGCTTTTGAAGATTTATAGCAGATGGGTAATGAGATTGCTGACTGTTAACTGCAGCATTCAGAATCTGCTGGTGGAAAAAGGTGGGAGTTTAAAAAGGGAGAAGGTTATCGGGGATTCATTGCAAGGAAGACAGGTGATAGAACTTCATTTTCAATCAGGAAGCTTAAACATAAATATGTGATATTCTAAATTAGAAAAATCTCCACTCTTCATGCTATCTAGTAGTCATAAAATCTTTCAGAAAAAAAAATTACGGAGATGTCAGATTGCATTTAAGTGATCACAATGAATCACAAGAAAGGCAAGGAGATTATACAATTTTTCAGCAAGTATATTCAGGCTGTATTGCATATGCTTAATTCAGCCCAAATAGCAGCCTTTAAAAAAATCAGAGAGAAATCATAAGCTAAAGTCTGCAATAACTATCCCTTGTATACCTGTGTAATTGTGCAAAAGGGAAAACAGATCAGCACTGCCCTTAACTAGGCTAGAAACATTTCAAAGTCTGACTCTTGCAGCGTGTGCTGTAAATAAGAAAGGAAAAAGTCTGTCTTCTTTCCTGACCTTTGTACAGTCAGCTAGTTGGGGTACACCTCAGACTGCAATTTAGAGGAGAGGCAGAAAGCCAGCTATCTCCCACTGACTCTGTTTGGAATCTGTCTTCTTACTTGTCACTGTCACTTTACCCACCTCAACACTGTAATTCTCTGTTCACTTGGTTTAATGGAGTCCATCTTTAGAACTAACACTTTTACATTTAGACATTAATGTTCATCATAATTTTTTGTATGTCTGTATTGTGTATATGAACAGTTAAAAGTTTTAGAGAATGTGTCAGGGTTTTTTCCACATTTTTATCTCTACTGAGACCTGAGAAAAAAGAGCAAGCTACCTTGAACTCTAAGTACTGGATAAGTTACTAAGTTCAGATGCACATGAAATAGAAAAAGGGATGAAGCCCAAGGAAGTTGCTGAACTGGCAAGGAAGAAGATTCTCATTTTGTTTCTTGATGCAGGTATCTCTGTGCTGGTCTCTACATTACTTTGATTTCTAGGTACGCTACTAATCAAATATTGTTGAAGCTACTAGACTCTTTGAAAATATCTGAACACCTCTGAAAATTATTCTCATAGGCTTGGAGCTCCATTTTACTGAACACAGTCATGGTAAATTGGCTAGCATTTGTGTCTGCTAGGCAATATCAGGAGATAGGGAAAGGACGGGAAATACAGGAGGACAAAATGTATAGATCCTTATAATATATATATTTTTAAAGGTAGCAGCTTTTTCCTGGCTGCAGCTTTTTCCTCTGTGCATGCAGAGGGAGCTCAAGAACTCCCTGAGAGTCTTGCCTAGGACTATTGCCTAGGTTGTGTGTTTTTGTTACAATTTTCCTTACAAAATGCGACAGTGGCAGTTGCTGAAACAAAGAGGCTGGGCAGCAGCATCTTCAAACAAAATATATTATTATTCTTCACAAGGAAGGTTGGCTGTGACCCTTTGGGGTTTTTTTCTGTCACCCTGTTACAGCAGGTAGTGCTACCTTGCTCGGGGACCGTTTCAGCACATCACACACATTAGTCAAGATCTAAAATACCTCCCTGCACCATATGCTACCTAAAGTATAATAATCCTTTAATCTGTCCACTGCATGACATCTGGTCAGTTATTTGACTTAATAACTCATGTTGATTGTTCATATAAGTATGTATCAGAGGAGGGAAGTGCCAAAGCAGTGGGTTTAGGAAAATGCCGGTGGGGAAGTGCCTTGGGTCAGGGGAGACCTACTTGTGGTGTGGCAGGTGACCAAACTGTGTGAAATCTTTATATGAGAATAATATTATCCTGAGATAAGCACAAAACAAAACAGGAGGAGGAAGATGAACTATGAGGACCCAAGTTACAGAAGCACATTAATATTTACTCAGTATCTCTTTATACCCTCTAGTCAGCACAACAGATGTAGCTGTGTTTTAAGACATTATAATTCATTTAAAAAGGCAACAAAGATACTCTTTCCCTCCCTCCTGTCCCCGGTAATTTCAGATGTTCGCCGTGCACACTGGGGGGAGGAGGTAGAGAGACAAGCGCTGGTGGGAGAAGAATGCAATTATCCCAAAGCCTCCTGACGGGCATCCACTTCTTCCTTCCAGCTTAGCTGCTCTGACCACAGGCTGGGGGCTCGTGGGACATGGACCAGATTGAGAAAGTGGAAGCAGACAGATGGTTATTTGTAATCATCATGTAAATGTAAATCCTATAAAAATGTTTTCTTTCTGAGGGCCTGAAAGCTGGAAAGAAGGATTAAGGCATGGATATCTAGCCTAGAATAATTTTGACCCCACCACCTTCCCTCCTACCCCATAAACATCGTGGCTTTATCTCCACTTCCTTTAAACAAATTGCTGGAACCTCAGCCGAGGAAATTAATTCGGTTTCCATGTAATTCCCTGAGTTTATGAGCATCAGTTTGACCAGGGCCTGGATTTGGGCCTAAGCTGGCAGGTGCTGGTTAGCAGCTGCCTTGGGAGCAGGGGCTCCTTTTTGCTCCTTTCCCCCTCATCCCTCACTCTGGCAGGTGCGTGTTCCGCGTGTTTATCCCGGCACTGCTGCTGCTGGATGTCCTCTCTTTCCCTGGTTACACTCCTGGCTACCTGGAAATGGCCCTAGGGGGCTTTGCTGCCTTAAAGGCTGCCGTGGCTGCTCGCAGACATCTATCTTGTTTGAGCAGCATCAGCTTGTTTGAGCCACAAAGAGACCGATCAAACTTTAATTAACTTCTGTCCGCAGCACCATTGTAGGCTGTGTGTACGCTTTAGCTGTTCTTTGCAGCTCTCCAGTCCCTTGGTGCCTTTCCAGACAGCAAGGCTCAGCCATCCGGAAGCTTTTGCCCTTGCAAGGCTTTGCCTTTTGAAACATGAGGGTGTTTGTGCTGCTATCAGGCTCGCAGGGCGGGAGCAGCCCCTGGGGCCCAGCTGCGCTGTGGTCCCGGGGTGGACAGGCAGGGTGGAGGGCCATCTTCCTCTTTGGCACCCCTTGTTTAATCATAAAATCACAGAACGGTTTGGCTTGGAAGAGACTTAAATCATTCAGTGTCCCATAGGTAGGGATAGCTTCCACTAGACCAGATTGCTCAGAGCTGCATCCAGACTGGCCTTGAACACTTCCAGGAATGGAGAAGCCACAGCTTCTCTGGGCAACTTGTGCCAGGGCCTCACCATGCTCACAGAAAAGAATGTAAGGTAACACTCAAGGATGTAGGGGAACACCCATGCAAGCAGCAAGGGATCTGTGTGTAAAACTGGAATAAAGCAAAGCAAGAATGCAGGATGAGGAAGAGGAGGCTGGTGGCAACATTTTTCTGCTTTTGTTGAATTTTTAAAACATTAGTGTTTGTGCCCTGCCAAAAGGGCCCTGAGGATGGTTTCTCAAGTGAACAAAAGCCTTTTGCCTGTGTGTGAAGAGGGTAGTCTGCTCAGGCACACTAATAGTTATTTGGAAGTACCCAGCAATTGTGGATAATTGGCTGAGGAATATTCTGCAGCTCTCAATCATTTTTCTGTTTTCACAGATGATTGTACCATTAGCTATGGTGAGTGCACTAAGCTGTGCTGCAGCTTTTCCATTTACTCTACTAATACGTGTGAACTCAAATTCCAGTTGGTGCTCCTTCCTCCTGTGGCTTCCTGTGCCACTCCAGGAGGACAGCCAAGCTCACCAGCTCATGCTCTGGCCTCCTCTTCTCTGCTTCCTCTCTCCCGGGGCGATACTTGGATCTTCTGGGGTGGCTGGGCTGATCAGATTAACATCTGTGCTTTATTTCATTGTTGTTAGGTTGCATTGAAATACTGAATCACAGGAATGGCAGCTTGTGCCCTTTGCTCTTTACCTTGTTTTTCTCTCTGCTTTTATTCTTTTCTTCCCTTCCTTTACCTGCCTTTTTCTTTTTAGTCTCCCAAAATTTAGTGTTTCCCCCTCTTCCCCTCTGAATTATTCTCTCACTTTATATTTCATGCATTTTTCTCTTATCTTTGCTTTTCTGACACTGCTTTATTTTTTCCCTATTTCTTTTTTTCTCCAGCCATTTTTCCCCTCCAAAACAGAGAATGCTTTAGATAGAAATGGTGAGATATATCTATTCAAGATTCACGTATATGCTGAGGTACAGAGCAAGATTAAGCAAAGCCTGTAGCATCAATTTTGTCTTCTATTCAAGCCAGTTTTGCAGTGAGACTTTGGGTAAAGGAATGTGATAAAATCAAATTATCTCTTAGCCTCATATTCTGAGGCTGATTGGAACCTTACACAGTTGCTGGGATGATTCAGAGAAAGTTAATGTAATTTGCTGTGTATCACTCCAAGAAACTGTGTTTGTCAGGTTCATATAGCAGTGTGAAATGTTCAAGGAAAATGCTTTCCTTAATATTGCTGCCAGGAGTTAAGGATCTGCTGGTTTTCTGGGGATTTTCCACTAATAGGTTTGCACTGAAATTCTGTAATGCAAGTAGAATCAACCCAATAAAAATAATATTTATTTGTTATTATACAAACGTGGGCATAGCATTGTATAGAAGTACTTTTTCTTCCTATGTGTCATGGGGATCACAGAGACATATGAACACACTTTCCTGAAAACCATGATTTTGTAGGACTTTTTTTCTGGTTCTTGCCCTGACATTCCCATGGTATTGACTTTCTTGGCTTTGCAAAGTATTGTACTGCCAAAGAGAGCAGCCCATGATCTTCATCATACATATTCTGTGCTCTGCATTGCATAGTTAATTTCTTCCATTTGATCTTAAAGTTCTATAAATTCCATTTCTGCCAATTTGATTATTGTGAATTGGAAATGTACAAGTGGTTTGTATGATTCAGAAATATTTGGGGACTGAGTTTTTTATTGAGTTATCTATTGGGTGTGTCTCCTAAGAAGACTATGGGTTCTTGCCAAAGCTGCATTTGTTGCCAGCTGCCTCCTGTCACTTTTATTTTATGCTTCAAGAGCGAGACCTAAATAGTCACTCCTTTTCTGTGTGTGTGTTAGAAAAGGAATTAACTTCCAATTAATTCCTTCCTTCCTCTGGGATCTACCTGTGTATTCCAAAATGGAGAACAATAAAAGTTACCTTCATGTCATTTTGAGTGCCACATATATACAGCCCACTCACCTCAGACTGTTCAGAGACCAATTCTTGTATGTATTAATCATATTTTTCTGCTGGCTTATTACAGAAGAGAAAAATATTCAGTTCCAAATGTTAAAATGGGGCACGTTTTATTAACATTGAAAGCAGTAAATTATCTCTGCTTATGAAATGAGACTGAGCAATTTCTGCTGAACTCTTCCTGACTTGCCCCTTCACTAGGATACAGTGTTTTCTAATTTCTCAGAGGGCCCTGGTTCCATTAAGGGCGAGAACTGTTTTAAAGCTGTAATGAAAGCCATGCCTAGCTGAAATTCAAGGAGGGGTAATGCCCTAAATTCTATTTCAGTAGCTCATCTAGAGCTATTTTCAGTTTTATGTTTATAAGAATGTCAATTAACCTAGAGACTAGGACACACATGGAAGAATAAGGATGAAGTGGATATCATTCTAACACACTGAAGCCAGCTAGTTGCACCTAATCCTTTACAGAAGCTTGATTTACATAAGAAGCTGGCCTGTGTTGCCTAATTTAGTTCTCAAACAGCTTGGTGATTTAAATGCTCTTGCTTTTCAATGTAGTGGTACAGGGCTGGTTAAGGTGACAAAAATATTAGAACTAAAAATATAGAAGGAAGAAATAAATATGCTGGAAGTACATTACTATCAGTTTTGTTTCTCGGAGACCTTTCAAAACTGATGACCCTTTTGGCATGTGTGTGCCAAAAATTCAATAATAGCAGTAATAATGGCAATGTCCTTAGCCAAGGTGTAACTCTGGATTTCAGTATTAGTTCTGTCCCTTTTTTACCTAGCTTGTGCTGGAGCTGAATACCCAGGCAGGGCAGAGATTCAGTAGGTTGTTTTCTGTCATGAAAAGACCTCAATGTCCAACCTGCAATGCTCCTTTCGCAGTGCTGGAAAGTGACCCTGCCAAGGTTAAGAGGAGTAAACAAGTCTTTTTAACTTAAATACAGAGCAGTGTTCTTATCTGGAAAGAAAAGAAAAGGAGGAAAACAAAAGCCATGTATGTGAAATCCATCTCCACTGGACAAAAGGGCATATATCCCCAGCTTCATTTATGAGTTCTTTTACAGTCAATATAAGATGCAAAGTCATCACCTAATAATAGATGAGACTTGTTTGTTTAATAGTATGTGTTTCTACTTTTTTTTTTCCCTCCACTTACAATATCATCACCTCTGTTACTCTTTTTTTTCCTCTTTCCCTCATTTATCTCTTTAGTGCTACGGGATGACTTCCGCCAAAACCCTACAGATGTGGTGGTGGCAGCTGGAGAGCCTGCAATACTGGAGTGCCAGCCGCCTCGAGGGCACCCCGAGCCTACCATCTACTGGAAGAAAGATAAAGTCCGTATTGATGACAGGGAGGAGCGGATCAGTGTGAGTACAGCTCAGGTGGTTTTTTATCTGTACACACAGGGCCCACAGCTGAGTGCAGCAGAACTTAACACAGCTTTATAGCCTTTGTTCCCATAGAGACTCGTCATTGTTCTTGGCAGCTTGCCTCTCCGAGCTTTCCCAAATGAGGGGGGAAGGCTGTTTATTGCTCCTCGTCTGGGTCTCCAGCTTGAACTTCTTCAAGGGTTGGTTTGTAAATTCAGTGTAATGGAGATCCATTAGAGTTGGAGATTTGGTCATGAAAGGTGCTCAGTTAGATGAAGGACCCAGTGGATATCTTTGACCAATTTGGTCTTACCTATGTCTCAGTTCTCCAAACTGAGAATATCGGACAGGTGTTTGATAAGTAAATTGAGTCATATCTATGAGGTGCACATATAATCCCAGGGAAAAAACCCAGCATCTTAGAATGATACTGGTAATATTATAGTTGTTGCAGTAATTTGGATGTGTCTAAATGAAGGCTGAAGTCATGCTCTAAAGAATTATGATTCCTGAAAAGGAATAAATGTTGAGCAAATGAGTAACACTGGTTGAATTCTGTGGCCGCTGATTTCTTGTACTGAATGAAAAAGGATCCAGCAGAAATATTTAACTTACCAAGTGATTAGAGATAAATCATGATCTGTGCAAGCAAATAGGATAAATTAAGGGGGTGAGAACATGTTTCATTCCTAATTTTTAAAAGCTTAGCTTTTCATCATTTATATGTCTTCAATAAAGTTTTATGTTGTATGGAATGATTCAGTGCTGACCTTATTCAACATGGAAGTGCTCTCAGGAAGCTTGTTACTGGTTCTGGATGCCTAAGAAATTATTCCAAGCCAGAGAATCAGAGCTGTTGCTGTTTGTGGACCAAGCTGCCTGTGCTAGGATCTACTCAAGAGTAGATGAGCAAAGAGTGGCAGAGAACTAGCTATCATTCCCTGACTCTCAAGTTTCTTTGGCTTAATTCCCAGCTTATTCTGAAGCACCCCGTTGTCTAACCTTTGACACTGTGACTTCACAAGCTGCAGATTTTTGCTTTATTTCTTTCAACTGCTTCAGTCTTTCACTCTGTAAGTACCCTTTGTAGCCAAGAAAATAGTACATGTCAGGTGAATTCCCAGTTTGGGACAGGTTCAGTTTGTTTGCCTCAACAAAAAGAGAAAAGTTGTCTTTGTTAGTCATCAAGGAAACTGTTCAGACACCAGTAAAATAAAATTAACTAAATAAAACTAACAAAACTAACTATTTTTTGTGAGAGATGTCAAGAGTTCTTTACATATCACCATGAAAGAAATAAAAGTATTCTGTGCTGCCAAGAGGCATCAAAAAATGTAATCTTTGAAATGTAAAGAATCTAATTGAAAGCAGAGGAACAAAATGAAATACAGTTGAAATTACTTGCAAGATGAAATTAGTCAGTGGGATAAAAATGTGTTCTAGAACAGCTTAAAGATATTTAGATATATATCATTTTAAAGCAATAAATATATTTACAAACAAATTTCAGGATGCCTTGGTTGTGGAACTTGTTGCCTGAGAAGGTAGAACTTTTTCTGATGTATTTTGTTTACCTGAAGTTAAAAATATGTTCCTTGTTTTGAAACAGATCCGTGGCGGGAAGCTGATGATCTCCAACACCAGAAAAAGTGATGCAGGAATGTACACCTGTGTTGGGACCAACATGGTGGGGGAGCGTGACAGCGACCCTGCAGAGCTGACTGTCTTTGGTAAAGAGACCCCTTCTTTTATTGCTTTTCCCCTGCAAATGTCCTACACTGAATTACCCTGGGTGGCTCATCAAAACACAAGATAAAACAAGGTTAACAAAACACAGCAGTACTGCTCAAGATGCATTTTACAGCTTCAGAGGGAGACCAGGTTTTAAAAGCTGCAGTTTATAATGATGGAACTGTGATGTCTCAACATTTTCCTTCTAAGCACGTAATTTCAGTCTAATTGGAGGTCCACAGTGATGTGCATAAGCAGAGATGGTAATGCAGGACTATGCTCTCCCTCACAGAATGGCCAAATGTAATTAAGCTACTTCCAATACAGTTGACAATGCCTACTTACCAGAGATTTAGACTAGGATTGCCTGTTTAAATAATTCCATAGTCCCAAGGGGCTGTGAAATCAAACCTTTATAAGAAAGCACAAAAAAACTCACTTGATCAGTAAAATGTCATTGGAGACAATTCCAAAATCAAATTTTTGAATATATAGTGATAACTTTTGTCATTTGTTTTTAAGAGGACCTGAAATGGCTTTTAATCCTGTAAGCCAGGACAGCATTTAGATTTTTGGTGGTGCTGAATGAATCAAAAATAAGTAAGTTTCCTGTGTGAAAGAGCTTCAAGACCTGATGAGCAAAGTGAGAAGTTAGTTGTTAGGAGAACTTGCCCCATGGTTAGGGTCCAGAGCAAGAACAGAGTAATAATCCATCCCAGAGCTGGATCCATCATGCTAACAACTGGGTAAGAAGCAGAGCCACAAAATCATGCTGTGGTACATCCTACAGCCATGGCTTTGGAGGAATTAGGTTTGTGAAGAGGTTCTGAGCAAACAAAGATAAATAAGGAAAAAGCACTTTCTGCTAAAGCAAACATGTCCATGCTGACAAAAGACAAATAGTGTTAATGTTCTGTCCTGCAACACCCCTCTGATATCCTTGATACAGTACTGAAATTCCAAACCAGACCGTTTGTAACCCCAAAGAGACTTCTAAGAGAAATCCTAAGGTCCTTTGTGAAGCAGATGCTCCTGATTTTTTCACCTTCTTCATAATATGGTGCACTGGAAAACCCAGTCACACATATTGCCATCTCTGTGTTTGCATGTATGTGCAATTCAACATTTGTTTATCCACTTAAAAAAAAAAATATATTATGGGATTCACAAAAGGCAGAAAAATATTTTTGCTCGACAAGGTCCATGAATTTCTGAGGATATGCTGCTTTCCAGCCTTACAATAACTTGCCAAAAAAACCCCAGAGAAAGGATCTCTATCAAATTATTATGCCCTTTGCAGCCAATCTGTTAAAGTTGTAGCTTTATACAGATGCAAAAGAGACATGACATATCTCCTTCATCAGTTTAAGTACTGCTAATCTCTGGTAATACTCCCTGTGGATAGCAAGCAGATTGCAGTCCTAAACTACAAAGCCTTAAGAAATCCTTAAGAAAATAATTTGTTAAAAAGCACTGAACTGTAGGAATGAAAACTGAAATGTGCACGTAATTTCATATCCTGCAGAGCTAAGAAACGTATTGGGTTTGTCTTGATATGTAAAATAATACATGGCCAATTACAATATTCTGATTTTTTTACAGGGTATAATCATAGCAATCAACTTGCAAAATACAATCTAAATCTATTTGGTGAATACTGAACAAAATCAGCAATAAATGAAATTAGATATTTTAATTTTTCTTAATGGTGTTAGACTGCCTAAAGAAAATTGCTTTTAAAATTCCCTGCCGCAATATCTTCCTATCTTCAATTCCCCTTCTATGTGGGTATTCCCAGATACCTTCCCACCTTCCTTTCTGCTGTGCATGGGTAGCATGCAGGAAGGAGGTGCTCAGGTTATGATCACTGTCTCACGGGATGGTTTGGCTGTCCTGTGTCCCTTTCCTGGCTGCCTCCTGGCCCTGAAGCTCCATGTTGGTGCCCTGGGTTCGCTGTAAGGTAGTGTCCAGGGTAATCCTGGTCTGCTCCATACAAAAGGAGGGGACTTGCCCTTGCTTTCCAGCAGCTGTCTTCCATTCCTGGACTCAGGGCAGCAGCCCTTGTGTGAGCAGGGATGTGCACAGTGACTGGAGAGCATTGTCCATGATGTTTCCAGGAAGCAGTGTATCTACTGGACAGTCCAGTGACTCTAAGCACACACAATAAATCCAATAAATCCAGTGACTCTGGGAAACGTCAGATTGGCTCTGCATGTTCAAATTGGCTTCACTGAACACAGGGAAAACCAACAGAATCATTGTTAGATCCACAGCCTTCCTCTAATATGACTCACAGGTCTGAGGAACTTGGGAATACAGCAAATGTAAGGAAAAATATGCTAAAAATACTTATATGCAATTAATGTGCCAAACTTTAACTGCTTTGAACATATTTGAAAATGAACTTCACGATAAAAATAAAGAGATCTTGACTGAGAGACTTAGGGAATTTTATTAGGTGACTGGCAAGGCTGTAGCTGGTGCTGATTCTGGACAGGAATGTATATTAATTAACCAATTAGTCATGTCTTCATTCCTTTCCCAAATAACAACTCTCCAAACCTTTTCCACAGTGTGCAGGGAGCCTTAGTAAACACACTATATAGGAAAAGGAACTGTTTCATACTAGTTCTCAAACCTTTCCAGAAACCAGCTTCTTGTTACTTTTGGCTTTGCAAGTTTTCTGTAACAAGTTTTTTTTAGTTAACTTCTGCATGTGGCTTGTGACAGATCTCTGGCTCCCTGTACAGTAAATTTAGCTTGAGGCATTGCCTCTGGAAAAACTGAGTTAGTATGGTGGGAACTGGTGGCTCAAGGGGAACAGCATGGAAGCCTAGCCTGAAAGATTACACCTTCCCTGAGTTTAAAAACAATAAAATAAAATAGGCCATAAGAACCTTGGGAAGCACTAGGGGGAGAAAATAAAATTTTCCCATGTACAGAATATGTCAACTTGGCTGGGTACCCATTCAATAACCTTTACTACTGAGAGATAGTTATGAATAATACATGTAGACCTTTCACCTTTTTTTCCAAGCTTATTTGCATAGGAGGCATTGTTTTCAACATTTAGGCACTAACAGTATAATGTAGAGTCAATGCAGATTGCATTACTTTGGTTCCCAAGTCATGCTTCTTCTATTAGCAGAAAATTGGCAAACTTTCACAGTAAAATACCATAAAGATCATATAAGCAGTGCTATCCAAAACTATGTTTTAAATAGTGACAAAGATGCACTACAATTTGTTAGTCTTCCTTTTCAAGCATTACTGCTAGTTTTTTGCCTTTATGAGGCTCCCAGGTGTAATCTTGGAGTAAGGTGGAAGGACAGGGTCTGTCACAGTCTTAAGTTGGCTTTTAAAGAAAGTTGATAACCTCAGTCCTAATGTTCACAAAAAGAGGCAGCATGGGACTTGATTATTGTGTACACACCATTCTAAAGGCCAATTTCCGAAGTGTAAGTGATACAAATTAGGCTGCATTGCTTGTGTTTGGGCTCATAGCCCTTGGCTGAACAGAATTAAAGTAAGATGCAAAACAGAAACAGTTTCATTCCAATTTGTAACAATGCTTTGTTAGTAAGTATGTAATATGGAGCCAGAAATTAAATAAAGAACGAATTACTCCTTGAGATAACCTTTATCATTTTGTCATGCTACTTCACCATTCTGAGATAAGTTTTCAAGTTGTTTTAACTGTTTCAGAGTCTTTTATTTTCCTTTGCACTTAAAATGGTATGTTTGAAGAGAATGTACAAAGGTATATCTTGTATATTGATTCTAAAGCTCAGTGAAATCAATGAAAGCCTTAGTATATCAACTTCAAGAGACTGGAATCAAGCCGTGGAAAAAGATATATTTAGAAGAGCCTCAAAAAAATATAAAGCATAAGTAAAAAGAGTACAAAAATGTCTTTAAAAAGATACGTCAATTTGGACATATTAAAGATTGTTTTGGATTAATCTTTGATTCGAGCTTTGGTATCTGAACCTTTTTCAGCTCGTAAGGTCTTGTGAGTTGAAGAGGTATTTTTGTCTGATGGTTGAGGAAGTATTTGTATTTGATGTTCTGTAGCTATTGTCAGGCTGAAAGAGAAACCCTAGTTTCAGAAAGAGTATACTATGATGACATGGGGTTAGAGGAAAAAAATCCCCAAAATCCCTTTAATGAAGACATTGTGCCCCATTTTACTTTCTTGAGCTCTGCCTAGGTGGAAGGTCTTAGCAGAGGTTTGACCCATTGTATCCTGGAAAGCTTTCCCAGTCACGTGGAAAAATCTACCAAAACCAAGTATTTATTTATAGGTCAAGATAGAGAAATCAGCAGTGTGTATTTTTTCTTTCAAATCAAATCTCCTCCTGGTTTTCTTCAAATCCCTTTATTTTCCACTTGCAGTCTACTTGTGGCAGTTTGCAAAAAGCCAGTTTAGCTTTAGAATATTTGTTATTCACAGATACTAAGAAGTTGTAATAGGATAATGATACATCTCTGAAAAAGTATCTGATTTGGTCCCCAAAATTGGTCAGTGAAAACTGTAATTAACATGGTTGTAGACGTAGATAAAAGGAGAAAACCACAAGCAACTGATAACATTCATTTTACTGCATTTGACTCTTACTGATGTTCCGTGGCTTTGTTGTGCAAGCTCATCACACCGTGGGTGCTGCTTAGAGTGTAGGAGTTTGCAATGTCTACACAAGTGCTTATTTCTCAAATAAAAAAGGGGAAAGTGCCTGATAAGATGCAGTAGAGGAATATAATATAAGTCTATAAATATAAAACCACCTGCTTTTGCAATTCTATTTATTTAGCCAATATAGGTAAATTTAGTGGGATCGTAATATCCTGCCTTCTTCCACGTGTTCTTTTTGCAGAGAGCTTTACTTCATCCAGATCATGTTGCATTTAATGAAATATCTGTTCTATTGAGAGCATCCTGAAGTGAAACTTGCTTCCAACCATCTAATGTTTCTTTTTTTCCCTTTTGAATCAGAATGCCAAAGTGAAAAAAGCTTTTATTTGTAACTATTTGCTATTAAATCCCTCCCCAAAGCCTTTTAATTTGTGTTTTAATACTCTTTTTAGAACACAAAAACATTTTAGAAAAATGCTGTCTTCTCTCCAGCAAAGAGAGAGAAAACAAGAACAATTCTAAATCAGATTGAGGCTCTACATTATGGGGACCATCAAATCCTTCACTCTAGCAGTTGCTTCAGCAGAGAAAATATATTAAGGTAGTTAGGATCATTTTAATTCGATTGAGGTCCCATATATGGCTGTCTAACTTTTTGAGGAACAGAGAAAGGGCAATAATACATCTGAAGGTCATCTGAGTCTCTCTAATGGACTGTGATACTCAGACCAATTGTTAAATATGGGAAAAATTGAGTTCTGAGGTTAACTTGTGTCAGCACCCAAAGCAAGGAAAGCATTTTGCTGTTTCTGCCTAGGATCTGTAGGTTTCCTTGCAGCACATACCTCAAGCACTGCAACAGATTGTAGGTGTGCATCCAGACTGCATTAACAATCCCCTTTTATAACTGCAAGCAAAGTTTATTCTGAAGTTATAAAGGTCACCCTAGTAATAGCATGACTGGTTGACATGACATATAACCATGACCTATTTTATAGTTCTCTTCAAAGATTTTTAATATTCATCAGAGAAAGTCTGGGAAGTGGGTACTTTATTTACTCAGTGAAAGCTTATAAAATAGCTATATTAAAATTTTTATATATGCCTATGATTTTAATTTATCACCCTTTCTTGTTGTTTCTCAAATATATTGTGCTCTGGATGCTGTTGACAGAGTAACAATGTTTAATTATACCACAAGGTTTTATTTATGGACAAACCATTTCAGAAGAAAAAATATGAAAAAGATTTTTTTTTTCCCCAAGATTAGCTCTGAAACTAAATTTGACCTGGCTGTGCAAAGAAACCTTCTTTATTTAGCATGCTTGGGCAAGCAGTGCTCTGTCTCCTGAGAGATTAACATTGTAAGCAAGTTATGCAGGTGACTCAAATCCAGTTAATCTCACATAAAGAATGTTAATTGCATTGGCAATGGCATTCACTCTGATCACTTTATAGCTGTATAATTAGCTATTGGACATATTCAAGGGGTTTTCTGAGTGATACAAACACAGGAAACAACATGAGAGATAACTTGCTCTTTCCTGATTCACGCTGTGCAAAATGCAGAGATGATGGAAAAATGGAACCAGCAGTTGTTGGTGTTTGCCTGTCCTTGCTAACTGGGCTCTGTCCTTTTGTATCTATTTCTTTTCTGGCAACTTCTGAAATGTTTTTGAAAATACACAGTTTTAGAAGCTGTTCTGAAACAAATGTGTGTGTTCTACTAAATTGCCTTGATGTGTAATCCAGTGATTTACCTAATGATCTCAGGGCCGTTTACTTTCTCCTCAGCTGGCTTCTCCTCGAAATGAGACAGGAATTTATTTTCTCATCTCCCGTGTAGGAGAATTTACAGCCACAAGTACAATTTCATGAGTATGCACATGCTATTTTCTTAGGTGTTTGCATGCAGCTTTTGTAAACGTGGTCTGAAATGATTTTTGTATGCAGACCAAGCCAGTGTACAGACACACACAGAGTTATTTAAATTCAATGGGGATGAACCAGGCTCTCTAAATCACCAATAAGAATGCTGATCTGGATCTGGATTTCTTAGGTTAGGATCGTGTCTTGAAAAACAAATGCCAAAATAAAGAGGGTATTTTGTATGAGCTCAGAGCAGGAATTGGTTCTAAGCTCTTCTTAGGAAAGAAGTTGTGAAAAAGATGCTGTTGCAACTTGCAGAAAGTGTCATTAACATACTCTCTTCCAGATTCACATAGTTACAGATAGACCAAGTACGTTGCTTACCATTAAGATTAAAAAATAATTGGAGTGAAATGGGCAAAGATTTGAGGGCGTAGAATGGAGGAAGATTTTTGTCCTGAGAAGTGCAGGTGCCTCATACTGAATATCAGGTACCTAAAATATGTTGGGAAATAGCTACCCTATGCCAGAGATGTACTCTTTTTTTTTTGTTTGTTTGTCCAGAGGATTTGCACTAAATTTAGCCAAATATCCACCTGTCTAAAAAAAAAAAAAGGCAATAGAGTCATTAATTAATTTACCACAGAACCCATGAATGCACATCTGGGCAGCATTTTCCTGTATCTGCACTGTGTTCCTGCTGCTGTCACTCTCCTGGGAGGATCCTTGAGTATTTCAGCTGAGTTTTCTTGTGATAAATTTGTGGATAGGCTGTATTTGGGTGGCCTGGGGAAAAGGATCTCCAGTTCAAGTGTAGACCAAACCCTCGGTGGAGAAGAGTCTGTTTGCTGTGAGGTATGAAGAAGGGAGAGGCAGGGACAGTTGGAAGGGGAACTGGACTTGTGAACTTGCTGTGTTCCAGGTGTGAAAAGTGATATTTCTGGGCTAAAACAGACAAGTTGACGAGGAAACAGTCAGCAGCTGGATATGGCTTGTACACAAATGGGAAATTATAAAGATTTCAATGTGTGCAGAGAAGCTAGAAACAAATTTACGTGCCCAAACATTACTGGAATCTGCTGATCCCGGGCAGGAAGAGGAATAGGACAAAAGCAATGGCTTGGGGAGAAGAATCTTTGCCCGTTAGACATGCTTTTATCTCTGTCATCTGGAAATGTGCTAAAGATTCTCGAGCATGTCTATTCTTCTGCTGACAAAATATGTTTTCCCCTGCCAAAAGGTTTCCCTGCTAATATGGAATTCCTGTGTGATGCTGTCACTCATTTACATAATTACTAACAGGTGGTTTTGTGTTCCTCATTTTCTGACTGATATTCTGATTTGTAAAAGTGGTGAACACTTTTTTGTCTGCAGCTGAATTAATGGAAGCTGAACTTTGAACACACAAAATTAATGCTTAATTAATCCCCCCCAAGCGCATCCCCCCCACCCCCCAGAAAAACCAAAAAAACTGGCAGTTTTGTGGCTCAGGTTCAGCATCAAAATTTAGCAGATACTTTTTACCTTGCTTTCTAAGATCTCTATCATACTTCGGAGAGGAGCTATGAAAGTAAGTGAGTTGATTATAAAGCATTAAGATAGGTGTAATAGAGGTCATGAGGAAATTAATAATTCTGTCTTTGAAGTGAAGTTTGAGTAAGATGGGGCCACCCTCTTAAACCAAAATACTAAACACCTGCTTATTAATACCAACAATCTGGAAATGTTTGGGGAAAAAACAGTATGTGATCATATAATTGCAACCACTCCCATAAGGCATCAAAACCAGAAAGGAAGTGATTAAAAGACATGCAAACAGCCTTGATTCTGTCAGTAAGTATGGCCTGCTTGATTCTGCAGCCTTATTAATGTTCTTTTAACTTTTTCTTAAAAAATTATTTGCATATAACATATAATAATCACGCCTAACAAACCTATATAATTAGCTCTGCAGTTATCAAGACAAACAGCCTGAGTCGGAATCTGGTCTTGCTTGCATCTGTGTGGATTTTGAGTAATTTTTTTTAAGTGACATCATATCTCTTAACTTGCTGAGAGTGAAATGTGAAACATAGTGTGTAACCAGTTTCAAATGTCTTTATGATAAATCCCTGCCTTGAGTGGAAGTACTGTTTCCTATAAACCCACTCTTACAATGGTTTGAGTAACATAAATAATTTATGACAATAGAAGTGTGGTATGGCTGAGAGGACAGAACAAAATTTGTGCAGTCCAAAGGGAACTTGGAAGCTAACCCCAGTGACATCCTTTCAAATGAAATTACTGGTACTTGGATTTTGTACCAGTATAACTGAGATCAGATTGCGGCTCTGCATCTGGATTTTAAGCAGGCCTGTACAACATTATGGTGATTAATACTATTTGCAGCCATGCAGCCTAACATAACAAGGGTAAACAGAAGTTATTACTCAGCCCTTAATTTGGTTTTCCATGGTGAAGTTGGCAATGGGGATCAGGGAAGCGCTGTCCTGTGTACGACAGTACACAACTGCCTGAGATGCGTAATGCAGAGTTTAAATTTTCCTCCAATGCTCCAAGATATTGATCACTGCCCAAGGCAGGCTGGCTCCATTGGCAGCTCATATATATATTGCTGCAGAAGGAGCTCCCAGCCCAGGCTCCCTATGTGCAGCACTTCAGAGCCACAGCATTTCCAGGGAAGGGCACAGCCTCGGGGGCCTCTCCGCTGTCCGGAGGTGGCTGGTCAGTCCTGGCACAGGCTGCCTTCTGGTGGCTCTTGCTGGAGGCCAGGATGGGACAGCCCCTGCCTCTCCAGCCTGGCAGCCCTCTCCCTGCTCTTTATGCACATCATCAGTTCTACTTGTCTGAATTGGTGGAGCTTGGCCTCCTTTCTGTTTGATGGATGGGTAGGCAACAAGATGCTGAAAAAAAAAAAAGTGTTCGTTTCAGCCCTCTGACTCACTATGGAATTTTAATGTCTCTTTCAAGAGCGGCCCACGTTTCTCAGGCGACCGATTAACCAAGTGGTGCTGGAGGAGGAGGCCGTGGATTTCCGGTGCCAGGTTCAGGGGGACCCCACACCCACAGTCCGGTGGAAGAAAGATGATGCAGACTTACCGAGAGGAAGGTGAGAACAACATTCACATTCACTTTCAAATTTCAATTGTGGCACAATGCTGGAATCCATCCCTACTGCTAAGAGTTTGTTCTTTGACGTTGTATCCAAGATTTATTTCCCATATTGCTGCTCTTTTGGCACTACAAACCTTGTTCCAGAGGCAGCTGTGCAGGCAAACCCAGTCTGGGTGAATTGTCCAAATAATGGATTCCTGTGGAGGGAAGAAGAATGATATGTAGGTGTTGTGAGCACATGGGTATTCAGTGAATTTATTGGAGACAGTAAAGATATTTTAAGACTGTAATAGTGATAGTAGCCTTCAGAATGATGTGCTGATACCAAGAGGGAGAAAACTTGGCAGGAAAGTTGCTCTGTTGCGCTGGCAAGGTGAATTACAAGCAGAGCATGGTGGGCTTTGCTGGCTCCTTGGTTCGTGTCTATTAAGTCTTGGAGAGAAACCTTCCTCTTGAGGAAACAAAAAGCCAGACTAGCAGAAGTGTAAAGCAGAGCTGAAATCTGGAACAGGTCCCCTGTGCTCAAGAAAGATTAATTTAGTCTGGAACTAACAAGGAGAAAATTTTAGTGAGCAGGGGAAGGGAATCTCTCGTGCAAAAGGGTTTTAAATTTGTTTGGCTCCTTTCAGCTAATGGAGCAGTGTTTTGTCCTCATTTTCTGGAACTGTTTCTTGATTTGATGATGAATCATTATTTCATTAAAAATCTGAACATGGAAATAGCTCTGGAAACAGGAATTAGAACCCAGGTCTCCATAACCCAACAAATCCTTCTGGCACTATGAGTTCTGATTTATTTTTGCACAGTTTTAATTTTAGCAGTAGATATGAATAGTGCCTCTTTTTTTTTCCCCTCCAACCATAGTTGATCTTTTCCATCAGTTGAATATACTAATGGAAAAAACCCATGATCTAGAAAAAACATTTATATGTAAGTTAGATAAATATGTGTGAATACATATATATATATATATATGTATATATACTTTTTTAAAAAAATTAATTTTCTTGCAATTTAAAACAAATTAAAAAGTGACATAGCTGTTTTGCTAATTATAGTGACAGATGTGTATGAATGTAATACATAAAATATTATTTTCAAGAGAAGACTTTAGGATGTCAGGACGGATTTTTCTCTTTGTTTGCTCTTTAACTATGCATTGTAGAGTAGTCCACAGTAAATACATTGCATTTCTGTGATTTATTCTTTATTGTGCTACTTCTGTTGTTTTAAATCATGTCTGCTTCTAGGTCTCATAAGCAGAAGTAATAGATGATGAACCCACAGTGTCTTTGGTTAGATTGCTCTTCTATTCGATATTTTTAGTGACTTTATCCCTTCTTTTTCTCTGACATCTGCACTTTAGAGGCAAATGCCTCTGGTAGTCAGCATTGTATGTTTTCTATTCTATAATTTTATATTTATATAGCACAATATGTGAACATATCTTCACTGTCCAAAAAGTGGAAATTTCCAAGCCATGCTGCATGATGCTTCATCAAGGAAGATAAACTTGGAATCTCTAAAGCAAAAGCTATTGGGTTCTTTCTAGATTTTTTAATACCAGCAAAGAAATTTGCCCAGGTATCATCTGAATGAATGAATGAATGGATGGATGGATGAGAAAATTATGAGACAGAAATTTTATAAATTAAGAAAAGAATGTCAAAATGGTTCCTCCTTGTTGCAATGAGAGATTTTTGAGTTAAAAGACAAATCAGCTTTCAGCTTCTGAGCTCCTGAGTATTTTAAGCATTTTAACATATACAGTGAAATATAAAGCCCTCAAGGATTTCCCTTTGTTATTATTCCTACATGCCTAAATACTTCTGAGCAAATCTGTGAGCTATTTGTCTTACAACTTTCAATATCAATTTCCTATTTCTACAGCTAACAATGTTCTTTGCACATCTATCTGTTTTCATTTTTTCAATAATTTCATTTTGGTTTCATCCTTAGATTGCAAGAGTATTTATAGTAGGTACTTGTTTCAACAATTACTGCAGGTTTTTAAATGTGTCTTTCAAAATTGTCTAGTTCAGTGACAGCAAAGTGGAACAAACTGAATTTTTGTATGCATTTTGTTTCTGGAATTTGCTCCTGGTGAATGCCAGAATCAGTGATAGTGGATCCATAGACTTTCAGAAATCCTTGTCTGTTTTCCCACATTACTTACTTTTAGTTTTTTTAGTGACCCATGTGAAAGCAAAGAGAAAAGCACAGTGATTTCTGGTGGCAAATATGAACAGTATTGCTGCACCAACTGGTGTGTTGAGTAATAATTGGAAAATAATTTCAGGCTGTCTGAGTCCTAATTATAAAGGTCCCTGATGGACTCTAAGCAACTGCAGTTGCAATTGGATTAAATGAGAAAAAAACCCCAACTTCTAAAGAAAGTATTGTGTTTGAAAGCATGACTCCTTATAAAAAAATGATTTGGCTATTTGTCTAATTGTCTGTGTAATTACCCAGGAGTATGTGAATAACCATGCTTTAAATCCGAGAATAGATAGTTTATTCTGAAGGTGCAAATCTTCGTTCCCAATTTCAGTAGTTTTGAACTGATGATATATACCAACTACGATAGTTGGTATTTGGAATTTAAAATCTTAAAGTGGTTCTTTGAGTAGCGGTTTTTAAAATGCCTGGGAAACATTGGTCTCACTAGTAGTCAGAGGAAGTAACTTGTCCAGCATCCTGTGGATCTGACTTTACAGACTGCCATATATACATGGAGCTCCTCTGTGCATGACTGGGCAGGAATTTTAAAAAATGATAAATACTAGGTTAAAAGAGTAGTGTGATTTTCATATGGTAACTGTTTTCATAGTTCTTTTGCACCACTGATAATGAATTAATTATATTCTTCAGGCTTTAAAATTCTTGTTGGAGCCTTAATTGGTCCCAGCAAATTAATATCTTGCTGATTTCAATGTTGATACTGCACCAGCAGCAAGAATCAAAACCCAGTGTGACCTCTGGGGCATGTAAAGGCTTTTTCCAGAAGCTGTCCACTTCAAACCAATGACCCAAGACTGAAATGCATTGTGAATCAAAGGTAGAGGTGTATGGTGTATATTTTATTTAATTGCTCCAAAAATTCAGCCTCACACCACAGCCTCCCAGTACACAAAGGCTGGGGAATAGTTAATCAAGTATGACTCATGTCAAACTACTGGAGGTGAACAGGATGTTGTGGGGTCACTGGTCCTATACCTTTGGCTGCAGTATAACGTTCACGATTCCATGAATTGAGTTTCTTCTCATTAGAAGTGACACAAGGAAATGGCACAAAGATTGTGCTGAAGTGACTCAGACAAGCGTGGCCATGCATAATGATTAGGACCTACTGAAAATAAAATAAAATGTGTCTTTATGCATTGAAATTTTTTTCCAGACACATGTTCAGGTGTCTTTCCCTTCGATGTCCTCTCAGACAAATAGAGATTATACTTTCCTTCCAAGGACCTGATGGTCTCCTGCATGGTAGGGAACTCAATATGGCCTGGATCAACTTTTCATTCATCTACTTTTTAGTCCTGGTAACAGGAAGAAAATGACATTATTGAGACCCTACAATATGAGAGTGGCAGATCTATGACTAGCAATTTAATAACATTTGAATAAGGTTTGTACAGTGTTTCATGTCTTCAAATTTTCTAGCAAAGCCGAGGAGAGCAGCTGCATGGTCTGTAATTATATAGCAAGTAATAAGTACTTTTTTTTTTTTTTCTTAGGAAGTGAAGAGATTTTCAATTACAAGTCAAAATTTATGACACACTATAATAACTGTTTAAACCTTTTATGCAGAAGAAGTTAGCAGTGCCAGCTCTTTGGGAGAGTGAGGTTAGCTCAGCAAATGTATTTTTCAGTTGCCTTAAAAATGACTGAGTAGCAATCACATGGGCCTTTTTTTGCATTCCAGCCCAGAACAGCTGTTTTAGCTCAGTAAATACATCTTTAATGAAATTACAACCTGCTCTTTGAAGTTGCATTTACAGGCACTGTCTGATTAGATGGATATTGTACTAGAGATGAAAAGTGGCAACTGCACCAGCAGGAAGAGGTATTTGTTTTATGTACCACCCACACAATGAGAGTGTGGGCAGAAAAACTAAGAGTGATGCTTCAGAAGGAGAGTGGTGTGTAGTTTACACAAGGTATATTGCTAACTGTTAAGAGATTGTAGGTTATTAAATGAAACAGAGCAGTGACACACAGCAGTGAAAATCATAAACAGCACAATAAGCTTTCTTATTTGCTGGAAATTAGGAATGTTTATTAAAAATTATTTGGGAGTAAGCGTTCTTAAAGCACAGAGTTAATGTGTTCTAAGATATGTGTTAGCTGCAAGAGCACAAGCCTGTGTAGGTGTTAGTTTTGCCATATTTTAAAAACTGGCTGCTTTTTTTTATGCATTTGTATTGTCTGGGCAGAAATTCTGTCTGTCACACTTCTGATAGAACTTAATGAAAAAGCACACCTATAATTTCTCTGGTTTCTTCCATGGCTTCTTGTGAGCTCAAAATTAAGTGTATAACATAACATTTTAAAAATATCTTACTGTCTTCCAGCTGCAAATCTTTGAAATGGATTTAAACACAACCAACAGCAAAGCTAATGAACTAAGAAAAGCTGTTTTTTTTTTAAGAGGAGATCCTTAAAGAGCTTGATAGCCAGGGAAGCTTTGCATTTGTGTTTCTCTGTTGTGGTGGATTGACACTGGCTGGATGTCAGGTGTCTCCCAAAGCCTTTTTGTTACTTCCTCCTCAGCTGGACAGGGGGCAGAAAATAAAATGAAAGGCTCACAGATCAAGACAGGAATGGGGAGAGATCACTCACCAGTTACTCTCATGGGCAAAACAGACTCAATTTGGGGAAAAATTAGTTCAATTTATTATCAATCAAATCAGAAAAGGATAATGAGAAATAGAACGAAATCTTAAAAACACCCTCCCCCATATTCTTCCTGGGCTCTAGTTCCCCCCCAGTTTTCTCTTCCTGCTCCCTCATGGAGGTGCAAGGGGACAGGGAACGAGGGTTGTGGTCAGTTCATCACACCTTGTCTCTGCCACTGCTTCCTCCTCAGGGAGAAGAGTCTGCTCCAGTGCCTGGAGTACCTCCTCCCCTCCTTCTTCACTGACCTTCATGTCTGCAGAGCTGTTGCTCTCTCATGAGGGCTTTGGTGGGCACCTTGCACCTACCCACGGCATCATGACCACAAGATAAGCCTCTGTAAGCAAGAGAGACAGTAATTTTTAAGAATAAACAGTGGTGCTCAGTAATTCAATTTATATTCTGTGGGTAGGATAGTGAGGTATTTAACTCCAGCCCCCTCTTGATACAACCAAGGGGAGAATGACCTTTCAATGAAATATGAGTTAATAACACTACAGCGCTACGTGCTTTGTTCGAGTTAATATCTGTGCAGATTGTAACAAAATGCAGTCTAATGTGTATTGAAAATTAATTAGAGTAAAGAGTGTGTTTTAGTAATGTAATGAATATAATCTTTGGTTACATCAGCAAATTTCTATTGCAATTAATAACAATTAACGGTTTTAAATAAAGGGTTGGGGGAAAAGGATGTTTTTCATATTAGCTATATCACACTATTTGTCATCTCTTGTTAGATCCTGTATGATTTGCATGCCAATCTTTTTTTTTCTTAAGCTAAAGCATTAAGGAGAGATTAAGTCCCTTTATGAGGAGCATAGGGGAGAAGATTGGATGTTCTTAACATCTTGTCAAAAGAAGACAGTGAAAGGAAAAGGTTTAATAATTGTATCCGTACATGTGGAGGCAGCAGAGGAGGTTTGCAGAGGATGTTGTTGTAGATGTCTGACACAGAGAAAGCTGCTCTGTAGCTTGCAGAGTCCATGGGGCACAAGTGAACACCGGCAGATCTCAGTCAAGTGCAGCATAAACATCTTTTCAGATGTGATGTTGAACCATTTGAGGAAACTTCTGTAAAATCAGAGATATCATTTAGAGATAGGTGGTGAGGGGTAAAATGGATTCAGGGATTGGTAAATTTTTGTGTATATGGGATCAAAATGATGTACCCCAGTGATAGTGGGGTACCCCCTCCTGGTGCACTTTTGGTTGAGTATCGCTTTTCTCTGGTTGCCATTTTGCCTGTCACTGATCCCTTCCTGCTCTGTAAGGGAAAACATATTCCTTACAGTTGTATGAGGAATACATGCCCCAGTGAATGTGTAAATGAGAGCATTTTCGACATTTTAAATCCCTGAAAACTTGACATTGAACAAAGTCCCATAATTGCATCGTCCCACAGTTACCCCAGAGGTTTATAGTCTAACCCAGGAGTTGCTTGCCATTCCATTTGTCTGAAATATTAAATGCTATGAGCAAAAGTGGTAGATTTCTCTGCTAGACTGATCAGCAGAGAAACAGTTAATAGCATTGACATTTAAATTGGCTTCATGTTAAGTGTCAGTTCTCACCACAGAGCTGAAGAAGAGCTATTGTTTCAGCCAGTCTGTTTGCAGATTCATGAAAACAGTCTCCAGTTGCTTACATAAGGGTCAAGGCTGGAAAAATAGCTTTACAACATATGGAAAAATATGCTTTACAAATGGACAGCAATCATAAAGGAATTGTGTCGACTAGCACTCCTGCCTGCATGTTTTCTCTTTATGCTCTTTGAGCTATTGCTGATCTAAGAAGTGATCACTGAGAGTGTACTAGAAATAGTATCGTCACTGGAAAACGTTACTTCTTTTTATTCTTTCTTACTAATTAAGCAAAATTTAATGCTAGTTGTAGTAGCCCCAAACATGGGTTTATCTGAATTTTCCACTCACAGATGGCTGCAGTAAAAAAGGTCTTGCAGGAAGAGGACACAGTAAAATTTAATGTAGAATGTCACTCAAAAAAACTCTTTCTAGTGCTTAAATATTTCTTTAGTATCAAAAAAAGCAAAGTATACTGAGTAAAAGCTTAGTAATCACATGGCTTGTATACTGTATTTATAAATTTTAGAATAGTAAGGTAGCCTTCTTTCTTGTAAAATATATGGATATCAAACAGTTTAGCTCACTATTATCAGTTTATTGACTATTAAAATCATGAAATTAAAAAGTGAAGATTGTTAAGTATGTATTTTTTTCCATGAAACTCTCAGGAAAGCAGGGAGAGGAGGAAGCTGGCAGTTATATTCAAGTGGGAGTAAGATTCAAGAGCTCTAACCACTGATGCTACTGGAATGTCTGGCCTGCAGGGATTTCTTCTCCTTTAACACATTCCATCTCTTCATGGGATACAAAAGTTGTCATCTCAGTTAAAAACAAATTAAATTACATTGTTAGTGAAAACACTTCAGTGGTAAAGTTTTAAGCCTGAAAATTATTTCAAGTTCCCATCAGTAAGTTCTATTGTTGATAATTGCTTAACTAGCAAAATGTACTTTTAAAGAATATGACTTCTGGCCCAGCTACAGTGTTGAAGGCACTTTTATTAAAACATTAACATGACTTCATCTTTAATTACCACTTCAAGGTTGGTTACTGATTCAAAATACAGATTAGGAAATATTTCATTTCTCTGACAAGTTTATAGTAATATTTCATTTGCTTAAGGCAAATAATAATAAACAGACAAACACAAATTCTGTTTATTTCAAACTACTCATGATCTGCATGCTCATGTTAAAAAAA
Organism: Erpornis zantholeuca; assembly: GCA_013400515.1. NCBI lineage: Eukaryota > Metazoa > Chordata > Aves > Passeriformes > Timaliidae > Erpornis > Erpornis zantholeuca. The sequence goes on from VZTN01006018.1 coordinate 37,273, forward strand.
TGCATCAAGCCAAGTTTAGTGAGTGCATAGATGCAGGTCTGGACTCAGATCTTCTTGCTTTGTTCCAGTCCTTGCAGTAATGTTTCAATGTTTTAAAAGCTGAAATGGGCAAAACCAGATAACTCTGTGTATCAAGGGTCCTTTTCTGAGGGATGAATTTATGACATAGGCATTGATAATATAAATGTCCCCAAGTGCCTGACAAATGTGTCTCATCTGTGAGGGAAAGGACTACTCCTGGTGATGGGAGGATAGGTCTCCATGCCAAGTCATTACGTGGTCTCTTAGATCATACTTCCACCAACGCTCCAGTTTCTGAAATGTGGAGCTCTGTCTGGAACTAAAATCAAATAAGAAGCCCATTTTGGGTAATTATCATGGGGTAATTCCCTGTGAGTACACTTCCATGTGCAAACAGAGATGTAGAGGTAAAGGGTGGAACCTGCATAGGTTTAGATAGGATTTACTGAGTCATTGATTCCCAGGCATATGTTTGGCTCTTAACTGCTGTTTCTTTCCAAATTATTTCAAATAGAATCAAAAACTAGTCTCAGTTTTCTATCTTGGTTCTCATCTGAGCACATGGCTCGTGATTTTGTGAGATAATATGCATTTTTATGTGCAGCCACACCTGTCTTTTTGCATGTAAAAGCAGTGCTGTGGAGTGTAATGCTTCCAAACAATTTGGAAAACACCATTTCCTTGGACACAGGTATGGTTTCCTAATGTTGGCCCAGTAACTGTAACAGCCGTACACATATTTTATAAGATTTAGACCATTTTATTGAATGCCTTGCTTTCAAACATGGTGCAGTGTGGGTTTCTGTTTTATATTATAGCACTTGAGAGTGTCTTCTCTAACAGATACAAATAATCTGCTGATCACAACCCATAAGATCTTTTGGAGTTAGGCAGAACCTGCATCAGCATAATTGAAGAAAAATCACACTAGCAAATGCTGGCCTATGTCATACAGCTCTTTTCCTGGTTTGTTGTATAGAATAAGGAAGTATGGAGTATAGAATCCCTTTTATATGACTGCTTGCATATATGTCTCACACAAAGAAGTTCAAGGTAATGTCACTCTGTCTTTTACCTTTCTCAGGCATGAATGGCAGAGCCAAAAAACAAATGGGAATCTGGACATGTAGATGTGAGGAGTAGCCATCCTGTCAGCACCTTGGAGATAGCTCCCTAGTAGCTCAATTTATCATGGCTGTAAGCACTGTCTTAGAACCGCACAGCAAAAAGCAGTCTTGATTTCAGGGGCACAACAGAGTAATCTGAGACTGGTACACACAAATATATCCATAGCTGTCACTGATTCAGGTTTTGCTAGAGAAGGAAAACCTGGCAGTCCCTTATCTTTTCCCCAGAAAGCTGTTACTTCTATGGGTTTGGGCTTCTTTCTTCCATATATCAGTGCGTGGGATGGAAGTGAAAAGAACTCATGTCAGATACGCATTGCCACTGGGGATGGAGGCTCTCCCTTCTGCTGCTGCATCACACCAGCCTGAAGCAGGTAACAGCTCACACTTCCCATCTCACTGCAGCTTCCCTCTGGCTCCCTCCATCTGGCACAGGGAGTGCAGGAGCCAGAGAAAAGCTGTGGCACTATGCTGGGAGCTGAAGTGCCAGCGCCACAAAAGAGAAGTGGAGACAGAAGCTTAAGCCTCCTTAACTACCTCCTGTTTACCCTGGTTTTGGCCAGTAGCATCTCTCTATTTAGGCTCCCTAATCATCGATGTTGTGAGCAATCTTGAAGCTTTGTGCGTGTTCTGCAAAACAGTCTGGCAAACCAGCAAAAGAAAATAGAGCAAAATCAGTTTTGTGACATCTCTTAAAAAAAAAAAAAAAGTCAAGCCTACAATGTCTACATACAAAGATTCTAATTTATTATTTAATATTTTTTACTTATGAATGTTTTAGATGACAATATATACCTGATATAAATGAATAAAAATGTTTTGAGGCCATTGGCATCAGTCTTTTAACAGTTTAGATGTGACTTTTTCCTCTTGCAATATCCCTTTAGTAAGAAATAAGACTTTTTGAGTTGGATTTGTTGAGTTCAGCAGTGCATTCTGTGAAGTTGAAAATACATTGCTAAAGCAAGTACATCCTTATATTCCCAGTTAGGCCTACTTGGTTATTTAGGAATGTAATGACTCCAGCTGCAGATGCATTTTTGCTGTCTGTGCATGTTAAAAACAAAAGAGGTGCATTTATTTTTATGCATAGCTGCATGCACATTTTTGAAAATATGGAAACTAGGGGTTCTGTGAAACACTGTGGAAAATTTATATCAAATGCAAAAAAAAAATACTGGTAAATCTCTCTAACTTTAGTAAATTTTCATTTAGTCTTTATTTTTTTATTTGATAATCATGAGGAAGATTAATGGCTGAGTACGAACAGATACATTTTTGAATGTGGGGAGAAAAATTCCAACTGTGACAAAACCAGTTCAATTCAAGTTTATTCTTAGAGGCTTAAGTTAATACATGAATTCAACCTCAGTACATTAATTTGTGATACTTAAAAACAGTTAATGTGTTTTGTTTTATTTGCTGTTTGGCTGAGCAGATGGTAATGGTTTTGACACAATTTGTTTTTTTATTTTTCTTATTTTCTTTTCTTGAAAAAGACAACTCTCTTTTTCCCACTTTGTCACAGCTGGTTACCAATCAATCTCAATTCACGGTACAGTGATGATAGCACATGTTGTTCAGGGGCCAAATCTGATTGGGTTGCATTTTCAGCAGTGTTTCATATCAAAAAAAAATTGTGTCTGTATGGCAGTGACTGTCAGCACACTATTGTACAACTGTCATTAATCAAAACTAGCAACAATGAATGCATTCATATGTGCCAGAGACTGCCAGATTTCGCTCAAAATCACCCAATTTCTATTAGAACTTCCTCACCAGCAGTGTTTTCTCATGTGCCTCTTGTTTCTCTCTTTCTTTTTTCTTTGCCAGTCCCCTGCCAGCCCCTTCCTTTTTGCTTAATTAAAGGCAGACCTGCTCTTTTACTTGTAGAACAGAAATTATGTAACATGGTGCCCAGAAGTGGCTGGTTTATATCTGGCACAGACTGACTGCCTGTTTAAAAGAGCTCTCCCAGCTCAGTGTGATGGCTGAGTGTGAAGTCTAAGCTGAACTGAAAGGTTAAGCACCTCCAAATGTTTAACAAAGAGAAGTACTTTAAATCAATTAGATGTCCATAAACATGTGAAACTGATGTCTGACGCCCTATGGTTTTAGCTCAATGTTGCATTAATTGGCTAGGAGTCAGCAATATTGGGGCAGTATGTCACACGTTGTTTCTTGACAATGCACATATTTTGAAGACATTGCCTTCTCCATGCACTGGCAATGTTAAGGAGCAATTTAACCACTGCACCCTGGTTTTCTGCCATTCCATCATCAATCCAGGAGCATGGTAAACATTCTCTGTGGTTGGTATTAGCAGAGAGGATCCTGATCCTCATTCCCAAGTGTTCAGTAGCACTAATCCAGATGAGAGTGAACTGCCACAGAAAATGAGGTGAAAATGTCTTGCTGTGGGGATATGAGGCTCTAGGACAGAGAGGATACAAGGCACTATTCAAGGCTGACCAGGTGGATCCTTGAGAAATTGAAAAGATGTTCAGTCTTCACTCCTTGTTATTCTGTTTGTGCTGCTGTGGGTCAGGCTAAAAGCCAGTTTTCCTCCTTTCTCCTTCCTGTCTGCTTCATCTGCCAAAGCTTTTCACTGGACCGTGGTGACTTCTGGGGACAGTGCGGGTGGAACAGATGACTGAGGGGCAGCGTATCAATACTGCAGGACAGCAGATGGTTCTAACGCCCCACGGGTCCATCTATGTATGAATCTAATTGCTAGATGGCACGTTCTGTCAGGGTGGTCCAAAAGCATGGAGAAGCAGACTGGGAGAGATGAACCTGTCCTTGAAGTAATTGTTAACTGGACCATGACAGCGACATGTTTCTGCCACCCTCCATTTGGTGACCCAAGTGGGAGCTGATGGCTGTGCCCACCGCTCTGCGTCCTGGCATGCCATGCAGCTGGCTCCTCCGCCCAGCAGCCTTGGCACAATGTGCATGATTGGCAGGTGCAGGGATAAAGGCTGCCGGAGCCTCCGAGGCAGCTGGCTGGCATGCCGGCACCAGCACATCCGTGACAGGAAGCGGAGTGAGTCAGCTGCAGCTCATAGCATGCTGGAGCTCCCTGTCCCAGCCTGCCTGCATCCCAGTTCAAGCAGCCCATCACTCCCATACAGTCCTGCTGCCTGTCTGTTTTGCTCTCGGCAGCATTAAGTGAAACACAGGGATGTATCTTGTATGGAAAAAAAAAAATCAATTACATAGATGGCTAATTGTTGCCCAGCTTTATAGCCCTGATTCCGATATCCAATTCATATTTATATTACAATTGATCTTAGTTTTCTCATCATACAGGAGCTGAATACAAATTTGTATTTTTAGTCTCCTAGAGTTGGCCTCATGTCAAGAAAATAAGCATTTGCTCGTCTGCAACTCTGCGGTCGCCAAAGACAAATAACTGCTCCATCGTTGTGGGATAATGTTGTCATATTCTTGAGATTTTTAAGGGGGAAAATTTGCCTTTTCTGTCTTATGAAAACAGTCATTTTTATTTGCCATTGACTAATGCAGCACAGCGGGCAAAATGACATAATTTGTGAGCAGTCTAGAAGAAATGTTCTTCAGCTGCATGTGGCTGTTGAATGTAGATTTAATAGATCTGTAGTGCTCCAGAAAGTGCATATTAAGTTCTCTAACATCATAACTACCTGCCCCCACCACCACCACCAATGGCACTATGCTGGCAAAAAAATTATCCCTACGAGTTTCTAAAGTTTGCCATGGCATCTATTATTCTTCCCCTTGGCATATCTCTTATTAATCAGTTACACCTGGGGTGCTGTATATACATACAATTACATACAATAAGTGTAACTCCTAAGGAAATGGGTATTATATGTGTTTATGTTAATTCTGACAGAATGGTTACCTCAAATTCATCTTTTTTTAAAATTATTTCTTGCTAATTAATAGACGGGACCTACTGAATATAGAAAGAAGTTGCATTGTGGAGAGTGATGGATTGTGAAAAGATGTCTTGACTGCTCTTTGTTCTTGGAATTGCTAGAAATGCAATAATTGATGTTGTGAGCTTTAGTTAGACCTAACAAAACTTTCAATGTTTCGACATAAGGGATCTTTGAGTTAAGATGCTTTGAAGTCTCTTAGCACACAGTGCTCTCTCTGCAAACCTATACTGAAGGAACCAATAGCAATGTATATTATGTACACAAAAAAGTTATGTTTTATGTTCCCAAGGATCTAAAAATGCTCATAGAGCCTGACAACATGTCTCTGATTTGTTGCATTACATCCTTATTCATCCAAACATTTAAGAGTGTTCTTCCATATTATTTCAACGTGTTTGTTGTACAAGTATACAAGGCCTTTACTGCATAACAAAGAGAAGGTAAATAAGTTCTTCTAAAATTATTTCATGGCTGTGTATACAGTGAGAAATAGTATTGATGCCTCCTGAAGTCTAGATCTGCCTTCAGTTTCGTGTTCTTATTTCACTGATACATGTGAATTGGAAGCCAAGTCTAGATTCAAGTTGACTTAATGTATTACATCAAGAATAAATGATGCTGAAAATAATTTAACAAAATAATATTTAAAGGGTAAAGTATCTATGCTGGAAACCAGGGTTTTCCTGATTTGGGAACCAGAGACATTTTATACAACATGAAGCCTCCTGTTGACTTTAATGAGCTTTGGATCAGAGCCTAAAATACTGTTTGAATCCTGACTTCTGCAGGATAATAACAATTTAACTGAAAATATTTTTCTGGGTATAATCAATCTAAATGCCTGAGAATAAGTGCTCAGTACATGTTGGATTAATATATTACATTGTATTATTTTAAGTTTTATACATCCTCATAGTTTTAGAATTATTTCAACAGTAGAAACAAAAAAATGGACAGAGCACAATTGAATTGTTTCTAATTTCTTTTAAGAAAGAAAAAATGTTATTGTCCACCCTTAATGAATAATTTTGCTGTATTTCTGTGAAATTGATAAATCTGCTTTAATGTGCCTCTTCAATAAATGTCACTTTCCAGAGCTTGAATATATTTTTTATTGTTTGCAGTTGGGTAGTGTGAGATCCTACCAACATGTTCACAGTTCCCTAAGGGATTGCTGCTCTAGGGAAAAACTGTATATAAAAGAAAATTTCCAAATCAGCAAAAGGTAAAATATGTAGCTCACATAGTTAAAGGCGTGATAAACCTGAGCTGTCATGTATTGATAACTGATGTCTGATACCTTAATTTTATCTTATTGCTCTAGATCAAGGACAGAGTGAATGATATTATTAATAAAGCCCTAATACTGAACATAGCAATACTAATTTTATGTAAAGTTTCTAACTAATGCAGAGTGCAATAAAAATGTCATGAAGATTAATGCTTGGTGGAATTATCTAATGCTAGATAATAATATATCTTCCAAACTTGGCTCCAAGATAGATTGAGACTGGCATTTTCCAGGTGATAGTTTTTGTCCATTTCTGTTGCCCACAAAAAGAGTTCTCATTGTTTTGCTGTGACACAGGTATGACATCAAAGATGACTACACCCTGCGCATTAAGAAAGCCGTGAGCACAGACGAAGGAACCTACACCTGCATCGCTGAGAATCGAGTTGGGAAAGTGGAAGCCTCTGCTACGCTCACTGTGCGAGGTGAGTGTTCCCATGGAGGCAGGGCCTGTGTCCCACACGGATAATTGCTGTCTGATGAGGTGGGCCACATCCTTCCCTGCCACTGTTTGGGTCCCACACACCCTTTGCAGTGGCTGCTGCACTCCTTTACCGCTGTAGTGGTTTAGTTACAGCGTAGGTGAAATCCTGGTCCTGTTGATATGTCAGGCAAATTTTTAATTGATTTCAGTGGGATAGGATCTCCCTGCAGTTAAACTCCTGTCCTTATGTGTTTTTATTGAAGAGCAGATGCATATATATGCATAAGCAAGCGCTGCATAACCATGGGCACAGACATTAATATGTGAGCCATCAGTTCAGGCTATTAGTCACGTTTCTTTCTCTAAGAAGTATGAGGAGTAGAGTAACTATATTTATTAATGACAAACATAATACAGATAATATTATTATGTGATTAACTCTGCCATAATTAAACTCTCTACCACTACCCTTTATCCGAAAAATAAACCATAGCCAAAGGAAAGAGAAAATCTTAATTAAATTATGTAAGTGTTACAAGCAAAGACTCATACATTCTCTCCTAAAATATTTGTGGTCTCTAGTATCCACTCACTGTTTATGCACTGCTCTTTGATTTGGTAAGAAGGTTTTAAGGCTGGTGGAATAACAAGTTGCCAAAATATCTTTCATGACAGTAGATATAGACATGTTAAAGATGATAGGGAGAGAAAAAGTTTGTAAGCTAATATTTCTATATGAGTAAATAGAATATAATAGTTATTACTTCATTCCAAAAGATAAGCAGCAATTTGGCACAATGGATATCATGCAGACACTATTTCACAGTTTAGTGGTGCATGCTGACGGTTTTCAGTAGAGCTGTGAAAGGTTAATAAAAACATTTTTAGCTTTATCTGTCCTCCTCTTTTCATACACATTAAATCAAATGCTCAAAGTCTCAATGGATTGCTTTATTAGAACTGGGGTCAACTGACCCAAGAGGCCAGCTTCCATTTCCATCCATTTAATGCATGGACACAGTTCAGTTTAATTTGCTGAATTCAAAAGAAAAAAAAAAGGCACTGAGTGGCTTTGCAGGGGGAGAGATGTTAGTACGTAACAAAGAAAAGAGAGCATTGTGATAATCTGTCTGTTGAAATATTACCTCAGTGTTCACTTTAGATTGCAAGTGACAGTGTGGCTCTTCCCATTTTAAGTTGAAGAAATAGGTGTGTAAGAGATTGTGCTGCCCTTTTGTAACATGGGAAAATTAGTCACCACAGCGAACTCCCAGAAACAGTCTCACTCTGTTCCTTTGTCACAGGCAGGATCACAGTATCCAGTAATTCTGGTAACCAATTCCCTGGCCTTTAAACACTCCTAGAACAGTGTCCACTGTATACATTACTGGAGCAAGCCTTTCAGATTTGCTACCCCGACTTGTCATGTAAACAATAGCTAGAACCCAGCAAAAAAGTCCTTTGAAATCACTGAAGCTTGAACCCAATGAAATTAAAAGGAAAAAAACTCAAGGAAATATGTAATTTAATCAATTTCCCCCTAGTAAAAGCCTATTTTCATTATATTGTGTATTTTCCCCCCTGGGTTTGTCATTTACAGTCAAATACATAATGTTTATTCAATATAAAGCTGTGATATTAAAAACATATTACATGTTCATGATAGGACAGAAAATGAGAAAAACCATGAAATTCATTGGAGAAAGCTATAATGCTGAATTTTGTGAAAACAACAGACTGGGAAATCTCCCATTGAGTGTAAAGGGATGATGAATGATGGAAAGCCTTAATTCTGAATTCTTAATTAACAGTGTTGTCTGACACTGGTTTTCCCATGTCATGTAAAGAAGCAAAACCACTTAGCATTTCAAAACTTACCTTGAGCATGCCTTGGACCTTGCAGGTGTTCTGTAGTTTCATCTGCACACCTGACAACAACCATGTAATCCTTCGCTCCCTCATTCACAGCTCCATCTTCTTAAAGCAGAGGATGGGGATGCAGTCAGGAAAGTTGCATTACACTGTCACAAACAGCAGCAGAATGACAGACTCCATGCCCTCACTTGGAAAGATGCATATCACTCTTACACATCACCTTTCTGCAGAAGAAGGAATAGGCCCATAATACCGGAAGCCCAAAGTGTTCCCATAGATGATGGGTGAGAATGGCAGCAGACTAGACATGGTTTAATGAAATTGGGACAGAACTATGGAAAGGTTGAGAGCTAAGAAGGCACTTGCAGGCTTTGTTACCTCTGAATTTGCATGTCTTACACTTGACCCTAGCCTGCACATAAGCACACAGGGCTGGTAATCTCCTTAAAAATAAATAAAAAAAAATGAATTGTGCTGTTGCTCGGAAATGTGTAACTATTGCTGCTGTGTAAAATAAGGGAAGCTTTGCCTGTACAGATGCAAGCTGGAGTCAATTTTATGTCCAAATTTTCAGGTCTTTCTGAAAGAGATATCTATATTTTATTAGCAGAGGGACTGACAGCCCTCTTTCCCAGCACAAGTATAATGAAGGGCTGTTGCCATAACCAAGAAATCACTTGTTGCAGTGGCAACTTTCAATCTCTATATCAGCCTGAAACAGAATTAACCTGTCGATCATTTAACAGCAATTTTTTAGGAAGTAGAAGTTATCTAAGCAGTGATTTGGGAGGTTCTGGGTTGAAGTCCCTGTGGCCATTTCAGCCCATTTCTTATATTTTCATCAGCACTGTCAGTGAGGGAAAAGCACTGTGCTGTAAGCTTTCATGCCCATTATTGAATGAGAAAAACCGTCCTGGGCTTTCTGTACCCTGTACTGCTGTACTAACTGGTCATGCTTAAAATTCAATTGGTATTTGACTCAGAAAGCAAATGCCTTTCATGACATTAGGCAGTGTGAGGCTTAAATTGATGTGTTCATTGGGATCTAAAAGTCTGTGCTAATGCAATGCAATTTTTCTTTTATCAGGCATTAACAATGATACTTGATGATGGCATGCGAAGATAATAAAAATGTTTCTCAGAGAATGGTTCCAGTCAGCTTGTTCAGATGCTATGCTCAAGTAAATGGGATGATAGTGGCACGTGACTAAACAATAACAGCAGTGAACATTTGTCTTAGGCTGCCATTTGAGGGGTTGGCAATCATGGTAGTATCCATAGTGGAAAGTAACATTACACGTCATGCATTCTGACAGATATTCTTTTCTTTTTTTAATTTCCTTTTTATGTTCTCACTACACCATTGTAATGTCAACAGCTCGCCCCGTTGGTAAGTAACCATCCTTCTATCCATTTTAGCATGGCTTCATGCAATGCTTCATCTTTCATTTGCAACAGCATTTCACTGGCTGGATAAGCAGCCAACGCTTTATAGTTGTAACTGTCTAACACCAGGCAAGCAGTTTTGTCTGACAAAGTGCTACTTCCAAACGTTGTATTTCCTGCTGTGTCGTGTTCAAGCGCATTTGCCAAATCACCAGCAAGTACCAATCGGTGAAACGGGGTGGGTGTGGTGATTCCAAGCCAAAAACACTCATTCAGATGTTATTATTGCTCTGTTTATGGCCCTGGTGTAAAAGCCATTGAAATCGACAGAAAGGATTGTGTTGACTTTGGTGAGCTTCTACCAGGCCCTAAACAATCAGCTCATCCTGCTTTTCCTGCACAGCAGTAAAAGCACAGGCTTTGCATGTCCCGTCTTTCTTGTATAGTTTGAAGAGTTCTGAAGTGAAGAAGTCCTGAAATTGAAGAGGGGATGGAGTAGATTTCTGGCTTGCTAAGGAAGTTCATCACTGGTTGTTGCCCTTGGGTCATCTTGGAGTGCAGTTTGGAATGCACTGCATAGGATGCAGACTGTTTCGAATAACAAGTCCCAAGGAAGACAACCTCTAGGTTTTTAATTCCCACACTGAAAATTTTATTATTTCCCATGGCTTTGAAATTTGGTAAATGCATAAAAATCTTACTGAGGATAATGGAAAATTTGCAGCTGTCAGTAGCTGAAATTCACTTCTGGTGTTCAGAAATATCCAGAACATATGATTCAATTTTCTTTCATGAATATTTACTCTGTGCCTACGTGGATTTAGTTTAATTAGCTGCATTGCTCCTCTGATATTTGTGGTTTGTATTTAAATGTATCTTTTAGAATAATAATATGGTTACTCTGATTTTTTGAATTGGTTTAAAAAGTCAATAGTGGTGTTTAAGGAGATTGCTGAGGGGTTTGGTCTTTCTTTACTTAGTCAAAACTTTTGTTAGATAATGTGTTTGACTAAAGTTGGTGAGTTTGAATTCATCTTAGCTCTTCACTGTTCTAAGTTTGGAGGAAGAAAGATTGGAGTAATTTAAAGGTAAAACACAGGTTAGGCCTCTGTTTCCAGGGCTAGGGTGATTCCATCTTATTAACTTGCTTGAACTTGCCATGGAGCAAAGCCAAATTCCTCCTCAGTCAGAGCATGGCTTCTACACACCTGGAGAATTCCCTGTGAAGAATAGAAATTTACTCTTCTCCTTCTGAGATTTTGATAGCAAGCTTCAAACTGAAATCACTACTCTATTACTTCGGCATTAGGCTGGTTCTCAAGTAATTCATTCCCAGGAGTCGCAGAAGTGTAAAACTGCAGTAAACTCAGGAGAAAATTTTCCTTTCCTTAGAAAATGTAGTGTGAATTTAGAGTGCTTCTTCATTCACTAAGAAAGGCCACAAGATTAAAAGTATTTTGCTTGTAGTTTTTCTTTTCACTTTGCTGACTCTTAAAAGACAGGCAAGAAAAGGAATCTTAAAGTAAAGACTGTTTCAAGCTCTGTAAAAACTCCATAAAATAAACGGCTGGAGATTCACAAGAAAATGATAGGTTTCAGCAGTGTTGATGGTGTCTCACTTCACAGCACTGATTCTTTTTTAAGATTTTTAAGGTCATTGAGTCATCCCTGATTCCATTTCTAAAGATTATACATCAGGGCTTGGTCTCAAGTTACTTTAGGTCCAGGTGTATGATTGTGTGATCATGCTGTGGTCAATTCACATAATCCCTGCCCAGGCTATTTTATTTTATTGAAAGAGAACATCTGTGACAAAAAAGTTTCTTCTTTTACATAATTTATTCAGGAAACTGAATTTTGAATGGTTGATCTTGAACTAAGTACTATATGGGCATATGGTCTTTATCAAATTATGTAATTTAATATCTCTGTGACTAGTGGAAAGATTGTTGAGTAAATAAGTCTACCTCTGAAGATATTTGACATACAGAACTCCCATACAAGTGCATGTAGTGATTGCTGTATGCAAGCAGATCAGTCTGTCAGTCACTTTTACCTGATCCTGTACCTGTTGAAAAGACAGTGATAATGTGTACCTGTATTGGCATTTTTGTTTAAGTACCTGAAATAAAAACTAATTTCTGCAGTTCATAGCTCTATTTCACTCAAGAGTAGGCAAAGAATGTGGCTGCCCATCCTGGTTTTTTGAAAACTTCAAGTCTGGTAAGACAAACCAAAGTAACTTCCCTCTCCACCAAGGAACCCAAGTGATCTTCTGTTAAAATTGTTATTTAACAAGAATGGTGAGTCAAATCTTGTAGCATTATTTTGTTCAGGAAATTAACTGGAATGCAGAGCAAAAATACCTCTCCTTACCTAAAGGAAGCTAAGGCAAATACTACTTCATGTAATTAAACTTACAGCCTTCTAGGAAGGTGACGTTTTAACAGGAGTATATTTGTATATTTATGTATATGTTAAAGTGAAGAGGAGAGCTTAAAACTTTATATTCTTTCATGACACTGGAGGATTATCTAGGTACTTCTATCTTCCATCACTGCCTCCAATTCAAAGCAGACATGTTTTGTCTTTATTAGGCTTTAAACAAGACCAAACAATTTTTTTCCATTGAAGAATAGAGAAATATATTTTAATCACCCAGAATTGTATTTCTTTTTGCAAACAGAATAATTTTCATTTTCTAGTCAGTTTTTTGGCTGTTTCAAATACTTCTATTCTATTAGGTATGGTATTTTTTTTTAAATTTCAGCTTGAGTGGAAAATTCAGGAGTGGGATTACCAATGACCACCTTGGGTTCAAGCAGTTACTAGCAAATAGTTCATACTACACAGATAAAATGAGGTATGATGCTGCCTGAGGTGGGTGGCAGCTGGTGAATTTAAAAGCTCTATGCCAGATTACTCATCATGTTTGAATTTGCTGCTAGGAATAAATGTGTTGCCTGTTTCTAAAATAGATTATTTATAACCTTTTGAAAAGATTTCTGACAGGATTTACAACAGATGGGTTTAGGAAACAAGACATTTATCCCTATTTAGACCATTTCTATAGTTATTTCACTCATTAAGTGAATTTTCCAGATGAGCAAGTTAGAATTTTCTCATTTTTACATTCTGCTGTATTTCTTCTGGCAGTTGGGCAGGAGTGTAGCTGCTGAAGGAAGCACAATAGTTGGGAAAAGCCCAAAAGTTTCACTAACCCTGACCCTCTTTTCCAAGGCAGTAGCAGTACTGCTTTGAGATGGAAGACCTATCACACAGAGCTATGAAGCTGTCTGATGTCCCAGTTACTTTTTTATTAATAATATAAAAAGCCATTCAGATGACAGAGTACTACTCAGTTTGCAAATTAATTTCAACTAAGTCTGAGTGCAAATACAGTTCTTTGCATATCAGTTGCTTTGCAGTAAGTCAGGTTTACTTAGTTTGTTGTCATGTGCTGTGGTTCATCTTTCCAAAAAGAAGAGTCTTGCAGCCAAATACCTGGATAATTTTGTCACCAGGATAGAAGCCAAGTATTTGAAATTAGCTAAGGGAGTAAAGGGAGACCAAGTTACATAAACTTAACTTCCGTATCATGGTGGTGAAGAGACAAACAGATAAGACACCTGCCATGAATTTTCCAGATTTCCTATTAATTAAATGCAGTCTGTTGGCATTTAAGTGCAGTGTGACTGCATGATGAATTTCGATCTGCACTGGGAAGTTTTCATGACATAAATCAGCGTGGCATGACTTAATGGTCTGTTAAGAGAGGTGCAGCAAGAAAAACAATAGAAAGGGCTATATTTTATAGAAAATGGTATTAGGTTTTGTGACTAAAAATTGCATTGCTCAGACAGTTCAGATTGGTAAGTGAGAAAGAATTGTCTTTATTCTTCATTCTGACTCTTGCAGGGAAAGTCTACACAATGAATGCTTTTATTTTTATTACATTCATGAACATATCACCTTCACTTTAGACACTCAGGATTTATAAAATGTTAGTAACATGGATTGCTGTGTGACAGGAGAGATGAGATCATGCTTGGTGCTATGGTGCCATCTTTCAGTGGCAGAAATCTCAAATTTCTATCAAAATGTGCTGTCTTACCTGGCTGGTACCACTTAAAGAAATTTAGAGGAGAGCTTAAGAACGGCAGTGGACATTAGACTTTTTGTATTTGTGAAATGAAAGAGTAAGACATCATTAATTTTTGAAAGGTCAGCAAATTCTTCAGATATAAAGATAAAAGTTTGCTGTAGAATGAAATTCAGATTGCTTTGTATACCAGTAAGAGATTAAAGTATGGAGCTGACTTTTAATGATTTTTTCATAGCCTATAAATGCCACTCTAAAAATCTTGAAGTCCTTAGCATGTCTACTTTGCCTAAAGTTCAGTTGCTGAAGTGCAGGAAGTGATCAAGAGTCCCATTATTTTAATTTTTTTTTTAATTGTTGAACTCTAGCTTGGGAAAGTTTTAAGAAGTTTAATGCATAACTTTAATTTTTTAACTTTCAAAGTTTTTCAAAGCATGCTCAAATCAGTGGGAATTGTTTTCCTATTTCAGTGGCTTCTGAGTTCTGAGTATCTCAATAAGTCTTTGAAGATTAGTGTATAAAAAAGGTCTGTTGATGTGCTGCTGTCCCCAAGCTTTTCCCTTCCTTTTAGTAAAAGGAGTAATTGGTTACCTTTCCTTCAAGAGGAATGTGGAAATCAATACATGAATGTATTCACTTTTCCCTTTACTTTCTTTGCTCTATGGCTGCCAGCCAATTTACAGCTTGGATATGATCTCAGTGTTACTCAACAGCAGAACTCCTGTGTGCCCTATTCCTTGAATGTTAACATTGTCAGTCAGAATAAATAGTCATTTTTCTTCCCCTCTCCTTTTTTTCTCTTCATTTAAAAGTGCCCCAAATTGAGCAGCACTTCCTCTCAGCCTTATGTATTCTCAAGGGTAAACAAACCAGGAATTTGTCACCTTTCTCACTACAGATGTAGCCTATGAGTCTATGCAGGCTCTTTACCCTTCTCACCGTCCTTAGCTCTTCTCTTCAGCATGCTAATTCATGTCTTTTTGAAGGAGGTAACTGGATTACACTTATTATTTTGATGAAATCCTACTGTATCAGCAAGGTCTGTGCTTTTCCTTTTTAAACCTATTGCCAGCAAACCGTCCTGTTATCTCCCCTGAAAAAAGGAATCAAGGCATATTGCATCCTTTTGTTGATAAAATTTTTTTGTTTGGTAAACTCACAGAAGATAGGAGTGGCACAAGCTATCCCCTAAGGGTACAATTTGCATAAGGAATGAGGCTAAACTGTTAAGATTTTAGGAGAACACATCTTTTCTATGTGATCTGAGCAAAAGGTATATCCTGAATCTCAGGCACTTGGTAAAAAGCTAAAAGTTACAAAGCATTGTCTAAGTTAGAAGTAGTTCTGAGTAATGGAAGTTATTGGGAAGACAGAATCAGTGCTCCTTTTCTTTATATACCTCAAAACTAAATTAAAAGCTTTCTAGATGGGGTTTTCCAGCAGCATCTGTAAAGTTCAGGGGCTGCTTAGAAGAGATGATTGGACAAGGTATAATAAGACAGAGATGTGTGACTAAATGAGAACAGGCTACAGTCTAATGCTGGGATGAAGTTAAGATCGATACTTAAACTAAATATTTAACCTCCCTGTAAAACAAAGAGAAGGAGGAGCCCAGGAAAAGTGCTGCTGCTGAAGTCAGAGCACTGGAAAATGGGATGGGGGAGTGGAAAGAAGATGCCTTTTTTTTGGCTGTGTAGGAGGCAGAGTTGAATTTTTTTTTTTTTAATAATTTTTCTTAGTGTATTTTTTAATTGACATTAGTCCTAGCGAAGAACAAATCTTTTTTTCTACCATTCATATTTATCCCACTTCATTCTTTTTGGCTCATGCAGGGATAAAGGAGAGATATTATGTGTCAAAAAATATAGGACAGATAGCAGTTTTTACTTATTGAGTCTCTGCACTTCTTTCACCTTCTGCAAAGAAGGAAAAAATGCTATGATTCCAAGCTTTAAGAGATTATCTGCTTCAGTGTTTCAGAGCAACTGAAGGATAAAAATGTTGTTATATGTGAAATTCAGAACCTGAATTTAAATTGAAAATTAGAACAATTAGTATGAAAGAAGGTTTAGCATTCATAAATGATCAAAGTGTGCTCTTTTCACAATGTTGTGTTTACACATGGTTCATCTGAAAACAGCAACAAACCAAAACAAAAGGAGTTTTTCGCTTTCCATGAGACGAGAGTGGTGTGAAGGACACTTACAGGAGACCTGGTCCTGGTAATAATTCCCCCTGCTCTCTACCTCTTGCTCTGATTATTCTTCCCCAGTGTTTCCTTTCATTCAGCCTGCCAAAAGTTCTCCCCACTCGTATTGTGTATTTGACCTATGGTTGCAGGACACATGAGAACTAATTTTGACGCAGTGTCAGGGTTAAAGGTGGTATCAAGCTATGGATTCCCTAGTTTATGGGAATCTGCTTTCCAGAAAACTCCAAGCACCTGCTTTGTCACCTCCGCCCATGTAATTTTAAAATAATATCATGGGTCTAGTGAAGGGCTTCATGAACCAGTTTTTATCCCCACAACCTACCCATTCTTCATTTTTCTGGCAGAACTATTCACCTAAAGAAGAAATCATGAAAAACAGAAAACGTTATAAATAGAAAAGCAAGAGTTAAAAAAAAACCTGAACAAAACCAGAAAACATCTACAAAATGAGATTTATGCATTTTTTTCAAAGGCTACTGCACTCATACAGCTTAGGGAATGGCAGAATAAGAGAGGAAACTCATTTTCCAGGGAGGAAACTCATTTTCCAGGTAACTCGGTTGTAACTTAAGTGCTAAAAAGTTACTGCCTTCCCTGTGTTTGAGCACACCTAATCATTGGAGTGCACCATAAGATTGAGATGTCTTTTCTCTTTAAAGAGAATTATTATCCTTATCTGCCATTAGTTTATCTTTGATAAGAAGGATCTGAATCAGTAATAGGCCTAAGCTGTCATCGTCTCAGTCTTCTGTAATGGCTCCTGTGTCAGAGGCTACACCCTTGATTTATCATTAGTCACAGCTAATAGTGCACTAATAACTTTGTGTCTTAACAACCACACATCACTTTCAGTACCCATTAAGAAAATCTGAACTTCTGAGGGAAGAACTGCTGAATCAGCCCAGGTTTCTAGAGTTTGAGGCTGCACCTATTTTGTTTTCCTCTATTTACTCCATCAGCAATAGTAGCCTTGCAAAAGATCTTTCAAAATTTCTAGACTTTTTTATCGGCGTTTCTTGGCAGCTCATGCTAAACATTATTACCAGGTGTATAAATAGGATCTTACAGGGTTATTTTGTATTTGTATCACAAAATCATCTCAACTTCCAGTATCTGCCAGACACATTTAACCAATGTCACACAAAGGTAGAGGATCATTATTTTCTTTAAGGAGTTCCTGTACTGCCTTCAATTGTCATCTAAGCCTGTATCAGGAAGCAGCAAAGCAATCCTACAGATAAGTAGTTCCATTCCATAGATGGTGTCAAGGGTTACCTCCCTTTTCAAAATGTGTATTACTTCATGTGGAGCTCTGCAGACTTCTCCTGTCCTCTGTGTAAATGTCTTACAGGCAAGTCTTGATTTGTACTTGTAAGAGTGGAATTGAGTTTGCTCTCCTAAAATATCCATGTGTATCAAAGGCAGCTGAGGGGCTACACGAATATTGTCACTGCAGCAAGGATTTGAGAGGAGCACTGAGATACCAGCTCCAACTCTTTGAGGGCTTTGCAAAAGAAGACTGTGATGTTGATAGGGTTTCAAAAGTCAAAAGGCAGTGTGGGGAAGGCAACATAATCTTGTCACCCAACTGACTCAGCTCCAGACAGTACCAGGTGTAACATTGATTGTTCAAATGAAATTAATTGATTGCTGCAGATGTACAATGCTGAAAAAGACTGTAGGTGGAAATCTTAGGTTGGTCTGCTGTCTCATTCCCTGCTGGAAGCAGAACTGAGTATTACAGAATCTTGCTACTTTACCAGCCAGTTTGTTTCTACTTGTTCCTCAGAGCCTTTTCCCCTACCATTATCTGAGTTGTGCTTAGAATATTTACAAGTCAGCATCTTTCCCCTTGCCCTCTTTGAACCAGTCATAGAAATATATTGATAGATAATAAACAATTCCAGTTTAAAATGAATCACTTTAGTTTGCCTAAGTAATCTTCATGATGAATTTCATGTGCAGTTCACTATCAAATGAAATTAGTTGTAATTAAAGGTTGTCAAATCTATAATTTAAAATCCTTGAAATTTGTTGCTGTCATTCATTTCCTGTAATACTTTTTTTTTTTTTCCAGTGGATTTCATACGAAGTCCATGTAAGCTGATAGGAGAATTTCTACCAGATTCAGTGAGGTTTGAATAAGTCTCATATTCCATGGTAGAATCATAGATCATTTAGGTTTCAAAAGACCTTTAAGATCTTTTAAATACTTCCAGGGATAGTGATTCCACCACCTCCCTGGGCAGCCTGCTCCAGTGCTTGACCATCTTTTTGGTGAAGTTTTTCCTAAAACCCAATCTAAACTTCCTCTAGCACAACTTGAGGCCATTTCCTCTTGTCCTATCACTTGTTACCTGGGAGAAGAGACCGACCTCCACCTGGCTGCACCCTCCTGTCAGGGAGTTGTAGAGAACAGTAAGATCTCCCCCAAGCCTCCTTTTCTCCAGACTGAGCCCCCCCAGCTCCCTCAGCTGTTCCTCACCAGACTTGTGCTCCAGACCCTTCCCCAGCTCCACTGCCCTTCTCTGGACACTCTCCAGACCTTCAACATTCTTTTTGCAGCGAGGAGCCCAAAACTGAATGAACACAGGATTGGTTGTGTGACCTCAGCAGTGCCCAGCACAGGGGACAGTCACTGCCCTGGTCCTGCTGCCACACTATGGCTGATCCAGGCCAGGTGCCATTGGCCTTCTTGGCCACCTGGGCACAGCTGGCTCATGTTCAGCCACTGCTGACCAGCACTCCCAGGTCCTTTTCTCCTGGGCAGTTGTCCAGCCAGTCTTCTCTAAGCCTGTAGCACTGCCTGGGGTTGTTGTGACTCAGATAGAAGACCCAGCCCTTGGCTGTGTTGAACTTCATACAGTTTGCCTTATTTCATTGATCCAGGCTGTCATAGTAGAAATACTAGAAAACAACTTGCTACAATATCTACTTTTAATTAGAAACACCAATATAAAATACGAACCCCAGGGTACCTGGTCTGGGGAAGGTACTGCGAGCAAGTTATGATAATAAAATTCCCATAGGATCATTGAATTCAATGTCAACTACAAATCACAAGATCAGCTGAGAAAATGGGAAAAAAAATGTTGTTAGCACTTGATATGGGATCAATGTACTTTTTTTGCTATGAATTCACATTTTTATGTATTAGGTTTCTCCCCCCCTTCAGAGTCTTCTTCCACATTTCTTATCAGATGACCAGAGTTCACCTACAAGTGATGAACTCTCTGTCTCAGACAAGCTTCTCTGCATCAGCAGCTTTATCAGCTCCTGTTGACTCAGTGTAACCTTTAGTATTCAGCAGCAGTACAAGGAAGAAATGCATGAAATCCATCCTATCAGATTAGAGATTCTGCTAACTATTAAGATTGGAGTAGAGTTGAGAAATCCCTTTGAAATAATATGCAGCTTTTTTTTTTTTTTTTTTTTT
>VZTN01006018.1:57108-112880 GCA_013400515.1 Erpornis zantholeuca
TTTTTTTTTCTAAACCTCTTTAACACTGGAGCAGGGGCTACCTTCATATACATTTATTAACAGCATAAAATATACATTCAGTCATGCATAAACCACCAACATCCTAAAAGAGTGCAACAGAATGCACTCTTCCCATTTATTCATTTTGAACAACATAACTAATGCTCACTACTGCTCATGCTTTTCTATCTCCATTTTAATTCCTGCAGTCGAATACTGTTCTGTGCTGTAAAAACAGTTCTGAACATGATGTGATTAACCTTAGGGTCCCTCCATCCCCTCATCTCAACGCCCCCTCATACATGGCCTGTGCTTTCTATTCATGTTCAACCATCTGATTTCCATATCATCTATTAGCATAACAGAGCTTCGGTGTGACATTGATTGAAGCTAGCGCTTGCTGAATGCAGTATCAAAGCATAATTTTCCAGAAATCAAATCTAATTTACTGTGTACTATTTAAATTTCTCAAAAAAAAAAAAAAAAGGGGAAAAGAAGTTTCAATAGAAGTATATTGGGTCTGTAATCTTAATTGTTCTTATTCTTTTTTCCTATATTTTTGTCTAGTCTGCTGGAATTCAAGCAGTATATTTCATTTTAGAGCCACTGTCTTTGACTTTCAGATGTCAGTTAGGCAAGAGGTTTTCCACTCTGCTTCTTCCAATGCAGTTTCTGTTACATCTGAAATAGTAAAAAGTAATAGTCTGATAGGCACAACACTCGGTTTACTAAGTTTTTTCAACAGATCCTTCTAATAATCTTAATGTTTAGCTTGAATTAAGCATTAAAGTACCACATAACTTTAACAGATGAAGCATATCAAGCCTACTGCTACTTCTCTAACTGTACCTTTTCAGAATGTTTTAGAAATTCACCTACTTTGAGAGGAGGAATTGCTTGAATAAATTTTGCCCAATGTTCCACTAAAGCTGGGCTTTGAGCAAATTGTGATCTCACTTAACCCTTCTCCAGAATGGATGTAATATTTATCTGTCTTTATAAACAGCATCCATATGTGAACATAATGAGCTCTCTTTTTAGGAAAATTGAGGAACCCAAGTGCTTCTTCTGTCAAAGAAGCCTTGCTGTCTCTGGGCAGGGTCACACTGCGTTCTCTGGGGATAATGACAGTCAGGGTTTGGATAGTTACATTTGACCAAGGATTACTCTTGCAATTATTAACTGTTAGTTTCAGTTTTCAAGTTCAACTAGAAATTGACAGATGAAATTGATATGGTGAAAACATTGTTTAAATTCGGTAAACAGTGGTATTTTTGTCACAGGCTGTCTGTAAAGAGTGCTATAGCTGAATATGACAACAAACTGACAAAATGAAGATTTCCTTTATTATAGAACCCCATCTTGGAATAAATTTTAAAAAATGCATACAAAGTTTTATTTTAAAAAAATTATGTTTTTCATGTCCTCTAAAATTACGGTACTAAACAGTTCAGCTGAACAAACTGGTTTTGTGCTCAATTTAATGTGAGTAAAAGCTCTGATTCATTTATTTTTATAGTGAATTTCTGGTAATTATGGCTGCAGAGCAAAGCTAGAAGAGATATTGTTGCATAACTCTACATCATTGTTTGCTGGAGTCTTTAATGTCGAATGGTGGAGAGGACTTGATGTGTGTCAGGGAGAGAAGAGAGCAACAGGGTCAGTCCATGTCTGAGCTACAGACTTAATTTCCTTGTCTGTTTGGGGGAAAACAAAAACAGAAACAGAAACAAAAAAAAAAAATTAAAAACAAACAAATAAAAAACCTAATTCTGTTGTGAGGAAAGTGAGGAACGGGTGAGATGCTTAAAATTAGGGCTAGGTCAAAAAATGGAAGCTAGGTAGAAACCAGGGCATATATCTCTCATTGTTCCTTGACTACCAAATTACCTTAATTTGATCCTTAAAAGGTGTGATACAGCAACAAATTCAGTTGTGTTCTATCTGTTTAGTGCAGTGAATTATTGATTTACAGTACAGACCGGTGTGTGTGTTTCAGATGAACCTTTAAACTTGCCTACCTTGCATTTACTCCGTTGCATGATTTGAAGGACAGGCTCATGGAAATGCCATGCCCTTCTTGCTCCTATTGAAATGTCTGAGAGCACTGTCTGTGCACCCCCCAGTGCACCCAGCAAGCCTAAGAAGTGAATTCAGGCATCCATCATGCTTAGGTTTGATCTATGGAATGATCTCCTGACACCAGGTTTTTAGTTACCGTAGGAAGATTGTGGTCTTGAGGCCACCCATAACCCTGCAGAGACAGAGGAGTCAGGCATTCATAGCTCCTGTCAAATGCAGGTGTAGCACCAGAAGAGATTAGGGGGTTTCTTCTCTGTGCTGTGCCTGAGGTCACTGTTGGTTCTATATTAATATCCTGGGCAGTGAACTTCTGCAGCTGAGCAGCAAACACTGGGCTAATTCAGTGACCTTTATTAAGTAGAGGTCAGAACTGTAGAGATGCCTTAGTGCAAGGTGTGCTTATGGGAAGAGAGGTTTCTGCTTCACAGCTTACAGCTATTTCCTCTTTCCCTTGCTGTACCACTGAACAATCACATGCGCTGATTACCACACTGCCATTTCCTGGCACCTGTGGGGGTTGCATGCCGATACACTGGGTAAAACAAGGTGAGGGAAACCCAAGTAACTCTCTGCAGCTCAACACTTGAGGAGTGGTATAGCATGAGCTCCGTTTCTAGAGTATGTATAGCAATACCTTATAGAAACCTCCAAATACGTGGCTATAAACAGGCAGCAAGAGGGCACCTCACGCATAGTCCTGTCTGTTCATAAGATTAACACCTGCTAAGGTGGAGGAAGAGGTGGACACTTCTCTCCAGTGAGGCCCAGACCTCTCTTTAGGAGTGTGAGGCAGAAGAAAATGCCCTTTATCTTCTAAATTGATTGTGATTCATGTTTATTAAGTGCTTTACAGTTTGTGTTTTAAGAGTGCCAGCACTACTCAACTGATGCGCTTTAGACTCCTGCTGATCTGTAAAGCCTTGGGAAGTACCTCATGAGATAACTGCAAAGTGTGTTTCAAGAAAATCAGGTCTGCTCATGTTTCTATGCAGTTAGCAGGTTTGTGTCTGTGCTGTCAGCAGGTGTAATCGGAAGCTGGGTCTTGATTGCTCTTTGTGCCTAATTAAATAGTTTGTAATTATAATGCTGAAAATACGGTTTTCTAAAACACTTAAATTCTGTTTACCTAAAAGCTTAGTGTTCCTAAACCATCCCTCTGCACAACCAGAAAATGAGTAGTGGAACAGTAGAAAACGCGGGTGGGGTGAGGGGTATGGTTTGGGGTTTTTTTTTTCACTTTTTTTCCTCTTCTTCAGCCTGCCCCAAAAGTTAGCTAGTCCTTTGATAGAAATATTTGGAGATGCTGCCTACATTTTTAAAATATGCAAAAGAGTGCAAATCCAGTTTCAGTGAATTCCAGTGATGAAACAAGACTGGAGAGTTTTCTTGTCATCCACAGAAAAGTCATTGCCTCACTATTACATCATGCTCAACATAGTTACTGATTTTGAACTTTTTGTCTCAAATCCTCTAACACTTCTTCCCTGCTCTTCTTTCTACACATTAGCACCTTTTCTCAACCTTCACATCCCCACCAAGCATTGACTCTCTATTCTCCACCATCACCCCCAGCCAAGTCAAACTGTGCCCCTCTTTTAGAAACTGTTCACTTCTGATTGTGCTTCCTGGTCCCCTATAGCTGAACATTGTTAATGCCAGCTACTTGAAAACATAGTCAGTCCTTCTTCTTTCTTGTTTTGATTCCAGTCTCCTTTTTTCTTTTCCTTGTGTCTTCATTATCTCCTGAGATACCTATTCCTTCTTACTAACCACTCACTTCTGCCCACTCACTCTTCAACTTTGGCTTCTCTCTAAACTGGCTGAAACCTGGATTTACCAAGTTTGTGTTCTTTTAGCAACCATTCTTTTTACAGCAAGTCCTCCTCCCCAACCCATTCTTGACCACACTGTTTCTAAGAGGAGTGAGGGAGCTCTTGAACTTGTCATCCAGACTTTTCTCTCCTTTCTCAATAATTTTTAAAAATTCAGAGGGGCAGATTGAGAAAGGCAGTCTGTTTATTCATACTTTGCAATTCATACTTTGCAATACACAATAGCTGCAGCAGCTCTGTGAAGTGTGAGAAGAAATGAGGGTGCTGATACCTTTCCAGAGCAAAGGTAGAATACATCCAAAGTCAGCAGTATAAACACCTGACTCCTGCTCTTTAGCATTTAATGTCATCAGAATTGACTCTAGCATGTATGGTTGTAATGTTTATTTCCTTTTTAATTTTTTTTTAATAACTGGGGATGTCACATACATATATTGCTGCTCTCTTTGTCGCTGTTGTTGTTTCTGTTTATATATTAATTCTGTCTATACTAATGAATGTTTCTGGTGTCACGTCCTCTGACATAAAACAAATCTCCATAATGTTGTCTCTTTCCTTCAATATTCCCTTTATCTCTCTTGCAAAATATCCTAAACTTACACCATTTTTTTTTTTTACCTTGTAGCTCCCCCACAGTTTGTGGTAAGACCACGAGACCAGATTGTAGCCCAGGGTCGAACTGTGACTTTTCCTTGTGAAACTAAAGGAAACCCCCAGCCAGCTGTTTTCTGGCAAAAAGAAGGAAGTCAGGTAAGTTACAAGCACCATGTAAGTCTTTCAAGTCTTTCTAAATACTTACATTGTTAAATTTTAAGGAAAATTACTTACATTATCTTTCACAGATTCTTTTAATCTTTTTTAAGCTATCACTTTTTTAAGCTATCACTATTCTCTAGTGAAATTCATGTTGCCCTTTTTTAATAATTTGAAGAACACAAAGGCCATTTAAGTTGTTGAAACCTGTGCTAGGCACTGTATAGATGAGTAGACAGCAACAGTGTATATCTTAAAGGCTTTTTGTTCTGAAGCCCCCAACAAACAGGTGGGTGAGACAGGCACAGTAGATTAAAAAAGGTATGACTCAATTTTGAACTAATCAGAGCCAGTAATTACAGTTCACAACCTGTCTAGACATGATCAAGCAGAATGTATCCAGCAAGCTGATTTGCATTGGTGTTCTCTCTTAGAGCATACAGACACAGGTTTTGAACACAAAGATGCTTTCTCCATTAAAATTGTCTCCAGAAATTTCCACATCTGGTTTTGGAAATATTTCCCTGATCATCTTTGAAGGCAAAATTTGTGAGGTAGCAATCAGCATTGCCATCAGCCCATACTAACTTCTATAGCTTAGTATTTGAATGTGATGCCACAGCACTTCTTTACTGGAGGCATTGTGTGTAGCAGCTCAGCTAAAACGTGAAATAAGAGCTGAACAGATCTCCTGCTCTGCCCCACCTGCTTCTGCTTCACCTTCACCAGATCAGAAAACTGGTCCATAATGACAGGGCCAGGCTGACAGCATTTTGTGCTCAGCTGTCTTGGTGGCTTACAAAGGCTTAACCTTCAGTGTGTATCTCTCAGCATATATTTAGAGAAATTTAGATCTAGCCCCCAAGGATCACATCCTGGAAAAGCACATTATGGTGTGTCTCACTAAGGTGACAGTTTTTTTTAAGGGGAAAGTAGAATAGCATATTGAAATTAAAATAGGAAGTACTGATGTGCTAGCAAACATTTCAAACCCCTTCCTTGTAGAGCATTTTAATAACATGGTAATGTTTATGTAAAGTGAGCTTATAGTGTCACACTTGAATCTAATAAAGTGGACATCCATCATGCTGTAATAAAGAGAAGAGCTTCTAATTAAAGTAGGACATCATTTTCAGGATTAAAGTCATTTAGCGTAATTGAAAAGTGTTAATACTCTATTTTATCCTCTTCCATTGGTATCACTTCAAGGGTAAAAACATTTTAAGGTGAAAATGCATCTTGTGTCTTTAATTGAATGTTATTACCTACTGATTGTACCATGTTGAAGCTGCTTAATTACAAACCTGGAAAATTAATTACCATATTGAGAACCGGATCCCTGAAGCTTAGAATAGTCTTTTTTGGCAAATAAGTGCAACATAAAAATTGATACTTGCATGGTTTATAATCAAACCTTGAAACATGGCTCAATGTGGTTTACAACATCCTCATATTAATCTTAATTGATCATCAGTGAAGTAACACAGGTCGGGGTTGCTGTCTCATTGTATAACTTGCCATATTTTGCAGTGAGATGCCACAGAGTGAGTGAGTTTCCACATAGTGTATACCATCATAGCAATGGAGGGCGGTATTTTTGCAAAATTGCATGACTTTTCACCTCTGCATCCCAACTATAAATTGTTGCTTGTCTCTACAATGCTGTTTCTGCTTTTAAGGGAGCTGCAGCACCACTTTCAGTGTTCAAAGTAATGTTATATAGTCATGTTATCCCACTCCAGTAATTGTAGGGCATTTTTGGTTGTGAATTCATTTCTCAACCCTGTGGTTTGGAGCACAACCAGCTGGAAGGGAGGGGAGCTGTTCCCTCCTGAGTAATTTTTTGTGCCAGTTGTGTATAAACAGCAGGTCCTTAGTGCATGGTGGCCTTTTCCCCAGAGCCCAACAGCCGCCTGCCGATGGCATGTGTGCAGGCAGGGCCTGTGTAACCTTTAGACTCTGAGGATTAAATTCTTCCTTGAGATAAATTCAGTGGTGCTGTATCAGGGAGGGCTCTGCTCCCTCGTTTGCAACCCAGCATGCCACCATTGTGCCCAGATGAGCAACCCGACAGCTAACTAAGTGTGGCAAGCATTTGAGAAGGGGTTGTATTGTAATTTAAGACTAGTTATACTTCATAGTTATCTGGTCTTGGAAGGGAGGAGTTATGAGACTGATTAACTCATCCTGATGTGTGGAATATTCACTGGGACATGGTACCTTTCCAGAGCAGAGATGCTGAAGATAAAAATGATTGATTCCCCTTTCTAATGCAGTGATAAAGAGGGTTCTGGACTATTTTTCTCTTTATGAATTAGGAGTTTAATCCTTGTACTGTCTTTTACATTGTGCATCTTTTTACTTTCCATAATGAGTGATAAATTTAGTCAAGATCAGCCATGTCAATTTTCTCCTCTTTCTCATAATATTTACTGAAGTTTTCATAATACTGTTATCCAGTAGATGTCTGTGTCAGGCAGAAGTTATTGGAAAGTTCCAAGGCAGTTCAGAAAACAGGGCAATTATTTGAGACCCACTTAGTCTCATAGCCTAAAATTGTTTCAGAATTTTAACACTTTTTTTCCTATTGGATCTGACATGTTTACTGTGTGCATATTGATTTTTGAGGAAAAATTTGCTGCTATAAATTTCTTAAACATTGCTATTGGAAGGCAGTGAGAGAAAAGCCCAGTGTGACGAGTAACCTAGTAGGTTAATACAATTATAAGGATACTTGGAATGTTGCATCTTATTTAAAGCATATCTCTTTCCTCTTGCTGCCAAAATCATATAGATAAAGGCGTGAGTTTCACTTAAAAGTAGAATTTGCTTCTTATTTGAATTCTTCTTAAGCAGTTTGGTGCTTATCAGTTCCAAATAATTTTTGTAAACTATCAAGGTCTGCTTCAGAAGAAACAGATCTGCAGAAAATTCATTTAATACCCTACTCTACACTTTTAGATTTTACTTTTAGTCCATGCAGACAAGCTTAAAATTTAGTAGGGAGTCGTCATTAGAAAGCACAGCAGAGCTAGACGGAGCTGCAATAATGACTGAAAGCTTATCACAGCATGGTAACAGTGTTTCAGGGTATTCCTGATGCAAACAACTGTATTTTTCATAGGTGCTTGTTGGGTTGACATAAAATCTAGACCCTATTTTACTGGAATCACTGTTTAATTATTGTTCAAGCTGTTCTCCTTTCTGTCTCATTGGGCAATGCTGCTGACCTTTCTCTTCACATTACCTTTCTTTTCCTGTTCTTATTTATTCACAAGAGCTGTGCCAGAGGGTATAACTTTTTCCTTGAAAACACAACTCTCACCACTAAAACCTTTTCGGGTCTGTAGTATTGATTCATTCAGTCCTTCATCATATGCAATGACTACTAGAGCCATTCCAGTTATTATTATTGACGTCTCTCTTTTCTCCAATCCAGCCCAAAGGCAAAAACTAATCTCCCTGGTTTGTGCTAACTGATATCTTATCCTACATGAAATTATTTTTTTCTCTCTGATGATTTCCACATCAGATTAATACCCTTTCTCTTCACCCTTCAGGCTCTATGCTGCATTTCTCCTTTGGTGTATCACAGTTTTAATTTCCTTTTACTTCTCCTTTAAACTCTCATGCTCTGCCAGCTTCTCCTACTCTATGACATGCTCCTATCTTCCTCCCAGCTTTACTTATGTGCCATGCTTTCACTTTCTCCTTCTCACAGAACATTTTCACAGCCAAACGATAGTGCTCTGCTTCCTCAAGTCTCCAGGATTCAATGCTTTCTGCTAGTTTTCTAGTGCTTACTGTAGTGTTATGTCCTTCTGGTTTGATAGCCAAGAGTATTATTACAATTACATTCAGAATGAAGACGAACGTGTCACAAATATAAATCGCTCAAGTGAAGTTGTTGGAAAATGTCTCCTCGCCTACACTCCAATCAGAACACAGCACTGTGTGCTGTCAAAAGGCTGTTTCTAATTTAAACTGTGAGTTGCCTAAGGCAGGAAAAGCAGCTCTATGTGTTCATAAAGTCAGAACCACACTTACTTTTTCTCCTCGATTATTTATAGTACTTTTAAGGAAAAATCATTGTCTCTGTAGCTGAAGGAAAAGTGGTGCTTTTGTGTTTTGAATTGATGTGAGATGAATTGTCTTTGCAGAACCTACTCTTCCCAAACCAGCCTCTGCAGCCCAACAGCAGATATTCCGTGTCACCCACCGGGGACCTCACCATTACCAACATTCAGAGGTCTGATGCAGGCTACTACATTTGTCAAGCACTGACGGTTGCTGGAAGCATTTTAGCAAAGGCTCAGCTGGAGGTTACTGATGGTGAGCTGTTAGAAATTCCTATTGTTTTTTTCCTGTCAAAAGTACTTTAAAAACAGTGTAAATAGAGGCATATGGGACCACATAAATCATACAAGTAAATGGACAATTTTCTGTAGGAAATAAAGTGAGAAAAGATCTCTGTCTGTGGGGTAAAAAAGGCATCAAAGTCTAGTTTGCCTCTTGCTTGCTTTTTGGAGGTTTGTTAACAATAGAAAAAAGGGACAAACCATCTTGGAATAAGTTTGGTGATAAATGAAGCTGCTTGGTTTGCTAGAGCTAAGATAGGATTGCTAAAAAATATGGAGAATTAATAGGTTTGTGATTAAAGCAGTGAATTGGGGTGTAAAAAAAATGTATCTCTATTCCCACCAGTCTTCAGTCCTATCTTAGACAAGTAGGGGATGTGTCCTTAGCTCAATTAAATCAGCAGTTGCTCTGAAGGTAGTGGAATACTGTTAATTTAGAATGCCTACAACATGTAGCCCTTTCGTCCCTCCATGGATAAGGCACCTACCTCAGAGCTGTCTTCGAAGAATGCCTCAGTAGAGGGAGGTGTGAAAAAAGTCATGAAAATAGAGAAGAGTTTTCTGGAAAGGAAAAGGAAAAGCACTACATGGTCTGTTGTGGTGCTTTTCATTTCAAATTTTTGGGTTTGAAATTCATCCTGCCTTGAGGTTTCCCATCTACAAACATGAATCCTTTTCATATGTCAGAAATCATGTTGATATCCCTCTTCATCCTATTGTAGATAGAAGGCAGTTTGCATCCTTTAATGATAGTGAAGAAAACAAGAGAATTCCTCTTATACTCAGAGACTGTGGCATTCCCCAGCATCATTATTCCTTATCTTAACTGACACATTAAATATCTCCTGACAGACTTTGATGAATTTTTGCCATTAAAACTGTTGTTATATGCAGAGGTCTACTTTTACTGTTCCCTTAGAGACCTGCCTGCACCATGAAAGTTTGAAAAGATGTCTAATTTTGAATAATCTGCCTTTTCACAAGAGCATATTCATCATAAGTGACAGGTAGAGAGGTTCAGGCTCATGTTATAGAGGTTTGAGCATTAATTTGATGCCTTTTCTTTGTTTTCCAAAAGCTGCCTATATTTTTATGACAAGAGGAAATAATTTCTGCCTTATCCTTGCATCTCTTCAAACACATTGCTTTTCTGTAATTTTTGGAGACTAAAGACTTGGCTTTGCTCTGCAATCTCTTTAAGTCCTTCCTCTCATGGTCTATGACAAAATGATGCATTTTCATTCAATACAAATTTAAATGTAGATTAAAAGGTCATTTAAAAGGAATGGAAAGGCAATACTTTTTAATATCTGTCCATAGTGCTGCCTCATTCGGGGCCATGACTGTGATTGGAATAAATAGAACACACAAACATTGGCTGGGAGGACATTGAGCTGTTAAATGGTCACACCTGCTGATGCTGCACAGATTTACAGCAACAGGCACCTGGTGGATCAAATCAGGTTCAAGGATGCTAGTGATGAGAAATTCTTCCTTTTGACAGCCAAGGGCTTTGGTCCATCTTTATCTATTTCTTGTGTGGGGAAAAAAATAAATCCTAATTGATCTCTTTGGAATTTTCATTAGTTTGTTTAACAAGCCAAGGGGAAGTGTCCCTGCTGAAATGCAAGCTCATCTCCAGTTAATTCTGATTAAAGGCAGTGTGCGTTGCTCGAGAAAGCATTAGCTGGTGGCTCTGCTGCTCAAGGAGTGCAAGGCCTGCCTTCCTCAAATGCTTTCCAGAACCCACTGTCAGCATGATCATTATGAAATAATACAAGATTGCTTTATAGAAATAACCATTTCATCCTGGAGTCAAAGGGCGGGTGAGGTCAGGAGAAAAGTGCCAAAACAAGAGTGTGGAGCTGACATTATGTGAATAAATGCACCATTAGATCAGAGATATTTTTTTAATTGCTTTTAGTTAGGAAGTTAACCATAAATGTCAAAATAATCTGTTTTGGTTGATGCTGAGCAGAAGTTATGGGAGCTAATGACTTTTATCAGTAGGGAAATCTAATTTAATAGTTTTAAGAATATAATAAAAGATAAACACTGTGCATGCTAGCTATATGCTTAAGCTTTAGTGTTCTAGTTTTTGGCTGGTGATTTCAGTTTTACTTCCTAGCCCAGAATTTTTCTGTTTGGTTAATGATTTAATAATAGTGGCGAGCCATCTTTTTCATTTTGAACACATTTTTGTTTGATCCAGAGTAATTTAGATCCAATTGAAGTTCCAATACAGAATGAAAACATGTCATGTGCAGAAAAACAAGTGCTTAATTATACCATATATAGCAGTGTTTCAGTTGTTAACATTTTTGCACTTACAAGTCTTTACTGGAAATATTTTTAACTCAAGTGTTCACATGAGAAGAGATTACTAGCTGTGATGAAATGTGCTGAGTTGAGTGATAATTTTGCTGATTATGGACTGTGCTAAGAGCCTTCAGCATATTTGAAATTCAAATCTTGTATTTTCTTGAAAGGCTATCATGTAATTCACTGTCTAACGCACATCTGGAAAAGCAAAATCATTTTAAAAATTGAACAATCTTAGCAATCCTTTCAAACCCAAGAAATGAATATGCAGCTCACAATCTTAAGATGACAGTTCATGCAAATAAACCAAGTGCTTCCATCTCTTCTGTGCTCAACATAAAAGGAATAGTTTCCAATTAGTATTGTGTTAGTATTTGTCAATCATGTGCAGAATATTTTGGAGAAGATTTTAATTTCTCCTCAATAAGTATTAAAATTCATTAATAAATGTTTCACAATTTACTTGTCTGCAGATCTGGCCACCATGACTCTTAGCCCTCATCCAATGTGTATTACATGTTTTACAGCATGTGTGCCAGTGTCAAACAGGAGAAACTCAGAAAAACTTTGTAGCTTCTTGTGAGGCTCTTCCACCAAAAAAAAAGACAGACAAAGGATTGGTCTCTGCTTTTCCACCTTTCAGGGAGCACCTTGTCCTATCATGAGTGTTCACCATGTGAATTTCCTTACTTGTGTCTGATTTTATCCATTAATTCACCAGTAAAATGTTCTGAAATTTTGATTTTGGAAGTGACAAAGTAAAGACTTCATTTTGCCTTTCTCTTTTTTTTAATTTCCATTGTATTTTGACCACATATCCCCTAATTTAGATATGGTTTCAGTTGATCCAAATTGCGTTTTTAGTGATTAAACTATTAACAAATATAATTTGTTTTTTTGCTAAAATCTGGTCCAAAATAACATGCATTTTAGCACAAAAGTAATCTGTTAATTTTTCAGTTAACAGAATATGCAGATGTATGGATACTGGCAAATAGTTTCAAAACCTTTTTTAAAATTAAATTAATTTTGAAATCAACTTCTATTTTATCATGCAAATATGTTTGTAAGCACACAAAATATTTTTTGTGGAATGGATATGGAAGTTTCCAGCTAGGAGAAAACTATGTAAATGAAAAAACCAAAGTAATTGAGGTGTTTTAAAAGCAACTAATAATCCCCCCACCATTTTGTGGCTATTTTTCACTAGCCCTCTGTTCTTCAGAATGCTTCTGATATGTATATCATTTTAAACCCTACCAAGTGTTGTATCCTTACTAATGAGGACATAAGTAGTAGGAACACAAGCACACACGTTTTAGAGAAGATTTACAAGTCATAGTTGTGAAGACAATACAGCCGTTCACAGATCAGTGGAAACCCTAAGTGTTCATTTAACCTTTAGCCTTAGTGTCATGGAAACCTGTAGTGGTCTTTCACCCATAACACCCTTGAAAATGAAGATTCCTTCTGGCCAGGAGGCTTTCAATTACACTATTGATCAGAGCTATTTAAAGGATTATGAGCTCCTCATTTGGGCTGTAAAAAAAAACTAATTACATGCCAAAGAACAATATCTGTAATGCAGTAGGTTTTGAAAAAGCTACATTGCTACACATACGAGACACTTAGATGAAGCAAATAACTGCAGTGGAATAGCTAGGAACTTAAATAGTTATTTTTCCTTGATTTTTACCTGCCTAGTATACTGGGATTTGCTGTTTTACATTAAATCTAAGGGACAACTTGCACAGCTAAGTTTTAATTTGAATCTACTCATAGCTGCAGCTACCTTGATAGTACATGTGAGCTGACATCAATTTTTATTTCACCAAATGACTGAACTGTGCAGTTGTAAGGAACCTTAATGAGATTAAAAATTTTGTATCAAGGTGAAAATGCGTTACATTTTTCTTGTTATATAGTGTTTCTTGTCCTGTCTCTGGGTTCAGTGGGTGATATTTCAGAATTTCCAAAATAGCTTTCACATTTTGGGGCTGAGACATAATTTTCATTGGCTTTCTATTTTCAGTTTTAATTTCAATGAATGTGATGGGCTCACACTCCAAGGTGTGATTCTGATAATATTAACAATTCCGTTCTTTTTGAGTCTTGTTAACAAAAAAAGGTAGGTAGTTTGCAACATTAAAATGTCAGAAACAATTTTTTTAGGCACAAAATGTACCACTAACATACCCCTGGTATATTTTACTTATTAAAGAGCGCTATGAAGGCACTTTGCATCCATGAAAAATGAGGTCCACTCTCCTGGTAAAACTTAAAAGTTTAAAAAAGGGCAATATGGAAACAAAGACAATAAAGCAAAAATTTAACGGCGGGGGGAAAGGGCTGCCAAGAGCATTCAGCCAAGAGCACCCCTGCTATTGTGGGGACACCCTTTACATACCTTTCCTATTGCATCAGTCTAATGCATACTCATAAACAATTATGCATATTCAAGCATTTCCCCAAACTAGTTCACATGTTCCAGGAACTGTTTAGCATGGCTTCTCCTCGGGTCAGCCTTTTCAGAGCATGTGTATTCCTTGGCTGTGGTTTTAGTGCATTTTTATTATCACTTCCAGCTGGAGCTTGGGCCCACGGTACCTGCTGACAGTTGGCATGTCAGTCGCAGGGATCTCCATCATACCTCCAGTGGGTGTTATCCAACCAAGCAGGCAGTTCAATTTTACTACAAGCATAACTGTTTCAGCTATTTCACTACTACGTCTAAGTTCAGTTAATAACAGAAATAAAAACTAGATCTTTATAGCAAAGCTACTTTAACATCATACATATAGCATCCATTTTAATATTTGCAAAAAGCCAATATTATAATGTATATGTATAACACATCTGTTGTCAGTTCCAGAGGTTTGCTTCTCAAACAGCTCAAGTACAACAGAAACCATATTACTTCATAATAATTTGTTTTCACTTCACTGTTAGAGTCAGGTGTTGTGTATTGACTATAATAAACAGATTCTCAGCTAGAATAAATGGTTCAAACTCAATTGACATTAGCAGAGGCAGGCTAACTTGCGCCAGTTTAGGAGGTAATCCTGTCTGCTAAAATATTTAATACCAATCACACAATTACTCAGTTGCTCAAAGATTTAAAACAGTGGTAGTATGGCTGGTAAATATTTAAAAATACATTAAAAGAAAAAAGAGTTTGCAGTTCTGTTATATGGATTTTATGCAGGAGTCCTAGCCTTGTTTATATTCAAGTATTTCACATTCAATTTGTATAAAAACATTCTTTAGAGACAAAGGTTATATTTTGTTGCTTAACAGATGGCTCAGAGAACAGGTTCAACAACAGAATTTTTTAGGAAAAAATGGTCTTTCAAGAAAAAAGAACATGAGCATTTTACCTCATCTTCAATATATCCCACTGGTCACGGAATGTGTCTTATATGCAGCCATGCACATGCTCACTTGTTGCAAGGTCCTTTAGTCAGTATTGCAAGCATGCAATGTAAATTATTAGGGAAAAAGAAGTTAGGAGTTCGTGGCTTTAAAAGGTGATGAAATTATTTGATAACTAAGCTGTTAAATTGTGTGATTGAGCTTTTTTCCACTGGAAAGAGCTGTTAAGTCATTTAGATTACTCCAATTATGAAAATGTTTCGTAAAGTCTTAGATAATTTTGCTGATGAAAACTTGAAAGTAGAGTAGGAATGGGCATGTGGTTGGTACCCAGGCTAAGACAGCTGTAGTGTTTCACTTTTAACTCAGCAGATTTTCTTTTTTAGACCATAAATTGCATAAGCAATTAAGCACATTTTGGTGTGAAATCAAAGGTGTGCTTTAAGTGCTTTCCCAAATTGGAAGAAAAGAATGACGCACTTCAATTCTTTTCTGAATCAAGTTCTCAATTTTCATCTTACGTTAAACAAATGAGTCCGATGATCTTTGCTAACAGATATTTTTCTATCTACATGTTATCTTGAAGTGGTGAAATAAAACTCTTACTGAAATGCTTTTCATATATGCCAGCTAATTGCTATCCTCTATCTATGGCTCCTCCAAAAATAATGGTTAGAGGGTGACTTAAGCAGCCTCTCAGAATTGGTGCTGTGTGGCAGAAGAGGGCTCACAGCAGCAGCAGAGATGTTAAAGGTGTGGATGCCAATGCCTGTGCCACTGTTCAGTCCTGACAGATCGGCCTCCGCCCATCATCCTCCAGGGCCCCATCAACCAGACCCTGGCAGTGGATGGCACAGCTCTGCTCAAGTGCAAGGCCACGGGCGACCCCCTCCCTGTCATCAGCTGGCTGAAGGAGGGATTCACCTTCCTGGGCCGGGACCCTCGGACATCCATTCAGGACCAGGGGACGCTGCAGATCAAAGCGCTGCGGGTGAGTAATGGCAGCACAAGGAGCGGGATGGGTTCTGCATGGCCCATTTGGAGCTCTTGGTGTGTGCCTCAGGCAGCTCTGCCGCCTCCCTGTTGTCTTCTAAGTTAATTTGTCTTTTTTACTGTGCAATTCTCATCAAGTCACCATCCATTCTTTGACATTGTCTAGGAAAGGGCAGGGGAAAGAAGAGCAAAACTGACTTCAGATATTTCTATGAGAATTCCCTAAAAACAGAATTGATATTTAAAAGCTTGTGTATGTTGCAATACAACACATGAGTTGGGGGTAGATAGAAATATAAAAGGACAGTCCTTCCATATCTTTTCTGTTGGTCTTACCCTGAAGCCACAGGCCTCTCTCTCAAAACTTAGAGCATTTCCTGGACAGCACCTGATCATAATTTTCCAAGTACTTCTACTAGCACATAATCTGGAGCTCATCAGGGCTTGACCATGTGCTTTCTCCATCAACAACTCGTCAGTCCCGAAGTGGCTGATTTATTCCAGTGTTGTGCTTCCTGGAAATGTTCCACCAGGATGCAAATGGGAAAAGACAACGAATACTGTAGCATACAAGCAGTCATATGCAGAGGGATTTCTATTAAAAATGAAATACCTATTGTAATATTTACATTTTTACACAAGATAATACAATATCCTATAATACTTCAAACAGG
The DNA here is from genome assembly GCA_013400515.1 of Erpornis zantholeuca. Classification (NCBI taxonomy): domain Eukaryota; kingdom Metazoa; phylum Chordata; class Aves; order Passeriformes; family Timaliidae; genus Erpornis; species Erpornis zantholeuca. The sequence goes on from VZTN01006018.1 coordinate 73,495, forward strand.
ATAATGTCATATGTTGTTGATAAATATTGCATCATTAATCTCTTTTTTGGCTTTTAATTTTTCCCTGTTCAAAGATAAACATATGTATTTGTGTGTATTTGGACAAGCATGCATATGAAAAAATAGTAAGTTATATGTACTTATTTGTCAAGAACTTGTAGATAATTTCAGAAACCATTTAATTTAGTCAGCAGAAATGTCTGCACTTAATTTTGCCATCCAAAAAAATGTCAATAAACATAGCTACTAATGACAAGACCTAAAGAGCAGTTCTGTTTTCTGATACCATCTCATCAGTGATTGTAGATGAATTGTGAACTTCCTTGGAACAAAATGGAATTTATTAAAAAATTTATGCTAGCTTGCCTTGAGTAAACAATTTATCCTTCCTCCATGGGCTGAAGGCAGGCTTAGGCCATGAAGGTTAATGCATTTTTCCTGTAGAGCTGGATTAAAGAGTGCGCTTGAATAGTCAAGATTCCCCAGTAGTGTTAGAAAGCCGCAATTAGAGGTGGAAGCCTAGTGATTTCAAACAAACTTTCAGGCACTGATGATGGGCTTCTGTAGAGTGTCCATGAGGCAGAAGCTCTTGGGATACCTGTCTGCATGCTGCTATGCAAACAATGAAATCGGTTCTGAGTCGTGCCAGCGCATTAATCTCACTGTTAGAGGCTGTGTCAGTAAACTAAAGGAAAAAAAATGGCTTGCAAGAGGAGAAGAAAACAGTATTAGTAGTGAGTGTGGTTCTGAAAGACATGAGGCTTTTATTGATCCTTAAGTGGTTCATTCACTGGTAACCAATTTTCCTTAAAGGCTCAGAAAGACATTTTTTAAAAGCAGCTCTATAGAGGTAACGTGCATTTTGTTTGACTCAGATTTAAGAACAAAAACTACACAGAAGCATAAACACCAGTTTTCTCCTGTGCCTTGCAAATTTTATGAATTAAATATGGATTTAAATGAGGAATGTTTAACTTTTCTCTCAGGTCTACCTGAACAAGGACTAGCACCACTTCCTAAGGGGAAAAAAGGCCACAAAAATGTCCAAGTATGCTTATATACCCAAGTTCAAAATAAATTAATAATTGCCACCCACATGTCCTCTGCCTTCTGGCTGAGGGTAGATTTAGATTAGGTATCAGGAAGAAATCTTTACTGTGAGGATGGTGAGGCACTGAAACAAGAGAGAGAACAATTCCCAGAGAATTTGTGTATTCCCCATCCCTGGTCAAGTCCAGGTTGGATGGAACTTTGAGCAATCTGGTTTAGTTGGCTGGAACTTTGAGCAACCATGTCTGTAGAGTTGGAATGAGACCTTAAGGTCCCTCCCAACACAAACCATTCTCTGATCCTTTTCTGCTGTTTCTGTTACAGCATAATCAAATGATTCATGAGCCTGCAACAGTCACGTAACATGAACATTGAGATTTTTCTGATGAGCCAATCTCTCATCTGCCTTGAGGAAGACAACTAAAAACTTGCATATGTCACTCACTCAGTACCCCTTCAACCAGGTCAACACTGATGGAAAATTCCCTTCTGCTGTAGAAATGTGCCACACAAGGGTTGAACACCTGCATTAACTAAAGAACAAAACTTTATTTTACTGAATAGTTAAGATTTTTCCATTCACCTTCCCTGTTGTATTTTTTTCCATAGCACAAAAAAAAGTATACATAATGGAATTACCAACACACTAAATCTGTATCTAATTCATCCACAGCCTGGAAGTTAGATAATTTGCCATAACTTGAAGAAGCAATGTATCTCCAGCTTGCTTTGTATGTTCTTTGCCTTCTGCAAGTTACTCTGTTGTGAACGCCACATACCTCATTGAATATGCTGTACACCATCTGTCACAGTAGTACATGAATGGAGTTGAGAACTGTAGCCTTGAGAAATATTCCCCATTATCACATAATGAAGAATTATATATTTAATAAAATCTCAGAGGAAGCAAAATAAAACACTGCTTCAGAATGCTTTAAGTCCCTCTCCTCTGGAAAATCTCTCCTTTCAAGAGAGATTTCATTAGCAGCACTGCTATATTTTGAGTCTTTGAGCCATTGTCAGAGGGGTTTTCATTATTGCTTGTATTTCACATAAAAAACCATGTCCTGAAATACAAGTTATGCTCATTCAGAAAATTGAGCTGGCATTAATGAGTTGCTTCCCCCCTTAAGAATGGTACACCATAGTCTCAGTGTATCTGAAGGAAAATAGCAACAAAGTCTGTACATGACAAAGCTAAAAATCAATTAAAGTATATATCAACAAATAATCTAAAGAACATTTTGCTGTTTTGCCTTGACATTCTTCTTGAAGAGTGACGTATAAGGACATATGGTATAGTGCCAATCTGCATTTAACGGAAAACTCCTTACAATTCCTTGAAGTCCAATAAAACGTCTTGGATGCAGTTGTCTTTCTATCAAGTCATGTGATGGTGAATAAAATTCTTCTTAATCACTAGAATCAGCACTCTCCCTTTCTGCTTCCACCTCCAGATTACCATGCTTTATGCATAGTGGTAGGGGAGCTCCTCTGTATATTTTGTGCTTTGTAAAGTTACCATTTTTTCCATCCATCAGTGTAGTCTTCACTAGTTCCTGACTCAAAAATCTTTATTTTAAATTTAAATAGGGAATAGGAAGAGACTTGGCAAATTTGCTAGGAAAGGAGTTTATACAGCAATGAGATTAATATTGGCAATCTAATTCAAAGCAGTTTCCCCAAATAAATTTAAAATATTTGAATGGACAAGGGAATCACAATAGTTTTATACAAATGCTTTTTTTTTTTGCTACCAAAGGGCCTTGCAAGCCTGAACTAAAATCCGATGTGAAATGGAAGAAAGGTAATCATGGTGTAAGATCTAATTTAGTGATGCCCTTTGGAAATTGCTGTCGGTGTAGAGAGAACCACTGTTAAGTTTCAGCAGCATTTGTATGTGGGGTGTATAGAAATTCCTTCATCTGTCCTAAGAGTCTAAGGTGATGTAACATCCTTCCTGGCACTGGAAACCGGACCTCTGGGTCAGCATGGGATAATGAATGCTGAGATTTTACCCTCTAAGAGGATAATTGTTGGTATATTGCTACCTGATTTCATCTGCATTTGTTGTAACCAATGCAAACACTGACACTGTCAAGAACATCCATTCTGGAGCATTTAAAGTACCATTAACAATATGAAAATTAGAATTAGTAGAGTATTAGAAGCAAGTAATCTTATTATAGTTCTCTAAAAGCAAGCCACCATTAAATGATTGCTTGAAAATATCTGGTGCCTTGTAGTCTGGTGTAAAATGTAGGCTAAGTCCTTCTTAGCAAGGAACATTTAGAAAAAGAAAATCAGAGTAAACTTAGCTGATTCTAAAAGGTTGTTAAAGCTGCCCTTATGCCCTTTTCCTGTCCAGCTGTCCGATACTGGGACTTACACCTGTGTTGCTACAAGTTCCAGTGGGGAGACGTCCTGGAGTGCTGTGCTGGAGGTGACAGGTGAGCAATGCCTGGGGATGTGTTCTGCTTGGCACACAAGGAAAGTGTGTATGACAGCACTCCGAGTCAAATCATCTGTTCTAGAATTTCTGGGTTTGACACAGAGAAGTTTTGGATGAGAAGGCTGTGTTCCTTCACACCATTTCATTGCTATTGTCTTACAGTGCCCACTGAAATCACAGCAATTTTCATGGTTGTGTTCAGTGACAGTAGTATGCTCTCATTCTTCTAACAGGAGTATTAATAAAATGTGGATTTATCTCGTAATTGGCATGGGCAAGAAAAGTTCAAGGTGCTCTATGTGAGTACTGCAGTCGATTTGGATACAGGAACTTTCTCAGCAATGGATTTTTGGTATTTTATGTACATTTCAGCTAGCTGGGCTTTTTTGTTTTTCTTTCTTTTCGGGGTTGTTGTTTTGGTTTTTTTGTTGTTGTTGAGGGTTTTTTATATTTATGTATGACCTTTTGAGGTTTTCATTTATTTTCTTTCATGATGTACTTAAAGAATGATAGCTCTTCATCCAAAAACACGTGGTACTAATGACTTAGTTCTTTATAGATTAAGAACATCCATTATGCTGATTTTGCAGATGTTTGCCATGTTTTTCGTTTTAATCTTCTACTTTGATCAAATTATATAACCAAGGATAAAAAGTAATTGTTTTGTATTTGCCCTTCACAGAATCCGGTGGAGCAACAGTCAGTAAAAATTATGATATAAATGACCTCCCTGGGCCACCATCCAAACCTCAGGTCACTGATGTTACTAAGAACAGTGTCACCCTGTCCTGGCAGCCAGGGACCCCTGGAAGCCTACCAGCTAGTGCATATATCATTGAGGCTTTTAGGTATGTCAATTATACCACTTTTAAGCTCCTTTCTTTCTAATTTTGCTTAAACCCTGTAGCAGGTTTTTGTGGTGTTCTTTTGGACTCTACACATATCATTAGAAGCTCATTAAAGGATTCAATTCCATAGAAGGCATTGATTCATATTCTTTACATTGATTTGTTTTGTAATTTATCACTTTTTTCAAAGTGATTAATTGGAGGCCATCTAACTATCTCTTCAGGTCAACAGGAATATAACAGAACAATGCAGTAATTATTTGTTACTTTTCCCTTACCATTGATGATCAGTGAGAGTCTCCTGTGGGAATGCTGCAGGTTCTTGGCTATCATAGTACAGATAATATGAAAATAAATGGATAATCCTGAAGCCTCTTTGCAAACTTCAATTCTTGCTCTTGTTAAAGCAGTACTTATTAAAGTGCTTTAAATTTCTAGGTTTTGGTGGTTTAGGTAGATGAAAACTTCTATCTGAAAAGACCAGTGTTGATCATTTAGGACTTTGTCCTGCAACCTGAGGCTGAAAATAATCCAGGTGCACCCTTCCACACAGCAGGGGTGCAAAAGAACTCTTAGGCTCCAATTTTAGCAAGTTTTTTTGAGTATGGGCCATGCTCTAGAACACATTTCATCTTAATAATCTGTACCTTCTTAAATGTGTTCCTTAATCCAGATATTAAAAAAATGACAAATACTTCAGTTCATCCCTTCAGTTAAAATTCATGCAGGAATTTGTCATAATCATATGCATGCGAATTTTAGCTCAAATGCTCTGTTGTATGTAAAGAACAGTACAGTATTTGCAGTTTATTGGTTTTGTTCTAGAATTTACTCTTTATCCATTTTATAAATGAAGCAATTGAAACAACATAAACCTTGTAGCTTTCCATTTTCTTTTTCTTTTTAATACATTTAAAGATTTTTTTTATCAGTGCCATACAACAAAGCACAGTAAAATAAAGTTTTCTCTTTAAACTTTTCTGATGTTTCACCCTAGATAAGCTGTAATGGCATCCCATCAATAACTTTTACAAAAGCCAGACATTTTCGTTAAAAGCCATTTTAACAATCACATTTGAAATCTTTTCATATGGTGGATTGTAATCTCATTATAATAATGTTGAATTGAAAATGTAGTGACAGAAAAAATATTCATATACTTTAGTCTATTTCAAAGCATGTTTTCAAAAATTTCTGATTTTGAATGTGAATTTAGTTAGAAGAGAATACTTTTTCTTCCAATGACAGTTTATTGACATAGTTTACTTAGCAGTATAGAAAATTATTTTTTAAGAGAACTTTCCTTTCTAAGGCTTTTGTTCAAGAGTAGCCTGTTTATCACTCAAATTTACTTTACAGCGTTCTACCCTTTCCTTTTGCAGGTGTTTATTTTAGAGAAATAGCAAAAAGTTTTACTTCTTTTGCAAAGAGAAATACTTTTGACAGCTGCAATATGTTTTTTAGTCCACCTCGATGAGTTAACTGAAACCAGTATTTTTAACTTCACCCTGCTTTTACTACTTTCTTCTGTACTTCGAATCGATCCAGGGTTACAAAATAAGTCCTTTCACTGCTTTATTTTTCTCTTGTATTAGTTTATAATCTTCCACACTCTTCTTGTTGCAGTCAGTCTGTGAGCAATAGCTGGCAAACGGTGGCCAACCACGTGAAGAGCACCCTGTACACTGTGAGAGGCCTGCGCCCCAACACCATTTACCTGTTCATGGTCAGAGCCATCAACTCTCAGGGGCTGAGCGACCCTAGCCCTATGTCAGATCCTGTCCGAACTCAAGGTGAGGGGGAATTTTAAGGCTTATGTCCTTGAGCTAAAACAGAAGGAACTGAGGTGGCCATTTGGCTTTAGCACACTCACTGAAGGAATCATTATTTGAGCTTAACCTATAAAAATAAAAGTAGTCCAATGTTTGCTGCATCAGTCTGGGGTTTAGGAGAGAAAGGTTACATCCTTAATCCTTTGTACAATATAGACCTTTTGGTTTGCACTTCACTTAGACTTGATGTGCCCCTGGTTTCTTTTGAAAGCAATGTGAGTTACCTAAGCTTTTCCAAAAAGGACTCTCTCCTCAGTATCTTTTCTCTCCATGTCCTTTCTTCCTCTCCATTAGTATGGTAGGCATATACTATCGTAGCAAGTGTTTATAACCAGGCAGACAATGTGTTTAGAATTAGTTTTAATCAAAAGAAATGCACAACATATCCGTAGTTGTTTGTTGATTAATCAGAGCCAACATTTAGGCAGAGAATCCATGTAAATTAAGGCTTCTGCATGCTAAGAATATAATGAAGTTACTCTGAGAAAGGTATGGGCTTTCTGTTTATATACCTACATTTCTGAATTATTTGTATTAATCCATTGCAAAAACCAAGGGGGAAGGCTGAAATGAAATCCCTCATTTGTAGGATGGGATAAGGTTGGTAGCTGTGATCCTCCATTGCTATTGAATCACCTACTGAATTCTGTTCACATTGCATCAAGCTCTAACTGAATATAACTGCCACAAACAGATTTCCCTTCACAGCATGGATTTTTATGGCTTTGACAAGACATTGCTTGAATACTTAATTCAAGAGTGTAGTTCTGTGTTAAGCATGTCATAATACAGGAATTCATAATTCTTTGGAATCACAAGCTTTTGAATCCAAAATAATAGCTCCTGTCACAGTTAATTTAAAATTAAATCCTCTGTCTCTGTTTATTCTTATTCAGAGACTTCTGTCTCTGCAGATCTAAAGGTGCCCATGGAGAGCACATCCTGAATCAGTCTCCAGTGTGTGTGTTGGAAGTTGCTTGGGTCCTTTGCTGGATGGAAAGAGATAAACAAGAGTAGGGTGGTATTTCTTTTCCACATAACCATGCAGTCTCCCTCATCCCAGCGTAGTCCTGAATAAATCTGTCCTCAACAGTTATACCCTCAAAATAGTAGTCGTGGCTGGAAAAGGAAAAACAGAGCTGCCTTCTCAAAAGCTGGAGGAGTGAGTTGTGCAGGATTTCATGGCCTGACTATCCATGGAGTATCACAAGTTTCCTTCTTCTTTCTTATTTTCTCATTATTATAAGGTGACTCATGCTTTTCATTGCAACAGCCTTTTAGTCTGCATAACTTATCACCTAGCTAAAAAAAACAACTTTGTTTGGCATTTGAGTGTCAAGTATAGACTTTTTATCTGACATACTGACAAGCAATTTGATTTCAGTAAAAACATGTCTTTTAATTAGCTACAGCACGTGTTGCAGCTTCCATTTCCAGAAGCTGTTTAGCAGTCAAGCACACTGAGACATGTACAGGATTTATAGCTTCTTTGCAAGCCTGCAGTTTAATAGAATTAAATCATAAAATCAATTGAAAATTAACATAATGTTTTGATGTGATTTCTAATTATGCCTGAATTCAGTTCAGGCTCACAGAAGAAACTGACACACAGTGGAAAGCCCATTCACAGTGGCCATAGAGGAATAACAAAGCAGCTGTAGCAGTGCTATATAAGAATAATTTGCAACAGGTGTCTGTGGTAGTTTTAATAGCTGGGCATTTAATGTCCTGGTATTCAGTATAGCAAATACAAGTAATAAGACTTCATGTAAATTTTCACTGGTGAACTGCAAGAAGATAATCAGGTACTTTCAAAAGGTTTACCTAATGTGACATGTGAAATAAGGACAGAGAAATCAGTGACTACTCTAATGAAGGAGTTGATTTCTTGTGGAATTATTAATAGATGAAACCATATACTAAAAAATACTTTCAAAAAAAAAATATATATTGTTATCACTGAAATCTAAATGAATAACAAATAATAGTATATTCACTGAAAGCTGATAAAAGAGGGGTTAGAGAAAATATCTAACCAATTTAATTGTGATCAGGATGTAGCTTCTTGAACCAGTTTTTCTTCAGTCATGATTCCACTGTTCCAGTACTTAGCAACACCTTTGGAGATAGCTCAACTGTTTTTCCACCAGGAAATCTCCTAGTAAAGCGAATATGAGGTTACATTGGGAGCATCACACATGCATATGTTTTCAAGTGTACATACCAGAAAACCAAATTCCACATGTACTTCTTGGCATTCATCTCTTACTGTTATTAGTCCATGTTATTCTGTTACTTCTGGACGTATGTCCCATTAAAAGGATGAAATGCTGTTCATACAAACTACTATGTGGAAATGTCTTTTCCTCTGAGGGAATACAGGTACTTTGTTGGTTGTATACCACAGAATGACTTAACGTAAAATGTAGCCATGGATAATTGTAGGTTTATTGTACCAAGGATCACAGCTTTTTGTGGATAGAAGCATAAATGATCATCCTCTAGACCAGTCTGGGTTGCAGTTTTATTTTACAATATCTCTGTTTCTTGGCTGCTTCGAATAAACATAATTTGCTAGACAAGCACCTTCACTGACCCTCATGTTTGGATTATATTCCCTTTGGAGATCCCTGGAGCCATTTTAATTTGGATATCAATAGAAGTCTGTGGCAATATTTTTTATGGGTGACTCAGAACCCATAACAATCCAGAATTATGACAGCTAATTACTGATTATTAAAAACTACTTACTTTCAAGATCTGGAGACGTGATTAAAACTCAGCTGTTGTATTGAAGTATTTCATTCTTTAGACAGATATTATTTCTTTTAAATAGCATTTAGAAGATAAAAAGAAACCACATGATGCCTATTCCTATATCTAAGTCCATCAGAAGGCGAAAAAACTTTTATATATGTATTTTTTTCACAAGGACATGATGTTGATCCAAAAAATGAGGAACTGTCTTTGACAATTGAATCCCAAGGGAAAACCAAGCAGAATTCAGAGATGCCTAGACAGTCATGGCCATAATTTATCAGGCCTTTTTGAATATCTCTATAATCAGATTCTGACTAGAAGACACAGTTCCCCCACACACTTTGAAGGGCACATAATCTTGAAGAGAAAATTTTTGTGGTAGATTGTTTTTATTGGCCTTTTACTAGATGAGAATCAGTTTGGCTTCCTAAATTAAATCTTTTTTTTTTTTTTCATGTTTGCATTAGATTTCATTAGCTATGTCTGTAAAGGGAAAATTTGCTTTACAGAGGAAAATGCTATTTTTAGTCTTTGGTTTCTTGTGTGCGTGGCATGTGGGGAGAGGAAGCTTGGTGAAAGTTTGGAAACATAAAATGGCTTAATGTCATGTGTGCTCTAACAAAATAAAAAAACACTGTTCATTTTCTTCAATTATACTAACCAATTTGGTTCCAGACATCTGGGCAGCATTATTATTATCTGAGTACTTTGGAACTAGTGAACGTTGCATTGCTCTCATCACTTACCAGAGCTGAGAAAAATTTGCCATCTCCTCAGTGTACCCCTTTAAACATCTTTATATTTCATTATTTCCTAAGTGGCCAGACGTGAATGGTTTGTTTGCATTATTTGATATTCATTTGAGTTTGTGTTTAAACCTTAATGCTGTATTTTTTTAAAAACAGTGCTATAAGGGATGTTCAAATCGGGCCATTAGGCTACTCAGTAATTTTTATTGATGCCATATATAGCTCTTCTCATTAAAGTAATGCTTTCGTATGTGTGCCTGGCAGATATCAGCCCCCCAGCACAAGGTGTGGATCACAGGCAAGTCCAGAAAGAGCTGGGAGATGTCATTGTGCGGCTGCATAATCCTGTTGTGCTGACACCCACGACAGTGCAAGTCACCTGGACGGTAAAGCTTCTGCAGTTGTTATCTTACCAGTACTCTCAGTCTGCCTGTTTTACCTATTTATCCCCTTAGTGTTTTACCACCCAGAAAAGATCCAGTCCTTACCCCAATGCGAGTGCTCTGACAATTTAACATACAGCAACTTGTGTATGTGTGTGTATACATATATGTATAAATATATGTATATATGGGAATGAAATAGCCATTTTATTTCTCTTTCAAGTCAGGCAGGTTCAATGTCTTCAGTCTTCTGCCCGAAACAAGTTAGCTGTCTGGCTGGAAAAACATTATAAAAATGAGTATGCTTAAAGGATAATTGATCTGTGGATTCATTACGCTGCATGTCAAAAAATAATCAAAGTTAAACATCAACAAGAAATTGCTGTATGAACAAGTACTTTCTGCTTCAAATCATAGTGACCTCTGACAAAACCCAATATTTAGTGACCCAAAAATCAAAAATACCTTTGCTATAGGGCACTTGTAATGGAGTCAGAAGCACGTGGTGGTACTGCCTGATTCACTGTGTATCATCTGGTTTTCCAGCACAAGCCTTACCCACACTGAGTGGATACCCTTTCATTAGAGAAGACCAGAGTCTTTTGGGCAGTGCTTAACAACATTTCTATTTGAGGGGTCAAACTACTGGGTAGAATTTTTAATATGGTGTTTGGCTTTCAGATTGCTCTGTTTCCTTTCCTGAGGCTTGACGGAAAGGATTTTTAAGAGTAGGAGAGAATTCCTAGGGTACTGCACACCAGAAAAAAGTGTGCAGTACCTTGGGGCATCTGCCCAGAGGAAGGAGAGCCACGAGTGGGAGAGTGAGAGGAAAACTGCCTTGCACATCACCAGAACAGTTATATTCCAAAGGATGAATTCTGCTAAGGGAGCATTCACAATGCTCAGGGTTTTTCTGCTACATGTCGTATTGCTTAGAGCTTAGTGTGTGCAGGGGATTACACAAGAGGAGATAAGAAGTGTGGTGATAGATTGTGTATTATAAGGATTACTGTTGTTTTTGCACAACTCAGCCATATTTATAGGGGCTTATGCACCATCCATGTTCTGACAGATTTCAGTGGTCAGGGTACAGATTAAAATAAATAGAGAAGCCCACAAATATGTCTTCCGTGGAAGATTATTTAGATTATGTGTCACTTCATTTTGCTATTGATGATGTCAACATGCAGCTTGGCTTTCTTAAAATGCTGCATGTTTCAGCTACAATATCTCCAGGACAGCCTGAATAACCTTTGTAGCAAGCCCTTTTGCCCAAGTAGATGGAAAAGTAGTTCAGAAACTTTGGATGTTAGCAGAGAGTAATCGTAAATCTGTTTCACATTCGTGTGGTGCTCCTTTGAGTCCTGTCTTAGGTGTGACAGCTATCAGAAATACAGATTCATAGGCTGGCCCTTGCTTTAACATATACTGCAAAAGGAAGCTCTAGTATAAACAGAATTCAGTTTTATATCATTATAATCAATGTCATTATATTTTAATTAAATACGTATGTTTATTTGTGTGTGTGTATATGTATGTGATACATATATTCCTCTAAAAGAATTTCTTGGTGCCCCTGCTGAACACGTAATGAGTGAAGAAATGGTAAGATAAAGACAAATTGTTGGAAATGCTATAGATACCAGCTTATTGGGAAGATCCCTCAAAGCAGTGACCCTATGCCACCTGACAAGCACACAGGCCTCTGTAGAGGCATTTTGGAATTGCCCAAGGGAAGAAAGACACAAAGAAAGATCTCTGAAGCAGCTAATTAGAAACTATCCAGCAACCAGAACAAAACCAATTAATTAACCATAGTCTCTAGGAAAAAAACCCACTCTATCCAGAGAATAAAGTCCACACTATTAATATAAAATGGATAGATAGTGTAGCTATTGTATAAAAGGACAGAAGTGCCATGAGAGTCATAAGACTCTTTGTGCTGGCTTTATGCAGTTCAAAGGGTGAATGCCAAGGAATGTCCTTGGTTGCTGAGTTTCTGGCATCCTAACTCACAGCAAATTAACACCATTTTCTCTCTCCTTTATGAGATTGTTTTGGTTTTGCTTTCTCTTTATTTTTTTCAAATTTGAGTTTAAATTTTCAGAAGTAGTTCCCTATGGCTGTGTTGCAATTATGCACATATTTTGAAAAGAAGGTCAGGCTTACAAAGTCAGTGTTAAAAAATAAGAAGAGGAATGTCAAAAGTTAGGTTTTCATTGCCACTTAAATTTATTCCTCTTGTGTATAGATATTAAAATATACCTATAATTATCTGGTCACACAGAGGATCTCTTCTTCATGGAGCTGTTAAACATTTCTTTTTACTTTCTTTATTCTCTGTGTGGTGCCAGGTCTTATTAAATTCATACCACTGAAACCTTGCATTGAATAAAAATTATTATTTTGTCTTACATGCTTTCTTACCTGTCATGCTCTCAACCATGTAATATTTGTGTGCTTCACAAATAATACTGAATTTAACATCACGATAAAAATGTGTCATTATCCTAACTTTACACCTCACCTTAAGGTGAGGTGCAGGGATAGTTATTGCTGATGAGACTTGTGGACTCAGATATGCCCACTGTTATCAAAAGGCTAATTTTAAGCCTTGTACATGATTTATTTTTTACTTTTATTAAAGCATTTCAGATTGCAAGAGCATATTCTGTACTCCAAGAGCTTTTTTAGCTGACCTCAGCTATGGGTCAGCACTTCTAGCCTCAGTGGGCATTAAACTGAAAGTTTCATTAGTGACCAAATATGAAATGTTCCCCAGCATTATAAAGGCACCCTGTGGCACAAACAGGAATAAAAATCAGTTCTTCAACATGGCAAAAGAATTGCTGCTTTGAAGTCCTGGCTGCCTTCTGGGAGGCTACCAGGCAGAAGGATAATTTATTTACCTCTTTTTTTTCTAATTTGATGTAGATTTTAAATAAATGTACTTCACTGGAAGCTTCAAGAGTCAAGTCCTTTAGACAGTCTTCCAGAGTATTGTCCCCATTTGCCTTGTTCCTGTAGGATCCATAAATGCTAGTGCAGTTTGAATTTCCAGAGACTCCTTTGAATCCATGCCAGGGAGTTCAGCACAGTGTGCGAGCTACTCTTCCCAGCTGGGGAATTGCTCTGGGTATTGCTGTGGGAGCAGAGGATTTCTTAGGATATTTTGGGATAGGCATTTACATACTACATATTGCAAAATGTCTTTAGGGTGCAGATTAGCAGGTTTGCCTGAAAGGAGCTTTTATCTGCAGCCTGAGCTGCATTACAAGTTTCTTGCTATCATTTTAATAACCTAATAGCCATTGAACCCATCTTGTGTTCAGCTGTGGCATGTGCAGGTTTGAGCATGCAGGGAAAATGAGTTCCCTGTTCTGCAGAAGTGGTTTTGCAGATGGCTCCTGCACTATGGACTCATCATAAAAGGGGTAAGAAGGAGCACACAGGACCAATTCTGCTTGTAGTTCCCATTAGGTCAGTGCTGAGCAGCCCCTACCCAGGAGCTGCCCTCACCTGCCTTTTAAAGGAGCATCTTCATGTTCTGCTGTCTGTCCTTTGAGGGAGAAAGCGTGTCTTTAGATCAGCAGCTCTTGCAGATCTTTGGAGTTGATATTTCTGACTAGAAATATTCTCTGATAGCAGTATTCAACACACACTTGCTGAAATAATGCTGTGTTATTTGTATAAGGAAGTGGCATCCATTTGCATTCTTTATTCTTTCAGCAAGTCACGGTGCATGTTTCTGCAGCTCTGCCTATGTGTGAATGTGTGCCAAAACTGAGAGTTGCATGGCTGAATTAATTTTTTTAGTGCTAAGCATATAAGGATATTTTTAGCAGTCTGCTCTTGGCATGACAAATCATTACCACAGAAATTGAGAAAATTGCAAAGTCACAGTCACTTTGTATTATATATGACTGTGTGTGCAAGTGTGTGCAGACATACACACATATGTATGTGGACATGTGTGCATGTGTATATGTGAAATATACCTGTCCTACCCCTCACAAATATTTCTGGTTAATCCATGTAATTATCCAAGAGTAATTTTTTAATTAGTTTGAAAACTCTGAACAAAACAAAAAAATCCACCTTTCTCAGTAAGTAAAGTGCCCTCTGAGTAGTTTCCCAACATTTGGCATGGCCCTGTTGATTCAGACTAACTTTAACTGGGCATGAGAGATAACTTCGTGTCCTCTCCTTGATACTGAATGTGACTGAATGTCTATAGAAAACATTAAAAATGCATAATATTTTCTTTTGTTAGTACCTTCCTAGACCCTGAATGATGGAATCATTGTCAGTAATCTGGTAATTGGCCAGATCAGTCTGCCCTGCTGACTGATGAAGCTACTAATTGAAAGCTCTGTGAAACTCAAGTGAGCCCCAAATCCAGCTAGTTTATAGCACCCTTGTAGCTGCTTTCATATTCCTTCTGCTGTTTAGTCTTTCATCTTAGGAACTTAGAAGTATAGGAGGAAAAGATGTGTATGGACAATTTGTGTATTAGCTCTGTGGAAGTAGATACAATAGTATGATGGACTGAAAATTGATATTCTCTGGGTATTCTCCAGGGGTCTGGCTCTTCTCAGTGAGTTGGTGGGTACATTTGTGTTTGTGCCATGCTGTACAAAACACTTTCCAGACTGTGTTGTAGCAACATGATGCTACTGTTCAGTCGAGCCAATTCTGAATTTTCAGTTTTCTCCACTAGGCAGCAGTCAGTAGAGCTTAAACACAGAGCAAAGACAAAATGGAAAGTTCTAACAAAGTTATGCCATCTTTCAGTGTAGCTTCTACCTCAGAAGTAAGACAATAATCAAACTCAGTGTTCGATTATTAAACATCATAATCTTATATTGTAATTTAGGTTAGAAATCTGTATTACAAAGTGGATGAAAGGATTATTTTTGCTGAATTTTGTAGTAAACGTGAGGTTCATAAAGTCTTTTTGTCCATAAAACATTTAGTTAATCAAAGTCAAACATGGATAAAAACAATTTACTCTGATTTACAGACTCCCTTCATCTGGAAACAGCTGCTTAATGTTCTTCTTAAAAACACAGCTTGATTCTTTCAGTATTAACAAGCTATTATTGTGAGTTATATCCCTCTTTCAGTGCATAAATTCACTTAAAGTGAATGCAGAGAAGTTTATAAAATGCAAGCTTAATGTTGTTGTAACATATGTTGCAAGGTTTTTAACAGTGACAGTTTTGATGAAAGACATTTCTGCCTTGCTTTCATAAATAAAGCTTTCTTCTTGCTTGCCTTGCTTTTTAATGTCTAAGAATCTGTGTCCCCTCTGAATGCCTCAATAAACTGTAACAAGATTATAGGAGAAGCGTAATAGAGCGTGCTTTGTGTTTTCAGCCTTAAATTCATTTATTCTTAAGAGAAGTCAAACAAATGTTTCCCTAATTCTGGAATATCTTTGAGCAGGCAAATTGACAAGAACATAAGAAATATCCTACTTGTTGAATCTTAGTTATAACACAGATTTACCCAACAGCCAGCTGTATAGTCTTGTAATGCGTGCTGCACTTTCTTTCCTCCTTATTTGGGTCTACAGAAGCAGCTGTGTTTGGTTTATTTTTAGCAATCAAATTGGTTTTGGTTTTTTGGTGTTTTTTCCCAGGAAAAATTTGTGCAGGAATCATAATGCCTTGGTTTTGGGGATTTTTTGGAAGATAAATAAATGCATACAAGCTCTCCAAGATGAAACACATGTAAAGGTTTTCTTCAAATGAAAATCCTATTTATACGATAAAACTGTTAAACTTCCATGGTCCAATCTTAAATTCTTCTTGCCTAGCAACAAATAAAATATAAACCAAAACCAACATTCCATGTCCATCTGATGGCCTGAGAGCATCACAACCCCAGGATGCAAAGGGACTGCTCAGGCTGTGAACTCAAGAAACAGCACATGTCTTTGGAAGTTGTTTTCCCTGCATCTGTCTTATGTTTATTTTACTTTGCCGTGCATCTCATGAGCTGTGAGCCAAGTAATGGACTAATTGTAAGCATGTAGGGTATCTTCAAAGACTTGTCCTTTTCTGAAAAGAATTTGTTTTCTTTTCTTCTCCTATTTCAGCACATCAGTAGCCAAGATGTGCTTAGTAAGTTTACATGCTGCAAACCTTATGCCAAAGTTTTCTTTTCATGATTTATTGCAGGGGTGGGGCCTTGTTTTATGATTTAAGGTGGTATTTGTTATGATGTATAGAGCTGGAGAAGGCAAAACAGGAAGAAAAATTCTTTAACAAGTAATATGAGACAAATGTTCTTTGTAGACAATTAATCAACAGTGATTTACAAGAAAGCAGTTTGATTATTAAATCCAACATCTTAACTGTTAATTTTCTCCTTTTGATGAGGGCAGAGTTATTCTAGGCAAATGTTTCGTTTTCTTTTTTTCACAAGTTTTTTTTATTTTATTTGATGTCATTTCCAGGTTGACCGCCAGTCCCAGTTTATCCAGGGCTACCGAGTCCTGTATCGGCAAACATCTGGGCTGCCTGCTCCAGCTGTGTGGCAGAACCTGGAGGTCAAGGTCCCGACCGAGCGCAGCGCCGTCCTCGTCAGCTTGAAAAAGGGCGTCACGTATGAAATTAAGGTTCGCCCATATTTCAATGAATTCCAAGGAATGGACAGTGAATCAAAGTCTGCTCGTACCACAGAAGAAGGTGAGTAAAGGGGGCAGAAAAACAACGAGCTTTCATACCTGGCACTGGAAGTGAAGAGTGGCCATCTTGGTTATTCTGTGTATGCATGCGTTCATTTCTGTTTCCTCCATGTGATTTCTGTTTGTTACATACCGAGGTGACATTAGAGTTTGATAAAATATTCATCTTTGTGCTGTTAATATCCCCTGAGAAACCACTGTGCCAGTCTTATATTCTTCTAGCTGATACATCCTTCTAAGGTACAGGTGGCTTTTGGTCTTCCAAAAAGTGTGCACTGCAGCCCTTCTTTTGTAACCACTGCTGCTGCAATAAAAGACTTTGGTCTTCACTTTGAAAAAAAATTAAATGCAAGCTCTCACAGAGGAGTGTTTGATACTAAGCACATCTTTCTGAATGGGTAATAATGTAGATGAACAGTTGGATGGAAATGAGGAATAGTAAGGACACGTATTTAACCAGTCTCGAGAAACTCCAGTTTCAAGGGCACAGTACTTCACAGTTTCTGTTAGCACAGGGTTCATGAAACTGCCCTGTTCAGTCCTGTAGAGGATTTCCCTGAGCACCTTTCAAGCCTCTCTGAAACACGATTCAGGCAGAGTGAACAGTTTACACTACTGAAAAGCCTAAGCTTTTATATCTGTAGCATGTAGACTTGTATACAGTTGTGCTAAAGCATATGCATTCCAGAACTGCTGGATTTTATTGAAAAGTAAAGGCAGTAGGATGAGATATAAGTAATTTTAATCATTTGCTGTTAGAAGCTTACCTCTCTACCTATGTGATGCAGTCTTTGCCTGGAGAATCTCTCCTGCAAAAGTAGGATGGTCCTAACAGTGAGGGCTCATCTTCTCTCCTTGTCACTGATTTTTAATTTTTTTTTAAACAAGAGAAAGAAATATTCGTGAAGTTTTAAAATGTTCATATGGTTTCAATGGGTTTTGAGTGCACTCTTCCTATTGAAAGTACATCTTAATCATTTACAGTAGTCTCCTGAGGTTTAATTTAGTGCTGATTGCCAAGTACTCTTTAATTCTAGAACAGACTTGCTTATTACTCACTTTTCTCTTTGATTTGTTATGACTATTAACCAACATGTAAGTAAAACTGAAGATAACTTGGTTGTATTTCGCATTTTATGGATGAGGAAATTCAGTGTCCTGCAACAGTGTAGAAGAGCAGGAAGACATTGTTCAAGTCTGATTTGGAATTTGGGATTTTATGATTCCCAGTTCTTTGTTAAAACTAGTAAGCTTAAATCAGTTAGCAAAGAATATGTTTGCGGTAGTCTGATCAAAGCTGCTTTTTTTTTTATTTAATAAAAAACAAAAATTTGAAAAGCTTTCTACAGGTGAAATTGCTTTTTTGGAGTTAAAATGTAGGATTTTGTAGTCTCACAAGCAGACTTTCTTCTTGTCCAATTTCAATTGATTTTTGGTGTTTATTTAGTTCATCTAACTGTCTCTTGCTCAAGGTAAATGAAGAACTACTGAAAAAGAGAGAAAGTCTTATACCTCCTGTCTATTTCTATAAAATACTCCAGGAATGACATTCTCTTTTACAAACCTTAGCTCCCAGCAGCACCTGTCAGGTAATTTCCTACCTTAAAGGACACTCTGTTCATGTGGAATAGCTTCTCACATGGTGAAGATTTTTAAAAAATATACATGCCTACAGAAATGTCTAACTCACAGCCTAGAATCTGCTTTGTAGATTAATATAACCTTCAAGGAGTCTGTTTACAAGTATCTCCTCTCAAAAATAATAACCCATAATAATAACCCATAATGTTACCACCAGACACATGTCACCTCCTGTAAAAAATCTTTCCTCTTCCTTGGGTGATAAAATTAGGTTCTTCCATGAGAAAATTAAGACATTCAGTAGATGCAGTTCTACAGATATTTCCTTTAATTCCTCATATTATCTTTGTAATTATATTGGTGTTCATGTATTTCAAAAATAGCATCAACTAAATGGTTAATGACAGTGGTTTGGTTCTCTTCCACTGAAGAAAGATGGAAGTCTATTTAAAGGTGCTGTGTCACCTGTGATTCCATTTCAAAAACGAGCTTTTTTTAGACCTGACTTTTAAAAATGTCAGCTATACTATTTTTAGAAAATAATTTGGAAGACTGATATGAGTGTTGGAAGTTTTTTGCGGCATCAAAATAAATATCTCTGGTAAAGGCAAAGTACAAGCAAAAGGTAGTGGCAGCTTTCTGCTGGATTGGATTTTACATGCAGTGTTACTTCTGAGGCCTACCTCGAAAAATCAATTTTGCTGCAGTTAGACTTTTCCTCTAGATCAGACATTTGTCACAGTTCTGTATCCATCCATCTCCTGCCTCTTTGGCCTTGTGAAGGTAACAAATGGAATTCTGTTTGGCTGCGTCTGGAAAAGATGAGCAGCGATTTGGGTTCTTTCATATCTGTAAGAAGAAGCTGAGCACTGGAATAATTGACCTGTCAAGAAGCAGGCAAGGTGTTCTCCACAAGCCAGCAGCAAGGGAAATGAGAAAACGGTTTTAAAAATGTTATTTTTCAATGTGATCTATTTAATAACTGCAGCAGTGTCAGACGAGTGGCTTAATTTATATCACGGTGCCAGCTTACAGAGTGATATTATCAGAGAGAGGAAGCTGAACTGTTACATGCACACATGTGTACACACATACAAAGGGGAGCTAAATCAAAGATTTTGTTTTATAATTTTCACTATTTCATTCATACTTTCTCTAGAGACACATGATTTTTTTTTTTTTCAATTGCATCCACTGTTCTAAATCTTCTTTGCAATAATATTGTGGAGTAGTACTTGTCCAGCATCTCGTTTGTCACCAAAACAATATGACAGTCGGGAATGGAAGGCTCCTTAGCTTTTATCAAAAAAAACTGCTCTCTGTCAGTTTCTCCTCACCTTAGTGCAGCTTTTAAAGTGATATTTGCACAGCTCCATTCATCAGCTGCAGTTTTAATTTTGCTTCAAAGTTATCGTATGTCCTCAAAAAACCCCTGCAAAACCAATACAAGCTGGTAGAATATTAACTAGAATGTTCATGCAGTTTAAATGCCAAGACAAATAAATACAGTATGTTTTTTTTAAATTTTAGAGTATGGTATTCATTTTACATTTCTTTTGCGTTCACATTCCCCTTTTCCCCCAGGTATGTGCATATAAGACATTATATTCCTGAATGCCCTTTTTGTTTCAGTAATGAAAGTAAATATGTTTGAGCAAGTTGTTCCATTGTATTTAAAACAAAAAATGAGTTCTATAGTGTTAAGCTTTGCCATTTTTGTGATTATTATTTTCACATAAAATATTCTAATTAATATTCTAATTAATACCACACATATGTTTATTCATGGTTTTGTTGTTACTGAATAACTTAAAGACTTTTAAAATGCTAATTTTTTTTTACTGTGTGGCAAATTATTTCACTTGCCATAAATACGCAATGCAACTATTTCCTTCACCAACGATATGCTTCACACGATTGCAAGGAGTAGCCCAAGGCCACCTTTCCATGCTTCACTCGAGCTGGCTAAGAGTCAAATTGTCCACAATGCAGCTCCGTTTCTCCCCCCAGTTCTCTCTGCATCAGGCAAGGTCACAAGGTCTCTACCAAGCCCTGCTAGCTTTGCAGCTGAACCAGCGTCTGAAAATGTAGTTGTCGAAATGTGCAGCCTCCCAGGACTGTAATATGTGTTTCATTTTTCATGTAAAATATTCTTTTCTGCTGTAATCTTGCATGGTTCCTTGTTCTCACCTCTAATACCCTAGTTTGAAGCTGTGTGATTCTTGCAGCAGAGCACTTCAATTTTTCAGGGTTATCAGGGTAAAGATTTGAGCTCGGCTCCATGAGCCTGTGCCAGGTCAAGTGCTGAGGAGCTTCCAACGTGGGAACACAGCCAGTCTCAAAAAGGCAGTGGAGAACAATAGGAATATCTGAGTTGACTCAGGAGACTTGAACACTTCTGATATCTGTAGCTGTGCTTATTTGTGTTAAACCTCCAGACCTGAATACAAAGATGTCAGGGGCTCTTGGCTCTTCTGAGAAGCATGGTCCAAGGATGGGCATGGACTCTGAGATATCTGTTTAAAATAAGACTGGAGTTCTGTTGCCACAGAGTTTAGCAGTGAAGGAGTCACTCTGTCCAGGGGGCTGGAGTCAGGGAGCCTTGACACATGATGTGAGATGCCCAAACCCAGTTTTTTTCTAGATTTGGGGCAGGAGAGTGATAAATATTTTAGTTTCTGGTATGATGGTCTACCGTAAGTTTTCAAAATCAGCTTTCATATTTCATATGAAATGTTTTAAGATCAGATTAAAAGCAATGAAGAATATGGGGAAGACAAATTCCATAAGTATTTAAACACAAAGACACCTCCCTAGAACAGAAAGTGTCTAAGCAACAGGCTTCTGTGAAATGGGAAATTGTCCTCGAGAGGTATCACTCTATGCTTGCTTTACTACTTCACACTTTCCTGGCCTCTTTCTATTAGTTTTGTTGAAGACTGGATAGATGGACTGGGAGAGACAGAATAAATAAATTCTAGGACCAGTTCCAAGCAGCTGCTATCAATCAGCTTTTCCCCCCAGGGACTATACCTTAATATAATACAATCGACCTCGGTGGCCTAGCTTGCCACTGTGGTGGAGTTTCAACACTTGCCTGGGAGTGACAAGAGAAGGACATTGGGGGGATGCAAGAAGTCTTAGGTGGCTGAGCAGGGCCGTATTGCCAGTCCTCTGCCATGGCAGCCACAGCCATGGTGTGAGAGCCCTGTATGGATATAGCAGATGCTCGGAGAGGGACTTTTCCATAGCAGAGCTCTGGCACCACTTCCCAAGCAGCGTGTCCTGAGCTAACAGAAGCACCCTGCTGCTGCTGTAGCTGCAAGAGGGGCTTTGTCAGCATACCTCTGGTCACTAATAACTATGTTTTTTGGTTTTTGATTTTTTTTTATGCTTCTGTACATCTAGCAGAGCTGGCAAGCAATTGTCTTGTAGAATTGGCCGTGCTGTGCAGTGACCAGCCAAACAGCTGTGAATAGTTGAACTGAACAGGACTCTCAAGAGAAAGCAATTTGCCTAGGGGCAAAAAAGGACACAAGTATATATCTGACCTAACATAGCACCTGCCCTATTGACTGGTATTTGATGTAAAGCCATGAACATTTTAACCCTTTTCTAGTTTGGAGTTGCAAGTTCTATGTTTAAGCCTGGTATTGTCTTCCTGGAGAGCAAATAGAAAACAAAAAAGGACCATTACGTGTTTGCTGCTTACATCAGTCTTAGACCACGTAGAAATAGAAAAACCAAAACAATTTTCAGGCCAGGTGAAGCAGCATCACATGTGACTTAATTGATACATCCATAGTTATCCATGCATATTATGGAAAACAAAGGCCAGCGTAAGAACAATTCCAGTACAAACTTAAGAGATGCAAAATATAAATAAATGAGAGATTCGTATTGATTCTTCATTGCCACAAATTCCATATTGGCATTCATCCCTATGCTTCTCTTCAGAAAGGCATTTTTCAATGTTGTCAGTGCCTGACAAAAAGCACATCCCTAGGCCTACAGGGAGTGTGAGTTTTCTATACTGTCTGCTTGCTCTTGCACTGCTTCAGCAAAATCTGTGCCCTAGCAAATGGATTCATGCCTTTTTTTTAATGCCTCTTTTTGCTTCCTCTCCTTGGTGCAGCTCCAAGTGCCCCTCCTCAGTCTGTCACTGTCCTGACAGTTGGAAACCACAACAGCACCAGCATCAGCATCTCCTGGGATCCTCCCCCTCTAGATCACCAAAATGGAGTCATCCAGGAGTACAAGGTACACAGGATGTCTGATGGGAGGGTTGTGTGTTTAGGGAAACAGCCTGCTTGAATTACAGAACAATAGCACTGTTCATGGATTTCAATTCTGACAGCATTTGCAGTTGCCCATATAATTATATGGAGACAGAGGACTGACTGCTTATGGATTTATTACTGTTATTATTATTATTATTATTGTTGTTGTTGTTATTGTTACTATTACTTTAAGTAGTGCTACTGTTATATTAAAAAGCAAAAATATGATGAGCTTGATATGGAAGAGGGCTGTAATTTCTAGCCAGTTTACAATTATTCTCTTTCTAGCTTTTCCCTGCTGTGGAACAAGAAGAAGAGGTTTGGGGTTTTTTTAAGGGGCTTCTACACTCTAAAGACAGGCAGTGAAGTCTCTGTCTTGGAGTACCTTCAGTCTGGTAGCAAAGCTGGCAAGAATGTTGCTTCTTATTCGCCCTGCAAAAATGCTAATCCTAACACTTCAAGGTCAAAGTAAAGCACTGTGGCTCTGGGAGAATACAAGACTTCTTCCAAGTACTATCTCTTTCAAGCTTCACAACTTAAAAGTGCCAGGTTGTTTGCTCTGAAAAACAGGTTGAGCACAACTAGTGTATCTAAAGTTTGTTGCATGAGGGTTGCTTGCATTTGTTGTATTTTCCTCCTCTTTGTTGCTAGGGTGGCTCAAAGTATCCACTCCTTACACATTAAATGTTGTTGTAGTCTGTAATTCAGATCTGTAAGATCACTTTTGCACAAGTATATTTTCACAACATGAAAATAAAAATGCACTCTGTTATTCGGGTGGAGAAAATGATTGGTCGAGGTTCAGCATTGTCCCAGCATGGAGCACAGTTTGGTAAATTAACCTTGCTAATACACCAAGTGTGAAATGTTTAATTGAAATGGAGCAGGACAGCTTTCTTAATAGTCCCACAAATGGTGGAAATGGTGACTGCAGCTTATTTCACACAAAAAGTTATTTTTTTCCCCCTTCTGTATCTTGAGGGAACACAGCATGAAGAAGATTTGATGCTTGATTTCTAAATCAGCTAATGGTTCAACCTCTTCCAGCTTTTCTCTTGGTCAGAGAGATGCAGTAAATGCTCACAATATTTATGTTTAGCATAGCACTTCTTTTGTTTTGCTTTTAGTCAATATCAAGATTTATTTATCCCAGTACTTTATTGATCTAATTTTCATATCAATTAATAATTATCCTTTGGCTTAATTGATCTTGATCCAGACTCCAGTATAAGTCAATATAAACCATCCAGGGCTTATAGGCAAACGAGTAAAGCACACTCCTAAACCACAAAACATGTAGATATGAAACAAAGTGGACTGATGGCTAATAAAAATCACGTTCCAGGTGAGTGCTCAGGCCTCTGGGCTGTGTAGAAAACCAGCTGGAGTCACTACCTATTACAGCCCTCCTGTGTTAGATTAGGTGGCTGCCTGAGTAGTAAGCTGGCTACAGTGAGTGGTGCAGAGAATCTAATATTTCCTTGAGTATAAAATAATTGCTGAAGTTCCACTGTGCCTTTTCTAACAAATTGAGGGTAGATCTGTTGATTTCACTTCAAGCATCAGAATGCCTGCAAATACTTTTAATTAAGGGTGTCTCATAGCTGCTGTAACCGAAGACCAGGACAGAGAAGGAATGAATGCAATAGTTTCTCACCCTAAGGCATGCTGGCTGGCAAAGATCTCCTTGGGTTTAGGAAAACAAGAGATTTCTTTTCAAATCTTTTCAGCATTTCACAGAAAAAAAAAAAATAAGGTGTGATAAAACACTGAGCCAGGTCAAAATTAAGTGTGAAGATATTATTGCTGTTGCTTAGATGCATTAGTTTGTCACTGATAGTAGTTCCACCAATAGTGCTTTCTTCTGCTTTTATTTTTATGTAAGTGTGATATATTTATGCAGTGATTTGCTTGAATAGTAGTAAATGGTTCTTCACTAATACAGAAGCAGTATTTGCAGATAATATTAACTGAAGAAACATGCCTAGAAGTTAGTTTCAAAACAATCTGAACTCATAGATTGTTCTCATCACAAAATGCCAGTTGTGATTATAGGGTGGATTTCCTCTTCAATTAGATAAAAATTGAATGAGAAACAAATACCTGCATTCCTAAACAATGTAAATAATCACAAAGGTAACAGTAAATGTGAGTCTGTGCTTATTCTGTTTCAGAAATTTTGAATATCCCTCTTACTCAATGAAAGGAAGTTGAAAAGAATTTTGAAAATTGTTTGTTCTTTAGTACTTTAATAAGTGTTTCAAATGGTGCTCATATAATTTGGTATCCTTTTGCTATTCAGCAGGAAATTTAGAAGGAAAAAATATGGGTTTTTTTAATGAAAAATTTGATGAACAAGATTTTGGCTAATGTATAACACCTCTTTTTCATTTGGATGATCTTGTCTGTGCTTCTAAGTGTAATCACGGAGTTTGGACTCCATGGCGAGCCAGAGCCCAGAGAGGTATTGCAAGCAGTCTTTGCAGGTGTCTTGGTCTGTGCTAATCTGGGATTGCTTGCCGTGCTAAATCATCCCAATTTCAGCTATTCCTGGACAGTAAAATTGTCAAGAAGTCCAGAATAAGTGATTGCCATGAAATACCTCGATATGTCATATCTATGCGTGATTGTGTGAGTGTGAAGAATTTCATCTATTTTAACGCATCAACTTTTGTCCCAGATCTGGTGCCTAGGTAATGAGACTCGATTTCATATCAACAAAACAGTAGATGCAGCCATTCGGTCTGTAGTAATAGGTGGCCTATATCCAGGTATCCAGTACCGCGTGGAAGTTGCTGCAAGCACCAGTGCAGGTGTGGGAGTAAAAAGTGACCCACAACCCATAATAATTGGTAAGTGATTGTCTGTTCTGTTGCTTTCTTTTGCTGTTTCTTTGGGTTTTTTGTTTTTTTTTCTCTCAGAAATGCTTTCATACATCACTTCTGGAAGCATAAAAGTCCATGAAACAAAAGGCAAGGTTTGACTAGGGCTGGTTAGTTAGCCTTTATGTCCCACTCTCTGATGTTGTTTTGCCTTCTCTTCCTGCAGAGTTCTTGCAGACAACGAAGGGAAATCTGTTCCCAAGACATTTGAGAAAGTGCAGATTGTGTAGTGAAAATGATTTAATGTTTTGGGTGTTTTTTAAAATTAATTTACCACTCCTGCAGGTTGGCAGATTTGTGGAACAAACAGCCCAAGCTCTCTTTTCCTTCTGTTAAGATGACTGTAATATTGCCTTCCTCATTCCATTGGTGCCTAGGGCACCTTTACCATTGTTTTCTGAGTGCCTAAGTCAGTGTATCTCAGGTATCCCAGGCCAACAAGCCTCCTCTGCTAAAGAAAAAGTGGTCTCTAGACCAAACAGAGAGCAAAGGTAGTGTTATCATCCCAGCCTTTGAAATAGTTGTTTCTTAGTAGTGGTCTGTATGCAGAATTAATTTCCTGACCTGAGGGAAACACAGGGTTTTTTTCTTCTGAAATTTTTCCTGAGTATAAAATAAAGAGTCAGGAAAAATAAGAAAGACTAGGAGAAGTAACTATGTTTAGCAAACCTGAAATGAGCTGTGCAAAGCACATTCTTGTGAGTGTAGAATGCAGGAATTTTGTTGCCTTTATCTATATGATCTAATTTAGTTATTCTTAAATGGACTTTTGTTTGTTTGTGGGACTTCTGTTGTTACTAAATATTTTCTTTCCACAAAATGTTGTCAATACCCTGTTCCAAATATGGACTAGTCTATTATGCGTAGACCCTTAGAAAAGGCTGTCCCATAAGCATTGCTTAAATGTTTAATGATATTCAGGTTTCCCCCATTCATCAAAACAGAAGCTAGGATACTTCAGCACTGAAGTCTCACTGGAGACAGAAATAAAAGTGTGGAAGTAAAGGTAGCACTTGTTTAAGAAAAGGCAGCCACAAAAGAGACAAAGAAAAGAGGGGAAAAAAATTTCTAGAAGTAAAAGCAAGAAATTGATTTCCAAAAATGCAAGAAACCCAGGGCCTTTTCTCCTTATTTCACCGAGGGGTCCATCTAACTAGGCACAAAATACACTGCACTTAGTCCAGCAAAGCACAATAACTGTGTTGCATTTTAAGTACGTAAGTAACCTTGTGGCACTTAATGTGCTGGGAGTTATACTTGCACCAAAGGTCTTTGCTGGATGATTCCCAGATCATCTTAGTAATATTTAGTTGTTCTTTAAATGATCCCGAAATGTCTGCTTCAACAAGTTTGTCTGGTGTCCTCTTTGCACATTTGACAGTCATTTGCTTGAAAAGTAAAGGAGAGTACTTTCTGTTTGGGTTATGTTTCTGGTGTCATTTCTGTTTCCCTTTTGGAAGCCCAAAGCTGGATGTGTTTATTACATATATGGTCTGTATGTTCCTTTTGTTTAGGTCCTATTTTGCTCTTGATTATGAATTGCTGACTATTATTTCTCAGACTATAAATTTGCTTGATAAATGTAACCGTGTTTAAGTGATGGCATTTCTGGAAAACCTGAATTGCTACCACTCAATGTTCAAATGGGAATCAAAATCATAAAATACAAAAATTATTGTTTTAAGTAACTTTTAAAAAAACCCTAACTACATGGATTTAAAATGAGTTAATGAATAAACCTCAAAACATCATAAAGAATGGGAAAATATTATTGAGTTACTATATTATAATAGAGTTCTATATGGTCTGGTGCTTAGCTGTACCATTTAACAAATTGCAAACACAATGAACAACTCCAGAAATCCTGAATTACGGAGAGAACAGGTCAGTGGTGCAGAAGAGTTAAGCTGTGTTTCTAATCAGTAAAACCTTAATAGTCATTAAATACAGAGTACAGTGTATAAAAAGAAAGATGTTTTTAATACAGGATTCATTCTTCTATAAAGTTGGTTTGGAGTTTTTTTCTGAAAACAACTGCTTTTCATGGTGGATAATCAACTACTGGCCTCCCAGAATAATTTCAGATAGCAGACTTGTGACAATCCAGAAAGTAAAAACAGGAAAATAGAGAGCAGTAGAAAGTACATTATTCCTTTACTTAGAAATTGTCTTACTGTTACAGGAATCTTGTTCCTATACTTGAAGCAGGATGTTGAAAAATTTTATGGAAGACTCAAAGAGAATCAAGAATAAAACTTTTATGATCACTAATGATATGCTAAAAAACATTCCCTTGGAAAACTAGAAATAATATTGGAGATAAGGGCAATGCTTGTTAATGCTATAGCTATTATTTCTCTTCATCGGTTGGCCTGCTCCCTCTTACATTCCATCATTGGCATAATGATATGAGGAACAGCTGCAAACTTTCACAGTAATAGGTACAATCGAATCTGATGTGTCTAATTAATTTTTGGTCCGACAAATTAGTTTTGTTCTTCATTACTCTCCAATGGGAGGAAGACATTATATTTCATTATGTTTTTGTCTTCAGGAACAATGGAGCGTTACAGGTCGCACACTTCCCTTGTCTATGTTCTAATTAGTTGAACTGACAGCATTGTTACAGAACCACCTGCAGTATATGGAATAGTACAGTGCTACCTTGGATGACATATTTATTACTTCTGCTTAAATATTATATAAAGAAGTACAAGACTAATGCTGTTTGTTTCCCCAACCCCCAACTATTATATTAATTTTATCAAAAGTCAGTGTGTAACATTAATCTGTCTCCATTTATTCTTCCATCATCAAATTCACAAAGCATATGTTATTTTGACATTTAAAGGAATTATTACTTTTGCAGTTGTAATTGCTAGGCACAGAAGGGTAGGAGCAAACAGCCAGACTGCAAACTTGAGAAGGTAATTTGGAGACAGATTGTATCTTCCCCGAGAAGAGAAGCAGAGCATGCAGTCCAATGAAACCTCTCCCCAGGCTCTTTGCAGTGTGCTCTCACATCCCCCATTTTCAAAAGACCCTTTTCTGGTCTTAGAGAAGACAGGATCATCGGATGTTTTTGGAGGCTTTAGTGAGAAGAACTTGTTCTTGAATCCAGGAGCATCCACTCCCCAAGCTGGTGTCTCCAAAGCACTTCCATGCCTGCTCTTCTCCTTGGTTACCTGCTGAAGCAGTGCCAAGACTACCTGTTTCCTCACTGTCCCACTGCTTTGGCCTCTCCTCCAAAGGGCACAGATATTAACTGCAAGTTAATGGTGATTAGAGCAACTTCAGCTCCCATGCTGATTTCTTCTAGAAAATTGATTTTGTGTCTGGAAGAGCATGCCATAGAGAGCCCCTTTCTATTAGTTTTACTGTCAGCACTTAATCTTTCAGCACTGGGGTGCACCTATGGATTGGTTCCATGGGCAGAAAAAACCATGGAAAATAAGATAAAGCAGCCACTGCTCTCTGCTTTCTCTTCTTGACACAGCTGCTCACTCAGTTTCATTCTCCCTTGCTGCATCAGGCCTGGAAGCCATTGGGCCTTTGGCAGTGGCAAGACAAAAGATGCAAGTATGGGAAAGGACAGCTGCAGCTCCCAGAACCTGATGTTACTAAAGCTTCCCAGCACGGCCAGTGCAGACTGGTGCATGACACCAGTACTGGTGCAGTGCCTTTTGTACATCAGCAGGCGTAGTCTGGCAGTATTTTTCTGTGGGACCTACTCTGCTTGTGGGAAGTCTGTTTCTTTTCTTGCCCAGAACAACTGAAAGCAAGCCAAGCTTCCACAATCTGAGTGCAAAAGCAGACAGCCATCAGTATTAAATATTGAAAGAGAGGAAGCCTAGTAAACACAATGGGGTCATCAGCAGTGTGATAGCAATGGCACTGCATTTCTTCCCGATTAACCCAGCCGAGCTCTGAACTCTGCTGAGGGCCTGAAGCTGCACCTTGGCAGGAGCAGTGCTGGGCAGAGCCAGTCCCAGAGGGACCTTCTGCACAGGATCCCCTTTTACAAAGCATGGCTGGTGTGAACTCGGGGTCACCTGCAAAGAGGTGTCCCTGGAATGGGAGCTGGAAGTGTCAGACTTCCCGGATCTGCTTTCACCAGGGACCCGGCTTTAGGCTCAAGCCAGTGAGCTGCTCTGTTGGAAGAAGTAAATCTAACCATTGCTGAATTACAGAAAAGCAATTTGTCCATTTTCACAGCATGGCATGATGATACAATACTTTTAATAATTTTCTCTGAGTGACCATTTCAGTGTTTTACTGCAATGTTCAACTATTATGCATGTGATAAACTCTCATAATTTAGAATCATAGTGTTTGCATCTTCTTTGTCTCAGTAGAGTAGCTACTCTTGCAGCTCTTCAGCGTGCATGCAGGCATCTGGTAATATTGCATAAGCATTTCAAGGATTGAGCTATATAATTGTTTTTACCAGAAATTATGGATAATCTTTCCCAAATTTCAAAACGGCAGATGTGAGCATTTTGTATCAAATATACATAGAATCTAATTTTGGGGTTTTTTTAAGGAAAATATGTTCTGCATTTCCTAATTTTAAAACTAAATTATTTTTGACAATTTGAAGGTGCTGGCCCTAGAACTATATCCGTAGCATTTCCTGGATTTCCATTCCCATTTTTATGAGCATTTCTTTTCAAGCAAAACTCCAAGCTTTTTCTTTTAGAAGAGTTCCCTTTTAAAGAAAGAGGGGCAAAAAACCAATGAGACCATCTACTGGAATTTATAATTTTCTACTCTAATATACAATTTAAGATCCTATATAGTGATTTTTTGATACATGTCACTTTAATTGGTATTCCAAGTAATAATTATTTCTTGCAGGTTGATGGTAAGATTTTGTCGTGCATATTCTAGGTGAAAAAATAGCATCTGTTGCTGCAATTGTTAAGTGCTTACAGTTAACTGCAATTTTATGCTTTGTGTCAAAGATGGTACACTTAGAAGTTGTATGAAATGTTTTCCCCTTGAAATAATTGCTGGAAAATGCATCTTTTCCCCAGTGGAAAGTGCATTTATTTTACTGTTTATTTCAATTTGGAAGCTAGCATTCAGGACAAACAAAGGAATTAAGTACAAATTTTTGGCCTTCTTCTGATGTTGTAGCATATTTCGTATTTGGATTATTCATTTGGAAAAGGTATTTATTGATTGCTTGATTTACTTTTTTATTAGTTTCCTGCGATCCATTTTTTCCTTATTCCTTATTTCCTTTTTCCTTATACTGTCAATACTTACGGAAAAACAAACTAACAAATATGTATATTGTAAAAAAAAGTTCTGGATTGACATCTGTTAGATTACTTAGGAGTGTGCTATAGGTCTATCTTTGCAAATATGTATCTGCAAAATGGCCATGGATTTACTCTCTAGAAACACCGAGATTCTGGTGTGCACTGCTAATTCTTAGAGTTCTTCTACTGTGGGTAATTCTTTTGAGATCCAACACTATATTTTTTTAAATTTTAATTTGTAGTACTGGTTCCTCTGTGTGTTACAGAATCCAGAATAACCACATTCTATTCAATTTCTCTCACTCAGGAGGTCGTAATGAAGTTGTCATCACCGAAAATAACAACAGCATAACTGAGCAAATCACTGATGTGGTCAAGCAGCCTGCCTTTATAGCTGGCATTGGTGGTGCATGTTGGGTCATTCTCATGGGTTTCAGCATCTGGCTGTACTGGCGAAGAAAGAAGAGGAAGGGGCTCAGCAATTATGCTGGTAAGAGTAGTGACTTTATTGCCATCTCACCAGGTGCTGTCGTGAAAAGAACAGGGGCTACTAAGCCTACCATAGAGCCATGTTGAATTTAAAGAAGTGTCCTGGATGACTTCTGTATGCTTGTTTTAAATGTATGCTGTGAAATTGCTGGTGTATGAGAAGCTTTAAATGCATTGCTCAGTACCACATTTCATCATTATCATAAGGCAGTATTTTTACATCTCCAGCACATCTAGCATTAAAAAAGTACGAAGAGAATTAACTGTTCCTCTTGCCCCTTGCTCAGAAGGCACTCTGTTGGCAGTGCAGCATCATTTATATGTTCAAATATGAGTTAGGCTAGACCCTTAGAAAGTTAAAGAGTATTTGTCTTCTCCTTCATTCCTTTGCATTCCCATGTCTCTGGAGCCATGTGCATGGCAAATAAATGAAGGTACTTAATCAGTGACTTCATACCTGTACCTGGAAGAGAAGGAGGATGTATTAGACAGAGAAGTGTGATCAAAATTTACCTAAGGCATCAGACGTAAATAGTTTTGTCTTGGAGGGGGAACATCTTGGAATGTTCTCTTTCATTAAATATTTGCTCCAGTTACAAATTAGTTTTTAAAAACTACTTTTGGAAAATTAAATACACTTGCCAAATGAAAATATTTTCATCTTTCCCCAACCTGTTTGTTTTGTGTATTATTCTGTTTTCAGGATTCTTACAAATTTTTGGGAAGTTAGGTGAGCTGTCATAAAATGGTTTACTCCGAAGCATAATTTAACTCACAAAATACTCCAATTCTTCAAATATTGCAGTAGCTTCTCTTATAGTTCTTATTAATACTTAAAAAGAGAAAACATTTGCTTAGTTGAGGACACAACATATTTAATGTTGACGTTATATCACACTAAAGTTACATGACTGCCCTTCTATTTACAAGTTATCAAAAGCAAAACCAAGGACTCAGGTTCCCTAAATGGCTGAGCAACAACTTGCCAAAAACCCACAGTCACAGAGAAAATGTCCCCAGTTCAGCTTAGCCCTTGTCAGAGGCCTCAGGGTCCTGACTGGGCTCACAAAACCAGCAGGTTTGTGAACAAACATGTGGGTTTTCAGTCCTTCCTGCTGGATTTCTTTTCTACTGGCTTAGTGAAAGGAGAAAGTGGAAAGAGGAAAGAGCAGTGGAAAGAGAGGAAGGAGAGACCAGTGACTTTTGGACCTTCTTGGTTTTTGTGGAACCTCACTTTGTGTCACCACATGAACTCTGTCATTCATGGGTTGTTCTTTGTCCCAAGGTGGTTTTTTTTCTTTCCTTCAATAGCAGTGACTTCTACTCTCTGAGAGGTGAGGTGATGTTTATTGAGAAATTAATATATATCTCACACACTTACACATGTGCTTATATGAAGTATCATTCTAGATCCCAAGATTTCATATCCTAGAGGCAGCTGTGCTGTTATTCCTCTTAGGAAATAGGCCTACCTAAAGCTTTGGACACAAGATGAGATCAGATTTTTATTAAAAAGGAGAATTATTAGTCCTGGATGTGAGTTGGCATATAGGGGTGAGGGAGAATTGAGAGCAGTCTTCTATGACTTGAAGAGCATAGCTGTAAATGATTATAAACAATGTGTCTTGTGCAATTCATTCCTTTTCATAGCATTTGGTGCATCTAAGTGTGATGTGGCCATTGATTGCATCATGGAATTGTGTATGCTTTCAGCAAGGAAAGTAGATAACAGATCATACTTCAAAGTTCATCCTAATGTTTACAACTTGGAGAACAGCATGTCTGCACAGAGCGTCTTCAAACGTGACTGTCAAAACTCACTGCTCATCTTTCCAACCATCATTTCTCATTGGCTGCTGGCTGGTTGCTGCTTTAAGCTCAGCTGTTATGTCCTGCTTATGATATTGAACCCCAATTGAGTAAACTCCAGAGGAAACCCATGCCCAGCTATTAGCGCTTTTTGTCAGGGTGTGTAACTCACAATGTGTTTGCTTTCTTGTTTTGCAGTTCAGTCCTTCACCTTCACCCCTGCAGGTACTGTCCATTAGTCTGTCTCTTACCTCACCAACACATCCTTGCAATCATTAGCTATCAAAGTGTTTATGAACATGTGAGATGCAGAATCAAAACCAAATACAAAGAGAAATACTCAGGCTGCTTATCTGTGATTAAAATGTACCATTAAGTCTCCATCCGATTCCAGGGAAAAGTAAAATCTACTACCATTAATGTCTCTGTCACTATAATTCTGCATACTTACTCATCTAACTCTCTGAAATACAGTTTTGAGAATAATTTGCAGGACCAGATGCTTGAACTAACTTAGCATAAACAAGCATTATTCATATATAACTGAATTTGATTTTAAAGCTCAAACAGTTTAGCAGATCCAAGAGGAGAAATTGAACTTTCTTCTACTTTAGGTCTTAGTTAAATATGTGTTTGCCTTCCTGGGAGGTGTGTTCAGACCTTCAAGCAATGAAGTCACTAACTGATGCATTTATTCCCTTTACAGGGTTTGTGATATCAAAACATTTGGGGTTTTTTCTTACTACCCAACTCAGAGCTGATACCCTATTTTTCTTATCTCTAACAAAGATAGCATATGGTAGACTTTTATCATAAGCATGATTAAAGTGATGTGAAGGATAAACAAAGTGTGGTTGAAACAGAAGGTTGCAAACACCTTATCCAACATATGGATAACCAGGAAAAATAGAGTGTACAACTAATAATAATAATTAATACAATTAGCTTCTGCTCTCATACTTAAGCTTGAGATTTAGAAACTGAAAAATTATGGTACCTCAGTGTTAAGGTGTAAAAGGCTGATAAAGCAGCATTTTCCAGCAGAAGCCTGTCAACTTTTTTGGGTGTAGTTTGGCCCCCCAGTTGCCTTTACCAGAGCTGTCTCCTCATGCTCAGTAGCTGCTCTCTCACTCTTGCTTGTCTCCAGACACAGCTTCTGTGTTCAGCTTAGCAAGAAAGAGCAGGTGACGAAGGTGGTGGTGTGTGCCCCCCGAGCCCATGACATTCTGAGAAGAAATGTCCTTGTGGAAAAGCTCTGGGGGCTGAGGATTGCTCCCCTAGCTTCCAGGCAGGTTTGGTTAGGTTTCTGTAAGCTATGGCACAACACATCCCACCCTAAACACTTTCCTGCCTTTTCTTTGAGACACAACACAGGTTTTTTTCCAAAGTTAAATAATACGTCTTGGCATTTGGTTCCTATGACTATGCCACTGTCAGCTTCTTGAACTGTGGTGCATTTTCCCTGTTGTGTTTGTAGCACGCCTTGGCATGACACGGGGTTGGGCTGGAGTCACAGGGTCTGAGCATGATTTAGTGCTGCTGATCCACATGTGTTGGGCAACTGGGATATGTCAGAGGTACTGCCAAAAACGTTCGTTTTTAAAAGCAGTTTTGACATCTTGTGGACTTTGTAGAACTATTCTATTTCCTGGCTTATAATAACTTTTGGGGGAATTGAGAACCTACATCCTCCAGTAGTTGAGTCCAAAAAAAATGTTTTTAATTTACGAAAAGGTTTTCCTTATAACAGAACATAGTGTGTGTTTCTTATCTTTAGACCCAGAGTTCCATAGGAAACTTTGTTAATTCTCTAACATTTGAATTTGCCCTTGACAATATCTTTTAGAAAGACATACCTGTGCTTGTGGAGGTTTGACACTCACAACTGTATGTTGTTCCCTCAGTGTTATGATTCATAAACACTTTGGGTTTAGATACAATTATTTAGACAGTGGTATGTATGTAGCTTTCAGAATGTCCTCAGGGACAGCTGTCAATGAATTTTTATTAAAGATAAATTTATCTTAATATACTCAGATTTTAGGAGATGCACACTTTTTTTTCAGACATCTGCTTTAAATTCTTTCTTCAGACAGTTGCAGAACAGACAGATTTAACTGTGTGGTAGCTAATTGAATCTATTAGTGAAGCAGTCATATACTCACTTTATTTCACACACAGAAAAAAATCCCCTGTTATTTTTGATGTGAATATTTTTTGTTTTATTCATCTGTATCTGCCTATGTGTAGGATGTAGAACACTAAAAATAGTAATTTAAAAGTCCAAATCTTGCAGGTTTATAGTTACTTGCTAAAAACGTTCTTTCAGGTGATTTTCAGATTATGGGTCGTTCACTGGGACCATTTTTTGTTTGTATTCCTTTATTAGGCTCCTAAGATGTACAATTTCTGCTTTGCAACTAAACCACTGTAACATGTGGGAGAAGAGCAAACAGCAAATGTCAGGCAGTTTGTAACGATTTGTGTCAGGGAAGAATAACTGATTGAGTTAAATACTTCTAGCTTTCTGTCTTTGTGAACATACTCATAAGCACTGATCAATGGCTGAGGTGGTCACAAATAAAGTGACATTGATAATCGTATCCAATCTTTTTATTATTTTCGGCTGAACTGACTCCAGCAGTTACTGAGCCACAATTCTGTACATCACTGTTTTTCCACTTCCCTTTCTGCCATGACTCACCAGGCCTTGATTCTCAGCAATATCAGTGCTACAAAACATAAAATTTAGCTAACATGTTCATTAGTTTACTGCTGGTAAGCAGCAGTGTCATCATCTGCAGGTATACAAGGACTAGGCATTTTTGTCACCCTGACATACTCTCAGCAAAACCAAATTTGGCACAGAGACACTAAGCACAACCATTGCCCCTTTTCAACCATCTCTCTTGTAATATAAAGGATGGATTGGTCTGTCTTTTGTGAGTTTGTGTGAAAGCTAAAGTATGATGCACCAGGATTTTTTAAAATTATTTTTAAAATTTTTTCATAGTTATCCTTTACTCAGATTGGCTGGATATAAACATGCACTGTGTGCTTCCATGTAATACAGAGATACATGGCACAAAAGAGATATCTGACCACTTCTTGTATAACAGATGGATTATTTCAATACTGAATTACAGTAACAGAGCAGAATTTGTATATTTTAAATAGGAGGTTTCAGTTCTTTTTTCAAATTTCTGTGAAAAGGCATGGAATCTATTTGTAGGGAAAAAAAAGAAATTTCATTTATCTGCTTATCTTTCCTGTGCTCTCAAACTTGTTGTGCCAGTACCCACTCACCAGAATATTCAGGTGTTTTCAAGTGTCTAGGCCATCGATCATGCAAAAAAGTAAATATGTATTTTAACTTATGAGTAGGTAAGCTTATTTAGTGACTAGTGCTCTTACAGATTAAAGATTTTATGAAACTCAGTAAATAGAAAATAAATTAAAGATAGATAATCATGGAATGCTACACATTTTATGTGCAACTCCTGAAACTGTTAAATGAGGATAAACTATATGACAGAATCATCCAGAGGTAGACAGAAGATTTGATGGAATTTTTATGTGCTGATTATCTGCTCTGAGTTAATGCTTATTAAAAGAGGATTAATCTACATTCATATTTGAGGAACAGCTTATCAGTAAAAGGAATGAGACTTGGCTGGCAACATTAAAGTTTTCATTTGCAGTAGGAAAATGTGGCCTACTAGAGATAGGCATACAGAAAGCTTTCTAAGGCTTCCTTGCCTCAGAATGTCGACTTACTATACATTCATATTTTTCCAGTTCTAGCAGGCATGAAGATTAAGTTTAACCTTGTCAGATAATATTAGTAAATGGTTTTGGTACGTCCTTATATATTTAATAAAAAGCGTGTGAAAAGCTCCTTAACATATGCTGGTTTTCATACAAATATATACAATATAATTTCCTGAACTATTTATGCATTTAAAATGCACTTTGGATTACATTTCTGCATTTTTGCAGTCCTTGAAGTATAAGCTGGTGGGGATTCCTTCAAAATCTGTCTATGCAGAGGTTATTTTTTCATCTTCTTTTGAAAACCAATCTCATCCCTGCAGGTCTTCAGCCTTTCTAAGAACATGTATCAGATGCAAAGACTGCTGAAAGAGCTTTTTTGCTTCCTTGATGATAAAAAGCAAGGGAGATGGGTGGGTCAGTGATAGGGATATCCTTCCCTTCCGCCTCTTACATTGCCCCTTGAAATTGCTCTGCTGCTTTTTGAAGTGGAGACAGGATGAATAAAGCCAGCTGTCTGTGTTTTATATTTACAGTGACATCTACAAGCCTGCATTGCATTAAGTATGCTCCTATTCAGGCGTTTAGACTTGTTTTGTAATTGCAGAAATCAAACTGCAGGCAAAAATGCTGACAAAATGTATGGCAGGAATGATAAACATAGTGCTTGTGTTGGCAGCCTGACCATATCTTCTGTTGTTAGCTGTCTTGCCTTTCACAACATTGATGCTAAAAGAAAGGCACCTTCTCTATCCAGCCTCAGGTAGCCCATTTATGGATGGCATGAGGAATGTGGGGGGGTTTTGTAGCATCCTAGTGACATAGCCACACTTCAAGAAGAATTTTGGCAAGCTTAGCTGATATTCTGAAGCCTTTTACATGAAGCATATTAAATAAAAAAAAGCTTTCTTGTTTATTTTCTCATTAAGATTATAGCCATGTGTACATTGCTGTACAGGGTGAGGGGTAAATGAAAAAACCTGTTTTCCTTCCTAGCTCCATACAATAATCACATAAACCAGACACAGTCTTCTCTAGGAAAAACAACATCACTGCAAGCTGAACCTTTCTTCTAAAAATGATGCTTATATTGGGAGGGTGTAAGATTATTTAATACAGGAAATAATAATTAAAAAAAAAAGAAGTCCGGATCAGTTCCGACCACCAGGACACATGGAAGAAAAAGGAGCAAATTCTGTGATCCTTGTTTTTTTCTCAGCCATCTCCTATGCCACAGCCAACCTGCAGCACTTATGGCTCTAGCAAAGAGGTTTCTATGTCTTGTCTTCTTGATACAGTTCTCACAGCATGCCTGGGAGTTTTTCCATACCTGCCTACACAGAAAATAAAATGTGTCAGGCAAACATTACTGAAATCTCCCACTAGCTCTTCCGTTTTAGCTTTGTTTTGTAAAGGCACACAGGGACATCAATATTTTGTAGACCACAAGTATTGTTGGGAGTTTTTTTCCTCCATATGACATGCACTTTTAAAATCTCACACACCTGCATGTGCTATACGAGTGGCAACAAAATTACTTCAAAGTAATTTCTGGTGGAAGACAGTCTAAACAAGAGCATTAATCCAAGCAGTTTTCAGAAAATATGTTTTACTGCAATTCCCTTAGATCTGTAAACTTTATTTATAAAGGTTGTTACAGAACAAGCCTTTGTTTCTCATTTATTTCTTGTCACTTTGACAAATGCAGAAAGTTGGAGAAATAAAGTATTAAATTTGGAGGAGAGGAGGGGAAAGGAAACAGCATCTAATACTTTTGACCAAGATACTTGGAAGCCACGCCAGGCAGTACCTACATCCTTGCATTTCCACATATGATATGCACAGCACTTGAGATTATTCACTTTTAAGCAACGAGTGGTACAATCATTTGAGAGCCTCTTAGATACCACGTGAATGAAAGTGGTATCTAACGGGCTAAAAATTAATTACCCACAGTGTTTTACCTCGTCTTGTTTTTCAAAGCAGACCTTTATTTAGTACTTTCCGTGCTTGCATTTTGATTTTCTTTTCATTAATTGGTTTGATTACACCCTTTCAAAATTCAGCTATTAACCATTCTGATGTGACATATGACTTCAGTGATTTTCTGATATTGGTATTAGTCTGCTGCGCAGTGAAGGGTAATTAATCACCCTACTATTCTTCCAGCAGAGCTTCCAGAGGGGCCAGTTTTGTCCCTTTGCTGAATGTAGACTGTGAAATTACCCTAGGAGTTAATAAAGTAACAAGGATTCTCTAAGGTATCAGAAGAGTTTTCCCAGTGGCTTTATGTCATTGCTTATTTTTTTAATGAACACAGAATTTCTATTAAGTGTCGTAATTTTGTCTGATTAGAATAGTGTATAATAGAAAGCCTATTAGTTAGTGTAGTTTGGACTAATGCTTGAAAAATCTTGCACATACTCTGGGAGCTACAATTTAATGATGGGGACACTTGTCTTACAATGGTAAATAGTATTTCGAAATGAAGGTCTATCTTAAATTAAGCTGGTCACAAGCTCTTCCATTCCTCACCGAA
>VZTN01006018.1:113520-192179 GCA_013400515.1 Erpornis zantholeuca
ACTCACTGCTGCAATGTCATTATGTACTGAAGCAGAGGCATGCCAAGAAAACAATTTCATCACATGGCTCAGACTTGCAATGCAAAGTCATGTGAAGGGGTCTGTGGTGAATTCAGGCCTTTTGCCCAGGTGGCTACTTTGCCTTGCAAAGAACAGAGCAAGGTGGTGTCAATCAGCAGTGTGCAGAGAAGTCCTAAATGAACTGTAGCCCTGATGTACTTGAGCCTCTTCTTATCATTTTTGTACTTTGTTGTGAGATGATGCCAAGAGACCTCCGACCTCAGACACTGAGCAGTTTGAATTGTTAATTTTAATTATTACTAATTGATTTTTCCCTGTCTTATATGTGTGTGCGTGTGTGTGTATGTTTGTTTGTTTTGTTTTTTCCAACAAAAACACAGTCACTTTCCAAAGAGGAGATGGAGGACTAATGAGCAATGGAAGGTATGCTTCTTTGTATAAACTGTGTTTATTTTTAAAATAAGGGATCTGAAAAATGCTGTAGGTGATGCACTTGGGTCATATCCCGTCATTGGGAAGACTGATGGCCCTAGGAGGAGTTAAGTAGCTTACCACAAGGTTTAATGACCTATCTGTTGTGCACTTTGGAAGGAGCAAGCCCAGATGTTTCATATTTCCCAGATGTCCTGGAAGAAATGAGTAGTAAATATCACAAAGAATGTGTTCATTTGTTACTGGGATGTTTATTGCATTAATTAGACATTAGCAAATGAAGTTGCTGTTGTTTAAGACTCCTTATTGGCTCCCCCTAAATTGCTGTGAGTGAACAATTACACTTAATCGATCACGAAATAAATGATTCATGGATGATGAATAGGCTGTAGATTGATAGGACTGGATTCCACAACTTTGGCTACTCAATTGAAATTGATAAAAGCTGATAACGGGCCCATATATCCTCATCTATTTTCCCTTTGCCAATATGGAGATTGTAATTAGGCCCTGGTAATAACTTCCAATCTCCTGTTTAATCAATATTTTAGCAAAAAGAGATTAGGCCTAATGAGAGTGAGTAGATGTGTCAAGAATGCGGCTGGGTCGTCTTATTGCCGTTTCCATAGAAACCGATGTTTCTCTTAGGGATTGTTCCAGGCAGGGGTCTATAATGTTCAATGATCGGAGATGTTGCTCCAACTTCACAAGTGCTTTAATAACCTAGGAAAACTGCAGAACTGTGCATGGCTTTTTGTTTTCGTTTGGGAGAAGAGGGGGTCTGCAGCAAATGATTTGTTTTCCCTGCTAAATACAAATACAAACAATCCACCTGCCTTGCTAAATTTCTGTTTATCCTGAGGTGAGAGAGATGCCTTATGGTCTGAGTGTGCCTCTCTTTCACCATGCTCCCTGTTTAATGCTGTTCTCAAAGCTGGGAATTACAGGGATGTAAAAGCAGTGCAGTAGTGGCACATAGAGATAGCTGTGGACTTTCCATTAATCCTACTCAAACCTGTTTGCCTCCAGACCATCCAAGAGTGCTCAAAGAAAGAGTTACCAGCTTGTAGATGACAGGCATGCATTTGAGATGCAAGGGAAGGAAGAAATAGTAGCCCAAAGTCCTGGAAATGGCTGATATGGAGCAATCAGTTTGAGTGATGGCTCCCTTGAGGTGGTAATTTATCA
Source organism: Erpornis zantholeuca (assembly GCA_013400515.1). Classification (NCBI taxonomy): domain Eukaryota; kingdom Metazoa; phylum Chordata; class Aves; order Passeriformes; family Timaliidae; genus Erpornis; species Erpornis zantholeuca. Next base: position 115,162 of record VZTN01006018.1, read on the forward strand.
TTCAGCCCTGGCGTAGGATCCCGTGATGGTGCTGCCTAACTCCTGTTTCTCACAGACAACGGAGTTCATTTGGATTCTGGCAGAGTCACGACGGATGCCTAGTCCCACTTCTACTGACAAAGTTGATTTGTATATAACCTTAATTAACTGTTCAAGGTCTTTAAATCATCAAAGGCTATACAATTGTAATTTGAAATAAATTAAAGTCTCCAAAACTGTTAGTTACCTATGGTGTTAAAAGAACAGTAATATGCCCTCTTCCATCTTCCTCTTGTCTCACAGTTATTGTAATTTTAAATATATATATATATTTGTGTGTATATCTTTTTTTCTTATTCTGCTTCAGTCGACCAGGTCTGTTGAATGCCAGTGACCCCAGTTATCCTTGGCTTGCAGACTCTTGGCCTGCCACAAGTCTGCCAGTAAATAACAGCACTAGTGGACCCAATGACCTTGGGAATTTTGGTCGTGGAGGTAGGTTTCCTTTTATTAAGTCATCCAATATTATAAAATAGGCTTCCATTAGTTAGCATCTATGATGAATACTATATACTATTTTTATCATTATAGTTCCATCTATGTGTTTCTTTCTTTCTAGATTTGATTGAAAATTGGCTTTAAAATGTTCATTTTGCTTTATTTCTTCTTACTTCTTTTAAATGTAGGTCTAGTTTGTAATTTGCCCTGCAGTGGTGAGACAGGGTCTGCTTATGATGTCAAGAGACGTGTGTTTGTGTCTCAGCCTAATTCCCTTTTGTGTGGAGATGAGCAGTCTGTTGTGCAGGGCAGTGTAGCCAGGGATGGAAGATGAGGAGGACACAGGGGATACAAGAAGGATGGTCCTTCAGCAGGACATGAGAACTTTGTTGCTGTCACCTTCCCCATCCTCTTCCAGCTGAGCCCCTGCTTTCAATCTTAACCATAATGCATGGAGAAAACCTCAAAGATCTTAAGCAACTTTCTTTTTCATTGGAGGAAATGATACATAGAAGGGAACTATTTACATCTTTTAAGGGGTTGTTGCCATTTTGACTTGAGAAAGCACCTTTGGGGGAATGAGGTAACGTTGTATGGTTACAATGATGAATTTTTAGAGGCGTTATTTCCTTTCAAATATTTAACTCTAAAGGGAATTTTAAGATGTAGGATTGGGATTTTTAAAAGTCATAGTAATATTCATATCTCTCTGTTACTTCCTTGGTTTCTGTGATAACACAGCTAATTCTGCCTATTGGTGTCCAGGAGAAGACTTCCTAATGTAAATGAATATAGAAATATTTTTAAAACATAAATAGGTAAACAAAAATCGAGACAACACTATACATCAAAAATGCATTAAAGTGCAAGAAAAATCTGTAAAACCATCAAACTGATAAATGTGAGAAGAATTCAGTTTTGGGCACTACCAGAATCTGCTTTGGAAGACAGTCCCTCATTTTGGTTCCACATTCCCATGCAAAAGCTCTTGCCTCTGGTTTGACTACTGTGACTTAAAATTGCAACAAAACACACTAAATTTATATTCTGTATAAAAATGTTACAAAGTTCTTGTCAAAAATATTTAAAAGTAAGCAAAACTTTTGATAATATTTACAAGGCAACTGAATTTCTGCCAGCTTCTTTGTTGTGAATATCTTGAAAATAAAACCCTTCAGTACTTTTCCATCTTTTCTTAAGCTCACATAATACAGAAAAATTACCATTTTCTTTTAGCATTTGGCTCTATACGACTGGAATTGGAAGCATTTTTTAAAAATTTTTGGCCTCAATGTGGATGAGGCATAGGTCCAAATTCATGCAAGAGATAACAACACTTATATTTTGAAATTCAGCAGCTTAATTCCACCCATGATCTTTGCAGTTGAGCTAAAACTTTTATCCTGGCTGTTTGGAATCACTTATCCCTGTCTGTTTCAGCAGTTGAGGTTAGATGTTTCTTCATTAAAGATGGATTAGAAGTATTTTAACATGTAGAGATGGAATATTAACTATATAGATAGAACTTGGGCCTTTTTTACTGGTTAAAAGGTCTGTGATAGTATAAAAGTTCTGTAAGAATTTTAAAGAGAGTAGTGTAGCAATCAGGCACCCTGGGAACTCAGAAGCTGAGGCAGGCAGTCTTAACATTTCCCTTCAGAGTGAGATCCATATTATGTCCTAGGTAGGCATTTGAAAGCAAAGCTGGGAGTGGGAAGCACAGGTTAGGTTTGGAGTCATGTAAGTCCACAAAATGGTATTGTATCTCCTGAGGCAGCAAGATAGAGCTTCTCTGCACAAATATTTCAGTACTATTTCACTTATCTCAAGAGTTATAAACAAAAATGGTTTTTTGGAGAGTTTTGGGGAAAGTATCCAGTAGGAAATGTGTCTTCATCTTTGGTCTGAAATGTACAGTGTTGTGTTTTTGCTATGACAACTTGCTGGGAAGACCACACTTGACTTCTGCTGGGTGACTATGGCATTTTGTAAACTCTCTACTTAGTAGCTCTTTGAGTCCTTAATGTGTGCATCTCACTAAGGTCAAAAACGTAATCCGTGCTTGTACTGAAAATTCCCAGAATGTCTGGAGAACCTCAGCTTATCAGTAGGAATGACTGAAAGTGTTTTGCTGGTAGGAAGCTATGCAAGTTCCCTTTCAAGTTAAAATGACTATAGAGATGATACCTCTTCAGTTGCCAGAAATATGCTCCAAAAGACAGATGTATGTCTGAGTACTTTAGAGATTAGCATTTTGCTAGTTTTTACTTCCTTGAGTCTTCAAATCCAGCACAGACAGGTTGAGCTGGATTTACTTCACTTTATACATCAACAACAGAATTTATTTACTAAACTTCAAGCCATTATACTTTGACGATTGTGGAAAGGAGAAATGTTCATATTGTGGATGAAATGCAAGAAAGATAGGACTGCACTTGTCTCTCACATCTCATGCTGTATTCACACATAAATGCAGTTTTATTTGTGTACTGCCCCTGGAAAGCACATTGCATGTGTGCAGATAGATTGTAACAACCTGATTTTGAAATATGGGCTGTAGTTTGCATTAATTGTAATTTTTTTGCACTTGCTGTTTATCTGCAGGTATAAGTTAATACAATTAAGATCTTTCAAATACTTGATTGTGCCCATTTCCCTGCTGTATGCAAAACCAGATCATGCTGATAGACCCAAGTGTAATCTCTCTTTCTGCAGTGTCTCTGCTGGGCATTTGTTATTGCCTTATTTATTGTTCATATTATGTTGCTGCTCTGAGACTGAACATGTTATCAGAGCCTGTGTTGAAATGTTCACTGTTGCACACCTCAATGCAAAAGAAAATAGTTCTGTGGTCTAAATGTTAATGCCAGGAAAACAAAAAACAAAACCCCAAACAAACCAACAAAAACAAACAAAAAAACCAAATCAGTGTGAGGAGACCGTGGTGTCTCATCTCACTGCTGGATAAGTCTTTGAGACAGTGAGAGAACAACAGTATTCACTGAGGTTTCACAAAACCCACATCTGAGTCTGAGCTTAAACTCTTCATTAGGTGCAAGAATCATATTTTCTTTCTGGGGCTTAAGGTACATAAAAATGTCTGTGATCCCTGAATATCCTCACTACCGGAGTACACATTATCTCAAGTATGATCTAACAGTTGGAATGCATATCTGCCATCTGGCTGTAGAAAGAAAATGGCATATAAATGAAGCATTTTTTAAAGAAGTACATTCTGGAGTTGATTCAACTTTTCAGAGTCAAAATAAATTGTAAAAATAGTACCACTTGATATATTGCCCTCTGAGAGAGCAGGGAGGAGGGTTATCTGCTGAGCTGTGGTTCTCCTTGGGACATCATGCCAGTCATCATTAGGTTCTTCACACTTCACTAGTCTCAGTTTCTAGATCTAGTATTCCACCAGCAAAGGTCACTTCAGGGTTTAGTAAGGAGAGATACTGCCAATCTAACTGAATAAAGATAAAAATTGCAGTGTGGGATAGGATTCAAAATATGGAGAAAATTCAGCAGATATTTAGCTAATATGTTGTAATGGTTTTCAGGTGAATGTACTGGAGTTTTTGAACAAGTTGTTCTCTATTATCAACATTGCTTCACCATTTTGAGGGACTCATCACCTAAATCCCTTCAGAATAACAGATTTTCTTTCATGTATCAGGAACAACTTGTTTTTGTCAGGTTTTCCTTTTGTGGAAAAGAAGAAATGTACCAATGTCAAAAGGAAAATTAGATAAGCTGATGCGAAAAGCTTAGAGGAAATCAAGGTGATACCCTTTAAAAATTTCTTCAAGAGTTTTTCTTCATATTTGCTGGGCAAGTTCCCTTTGTGATTTGTAAATTCTTTCCTTTCATCTTTTCCCTGAAACCCAGACAGTTTCGTTGGTTCTGACATAGAGTGAACAATTGAAAACATTCTTCAGTAGAGAAATATTCCAAACTTCACTTTCACAGTTGAAGGTATGGGGAAAGAAAAAAATGGTTTTAGGCAGTGAGACGTGAAGGACAAGTGGTAGGCCTGTCACAGCTGCTGATAGCTTGGCGATGGTTGTACATCATCTCCCCTTCGTTGGCTCGTGGACCTGTCTCGGCTGAAATGCAAACGTGCAAAGTGACACGTTTATTTCTCAGCTTAAACCTTGGTACTTTCAGCCTTCCTGTGCATCAATGATTTGTTTCATTCCCCTATGTTCACCGCAGATGTGCTGCCACCAGTGCCAGGGCAAGGAGATAAAACTGCTACCATGCTTTCCGATGGAGCCATTTACAGCAGCATCGACTTCACCACCAAAACCAGTTACAACAGCTCCAGCCAAATAACACAGGCTACACCATATGCCACCACCCAGATCCTGCATTCCAACAGCATCCACGAGCTGGCTGTCGATTTACCAGATCCGCAGTGGAAAAGCTCAATTCAGCAAAAAAATGACCTCATGGGATTTGGTTACTCTCTCCCAGACCAAGGCAAAGGCAACAATGGTAATTACAGCTCTTATTTTCCTGAGCCCTTGACTTTATCTACTGTATCATCTGTGCATGAATTAGAAAGTTCTTTTTAGCTCTGTGAGACACTGTTCATGTTGATCTGAACTAATGCTTGCACACTTTGCATGTGTGCTGAACCTCACCTGATCACAAAATACGTTGTACCATGCTTTTAATGCTCTTTGTCCTGTGCTAGTCACCAAGCCACCTGCCTTGCATTAGGCTAGGGTAGGTGTACCTTTAAAAATAACCAAGTTAAAACCTGCCATCCCACCCCATCTGCCCTTGACTTGCTAACTGCATGTGTCGCATGTGCTTGTGCTGTCGACTAATCCCACGATGCCACTGTGACCTCTGCCGTTTAACCCTTAGCCTTGCTTTACATCCCTGACTACCGGGTGGCTGAGGGACTGGCTAATAGATTGCCACACAACCAGTCACAGGATTTCAGCACCACCAGCTCCCACAACAGCTCCGAAAGGAGTGGCAGCCTCTCAGGTTGGTTCCATCGCCGTGCGTAGGGGAGTGAGGGACGGAGGGGTGTTGGCGAGCGGCTCGCCAGGGAGGCAGAAGACCTCCCAGGCACCAGTTGAGCGTAACCATGAGAGCTCCTGCCCATCAGCAAACAATGTCACATGAGTCTTCTGAAACCAAAAAGCCTTTTGCAGAACCTACTTGGAGATAACTGGAGAGTCCTTCCACGTGGTGCTTGTCAGCACAACTGCCAGCCTCGCCTTATCACATTCTTTCCCTGACACAGTCTATGGAGCAAATGTATTTCTTCATCCATCCTTAGTTTACAGGTCTCCCCACACTGAACTTCATGAGATTAATATTTTTATTGAGTTGTTAACAGATCCCCAACTCCCACAAGATATTTCTAAATGTTATTCCTTAGTGAAGCAGCTTGGAAATAATTGTAGGGCCCTGAAAGGTGACTGGGGTTTCAACGAATTGTTCCAAGTCTGCATACAAACAGGATGCAAATTCTATGTGTGTGCTGCATGTTCTTTTGGAAACATGATGCATTTTCATCAGATGAAAATGATCATAGTACATGTGGTTGTTTATTATATTTAAACATATCTTTTTATTGATTTCTTTAATTTTGCCTACTTGTTGCTTATGTTATGTGTAGCTGTCTTTTTTTTTTTTTGTCAAGAAAAAAAATGAAAAGACAGCCATTAAAATGAAAATCTGTGTTTTCACCTAGCTGAAATATGAGAGACCTGAAGGGACTTAATTTTGATATTCATACTATATCCACAGCCTTTTGAATTTCCACTTTAAGCTGGAGCAGTCATCACAGTAACAGACCAAACCTAGCAATGGCTTGTTTATGTCAATTTAAATGACTATTCAAATTGAATCTTGAGATAAGAAGCCTATAATCATTGGCCCATGACTCAAATAGCCAAATGTGTTTGCAAATCTTGTATTCCCAAGGGGGAGCATTAACTGATTTGAATGAGACCAAAAAACAGGCTTATGGCATTGTCAGAGAGGTGTCTGGGAGCTGAGTTCATGCAATACTTCAAGAAAGGTTCTTGTTCCTGGCATGTGAGATATATTGACAAGTAGCTTATGAAATCAGCTTGCTCCCCAGGCTGCATGAAAATGCAGCAGTTGATGTGCTGAGGTACATCTATGTCCAATATCAGAGGGCAATATGATGCTTTGGATATGTTGACAGCTACAGCTGCCTAAGACTTTTCTTGGAAAATGGGAAGTGTCAGTGGCAAATGCACATTGATCAAAAGCTGGACTTTGATCAAATATTTCAAGTGCAACATATTTGGTGTAGTGTTTCTCAGTCTGAAGTAAATTTTCTGATAACACAAGGGAACTTTGGGTTGGTCAGTCTTTCTATGGCCAGGGCATTCTTGTTGTGACCAAGGCAGCTCACAACTGGATGCCCCAATGCTCGGGTGAGTGTCAGATTATTAGACTACAGAGTCAGTATTTTGCTCTCTCTTGCCCACTAATTATGCCTTTGATACAGGGTAATTATGTCTATAGTAGATGAGAAACTGGGGGAGACCTTCAAATAGTCTGATAATGAGAGCATCACTGGAGTCAGAGACCAGCTTTGATTACGTAGTCCCCATCAGGGTGAGCAGGGATTTGTTCTCTCACTTCCTTGGTTAGTACTTTAAGTACTACTTATTATTCTAAGTTTCTGTCTCTCTTATATGACTATCAGGAGAATTCCTACACCACTGTGGAATGGAAAATAGCTAAAACCTCGACTGCTTTTTTGAGGCAGGGAAATTTTGTAGCTGTACTTTGCTCAGATTATGTCTGTGCTAGGATCAGCAGCCCAACTGGCAAATTCTTTCTCAAGGATCTGATTCACCTAGAGATTTAAACAATATAATTGAATTTCAGTGTGAGGAGACGTTGAAGCATCAAGCATTGTTGCTACGGGGAAACAAGGCTTCAGTGCATCAGTTTTCAAACACAAATCAGGCTTTATGTGTTTGGTGTCTGTCCCACCAGTCTGACAGTGGAGTAACTCTGTCCATGGGGACAGAAGAGAAATCTCCTGCCCAGCTGTACAGTGTAGGCTGCTTTCTGTGCCAACTCCAATGACATTGGAGTTCTCTTCTTTGATTTCTTCATCTAAACAGGTCTCTTGTCTCTCTGCTTCACTCCTTCTAATATCTCCATTATTTCTAATCTATCTCTTTGAAACCCCCAAAATCCAAGTGACTCCCATGCTAGCACTTCACACATCCTACCTCCTAAGATTATCAAGATATTACACTTCCAAAGTCTTCCTCTCCACCTCAACTAATCTCTAATCTGAAGTTGTTCTCTGCATTTCCCTTCTCTGTGCATTCCTACTTTAAATACTCTTGCAACATACACACATGCCTGTGCTTTTCTCCTAAAGCAGGCCCTCCTGCCTTAGTTCTTGTTGGCTCCTACTCCTGCTGAGTTTTCAAAAATTTCTCTACATCCCACAAATTAAACTTAGCCTACTTCCTTTGCACTGTTCAGTGACCCCATTTCTAACTCCACTTTTTTGCCTTACCTGTGCTTTGAAAGCTTCATTTTTCCTCCAGAAGGTTCATGTTTTTGTTCCTCTATCTCCACTATCACAGGGGTTTCTTTTCACTGGTCGAAATGTTCTTTCCCTTTTCAAGAAAGCTGCCCTCTCTGCCAGGCTACAAACAGAAGGAAGAGCCTGTTTTCCATCCATTTAATAGAAGTAATATCAGTTCAGTTCACACCTAGTGAATGACAGGATCTTGGCTGGACTTACTATAAATACTCCAAAACAAGGAAGGAAGAGCTCTGGTCTGGAATTGAGTAGTGGAAAGCAAAGTCTCACTTGCAGTGTACGGCCAGCCAGGTCGATTAGAAACATAGCTGGGCTTGTTGCCTGCCTCTAGCAGCCACAACAGGAGGTGAAAAGAGAAGTGTTGGCTACTTCTGAGTCACAGAATCACCTTTTCTTCCCTCTCTATTTCTCCCTATTTTCATCCAGCTGACATATGGAGGAAACAGAAGAAAGCCACTATCTCACAGACAAAAAGTCCCATGGCATAGGCTTGTCTCTATTGCTAGAATTGCACCTCCTTCTGTGTTTCTCCATGCCTAAAGTTAGAGCCATGGCACGGAGGGTGGTGCCTGCCAATGCAGAGCGTGCCACCTTCCCTTACAAGTCAGCTGTGGCTTTCTTGATTTGTTGATTCATTTTTACATGAGGGTTTTTTTTGACTGATCCTTATAGATCAGCGAGAGATGCCAGTGGGTGAGATGGATTAGACTGTGCTTTCTGCAGCAGGCCAGGGATGAGTGATAGCAGCTGGGTACCCACTGAAAAGGCATCTGACAAAGCATTTCTCCTCCCAACAAGCCAAAGAGTTTGAAAGCCACAACAAAACTCAAAAAAATAGATGCATCCCCAAGCAGTCAAGGGATTTGAAATGTTGAACCATTCTTCCTCTTAATGAATTCCTGACATGAAAAAGAAGTCAGGGCAAAATAAAAGAAGCAGAGCAAGTGGGATGAGAGCTTTCTCTGTAAGGTCACTCTCCCACAAATGGAAGTGTCTCAGCTGGAGAAGTGGATACAAGGACAATAAAGAGAGGAGCAGAGGGTTTAACCAAGATGCATTGCTCACTTCATTTCTACATCATCCCTCAGAGCCGTGTATCAGAAATAGAACTTCTTCTCCACAGTGGCACAAGATCTTTGAATCCTGTGAAATAGTCAGTCCTAAAACATTGCACAAGAATTCCTGCTCTTTTAAAAAAATAAAAATTAGGAAGCTTCTATGAACAAAACCCTGTTTCTTGAGGTTTTTTTTTTTCAAGACAATTTAGTCTGATCTTGAAAGATATTGAGTCCAATGACAATTTTTTTAGATGGTGTCCTTAACTCTGTGTTTTCCACAGAAAATGATTATGCAAAATTGTTATAATCACACTGGATTCTGACATTTGGATCAATTTGCTATGTTTTATTTTAATTTTATCTAAGAGTGAATTCAAGAAGTCACAAAGTGCACATGAATAAATCAGGAAATATATTTCTGAGTCAGGAAAACCTGTCTTTCCTTGTTTCTGCACTTTTGGTGCAAAATTTGTGGTGCAAGTGTACAGAGGTTGAAAAAGAAGTGATTTTCAGCAAATATTCAGAATATTTTCCCATTCCATTCAATTATTACCTATAACCTTGTGACAGCATTAGCATGTTGATGCTGATTCTGCTGAGATATAAATATGTCTTCTTTTTTGGGGCATGCCATCTGGAATCAGAATTTTTTCAAAGAAATGTAAATAGCTGGCTTTTTTCCCCACCTTATATCTCTAACATTTTTTTTTTCTTTTTGTATTTGCAGGTGGCAAAGGAGGGAAAAAGAAGAAAAACAAAAATACTGCCAAGCCCCAGAAAAATAATGGTTCAAACTGGGCCAGTGTTCCCCTCCCACCCCCTCCTGTGCAGCCACTTCCAGGCACAGAGCTGGAGCACTATGGGGTGGATCAGCAAGAAGCAGGGTAAATTTTTTTTTTTCTTTTTCTTTTGAAGAAAAATCTGTGATTTGCAGAAATGGGTCCTTTTTTAAAAAATTTTGATAAGTGACAATATTCTGTTTTGTTAAAAAAAAAATTAAAGAGAGAGCACCTTATCCTGTAGACTTATTCAAGGCTGTGGAGGAGGAATATTTGAATAGCTCCTCTGGATAGTGACTGAAGGTGGAAAGAAAAGTGACCTTGCTTCATCATCATGTAGGGTTTCAGTGCTTTCTCATGCTGAGAAGTGTCTCACTTCACAGGTAGCTTAATTGAATTCTGTTGGGACTGCGTGCAGCTGATGGGACTCAGAGTGAGTAAGGATGACATAATCTGGTTCTTTGCATTTTTGTACTGCTTTGATGTTTAAAAATATTAGAGCCAACAGAACAAAAAAAACCCCCACCAAATTGGATTAATTTTTGAAGATCAACCAATGGATGATAATCTTCTCATCGGCTTTTAGAAGAAATTTCACAGTTGAGGAAGGCACGCTAATTATAGGCTTTTTTGTTATTATGCAAACAGCTTTCAAGTTTCTGGAACCTTCCACATATTTTTGCATAGCTCAAACTTGTTCTCAAGTACACAAAATCATACAAGAAGTGCTAAAAGAGAGGAAAGAGACATTTTCTACAGACAAAGTTACAAAATGCTTTTTATAAAATGTAATTATGTGGAATACCAGGTTATCGAACTCTGAAGGAAAATAAGAGTATATTAAAACATAGTTTATTGTGGTTTGCTCTGTTTGAGCCTTTGAGAATAATTGTTCTGTTAGGGGCAAATTTCTGTCTGTTTGAATACATGGATTAATCAATATTTCCTAAGGCTGAAGCATTTTTGAGAGTTCATTGTAATAGCTTTACTGAATAAAAATATTTCAAGTGTTATCTCAATTGTAAGCATGAATTGATCATTACTACTTTTATAATTAAAGTTAGAAAAAAATCCACATTATTTCAGTTTATACCAAGTCCTTTGACTCTTAAAATGAGCAATAAATAACTGTGTTAGGCAGTGAAGTTTGTTTTAAAATTAAGGCTCATTCAGGCTGTATTAGAGTTCGAATTTCAAGGTAATGGAAAATGAATAACCTTACTGATTGTGAGTGTTGTTTAAATCTCAAAACAAAAAGTTCACATAATCATTTTGTTCTGTATTCTGTTATAAGAGGCTAAAATAAATTCAGAATTGTTTCACCCTATAATAATTTTGTCTTTATGAGTTTATATCCTTAAGATGCATGTGCAGCCATTTCACTAAAACATTTATTCAATAGAGGACAAACCACTTGTATTTTCTTCAGAACAATGAAATAGCATAAAAGGTAAATGGAAATACCTTATAGAGAAATCCCTTGTGACACAGGGCTTGACTCCTCAGTTGCATAAAGCATCTGTAATTTAGCTGGAAGGAATGATGATGGTCACCAAGACAACATTGGTTATTTAAGGAAAAGGTAATCACCAGCCTCCAGATTCACAACCATTCTGACTTAGTTTTTCCTCTGATTATGTTTTGAATTACTTGTCTCTGCTTTTCGTGGTGTCTCATTAGCAGTGGTGGTAGCAAGACCTTGTAATATGCATTTTACAAAACACAGAAAAACTCTGAAGGCTGGACTTAGAGTTTCAGTCTGGACCTACAGTAATTTGCAACCACCTTTGATGAAGACTGAATCTGCAATGCCCATACTTTCTCAGGATGCTTCCAATATTCCAATGGTCCTTCTGCATTTAGGGGTTGATCTTGTTTCTGTGATTTTCAACATGCTAAAAGGGAAAGAATCATAGGCTGCATTCCTTCTGTTGCCTTTAATATGGACATATTTGGTTAAAAAAGAAAAAGCCACATTTTTTAAACTGTTTTGTTCTTCTTGGTTTGTTTCGATGAACTCTATCTGTGACAAGTCCAACGTGTTTTAATTTTAGAATTAGTTACATGCAGATGTAATTATATTGGGAATTACAATTCAAAATGAACTTCCAGTCAGAAAAAAAGAACACTTTATCGAAATTCTCACAAAATGTGAATGTTTAGACTTACAAAACAAGGAAGGTGGCATCTAAACAAAAACTTGTTTTTCTTTGTGTCTTCCTATATCACTTGAATTCAAGTGTGGATTTCATTGGCATGATTGTCACCAAAAAACTCAAAAAATTTGACACCTAGTTTTGCTTACTAGAGATTAACACTAGTGGCCTTATGAACACTAGTGGACTTTTAAATTTCACAAGATAATTCACAGTAGCAAGTGAAATAAATGAAAAAGGCACATAACCTAACAAAGATAAGGAAGAAAAAAAAATACACTCTGTTTTCTGTACCACCTTCTTCCCAGAGGCACTGAGGTTTGCATTTGCCTCCATTTTTCCATAAACTGCAACACCCAGAAGGAGTGAACATGTTACTCCAACCAGCCATGTTATATACTGTGTTGGTTAAATAAATTCTTATTTAATCTCAGCAAAGAGCTTGTTTGTGCCAATCAAGTTTCTCTTTTCCTATAGTAGCTTCCAAACTGACATGTTCCCTTTCCCACCCTTTTCAGAGCAGATGATTTTGTTTGATTTCATCTAAACTTGCAGTAAGGATATGCTCATTTCTTACTCATTATCATTTACTTTGATTTTTCACCAATAATATGCATGCTCTTGAGCCAACCCCAGTAAAGGCAGTCTGCATACTATTATTTGGTCATTTTTATTTCTTGATTATACCTCAAAATGGAATATTAGCTGCTGAATGTCAGTATATTCAATACTTGTTTTCTGTCTTTGGAGAAAGTTAAAGAAGTAGTACTTTTTACTTCAAAAAGTCCTTTCTGGTGAGTTCCAGGGAGGGAAGCTTCATTTGTTGCAACTGTGTGTGTAATGAAACAGTTTCATTAGAAATGTACCCTTTATCTATCACCTTTATTTTATATTTTGAAGGAACAAATCCAACAATGTAATGAATCATTTTTAATAGTAAAACGTCACTATGGAATAAATTTGCTGACAATACAATAAAACTTACTAGAAAAATAGAGGCTCTTGTTTGTTAACCAGAACTTATTAGCGTGTTAATTATAAAGAAATTACAGTCAGAGGTCCCTAATGAAGTTAAGGCTCTTAGCTTTTAATAAGTGTACTTGAAAAAAGTTGCATTTTCACCACATTTGATTTACTCAGAAAATGAAAAAGAACACAGATGTGATCAATAATCACTATGGTGGTACCAGATGTTTCTATAACTGTATCATTAATGTGACATGCAGTTACTATGGAGTCTGTTAGGTTTATGTTTTTTTCTTTGTTGGTTTTTTGAGTTTGGGTGTTTTGGTTTGTTTTTATCTAAAATGCAGGTTAGGAACTGTGGCTTTTAGGACACCTTGCATGAAGGACATAAATGTTCTCGTACCTGAAATCTTGAATCTCAATGTCCTGAACTTCAAGCTTAGGCTGCTTTCCATTTGAAATAAAATTTGGGTAAAGATACGGTACTTGTGCAGAATCTTTTCACTAAGAAATCTCTTTTGCCATCAAGCTGAACATTTGGGGATTTGAAGCAAGCAGGGTCAGAAGGCAAGCACATCCAAAGCTCGTTTATTCATCACTGAAAAGTCACCAGGGAGTGTCTTTTTGCCCTGTCCCTTTTAAAGGAGAAGCCATTATAGCAAAACATGAGGTTGAGAGAGCAAACAGGAGCGAGAGAACTCTTGCACTGTACATTTTTAGCAGCATGAGTTAGGATGGTCCCTTCAGCCTTGGGTGCAAATGTCATGAGTGAATATTGTTTGGAAAAACAAATTACAGCTGTTCATATCTTAATTGTCTCCTAAGGATAAATATGTATCATGTAACATTTTCTTAAATCTCTGTGTTGTGATAATGATCAATCACTCAACCTCTCCTAGAGGCCAGGTGTTAAGAAGCAGCCTTTATTTTCGCTTCTGTGCACATATCTATGTTTGTATAGCTATACATGATTATATCTACATATATAGAGATCTAAATTTATACGAGTGTAAATCACCACATATATCTTCCACGGACTTTTGGATGATTAAGTCATGTTGGTTTAACTATCCTGAATCTATGTGTTTAAATAAACTACAGACTTCTGAATAAGGAAAAAGTAGTTTAGTTAAGTTAAGAAATCTTTGGGTTTTGCTGAAAGTAAATGTTCACAATACAAGTTTTGCAACTTCTCCATCTCAGTGTTCCCAGCCTTTTTATAACCTGGCTTCACACTTGAGAAAATTGACAGGAATTCATTTTTCTCTGGGAAATCAGTAAATCCTTCCTTCCAAATCAGAAACTTTAAAAGAGTATTTTTAAGCTGGTTTGAGAAATTAACTGCGTAGGGCAATGCATTGGCTGCCTGCATTGCAGAAAAAAGGACCTTGTCAGCAGTCCTTGAAGGTGGAAAGAAGATAAAGTGACTTAGATGATGCTTGGAAAATGGCTTTTAGAGTGTGTGATGGTTTGACAGTGAGGGAGCTGTGAGAGTTTGTGGTTGTCTGTTTGCCTTTTGAAAAAAAAAAAAAAAGAAAAAAAAGCTGTGTATCCTGAGTTATTTTGGAATACACCAGGAGTTAAAAAGAAATGTGTGCTGGTGCTCAAGGGACTGATGGCTGACTGAATGTTTTGAAGATGGGAAGAGTAGACAGTTGAGATTTGAGTGGTGTGATTGTCAGCAAAGCCGCGTACAACTGAAGTTGTGTTCAGATTAGGGAATTACTCTGGGGAGGTAATGCACAGGGAATGACCACAGTCACTAAGGCCTATCCTGGAATGATGCCAGAGTCTCTAAGGGACAACATCCCAGGATGATATTGTAATACAACACTGAATTGAAAGGTCCTGTGATGAGTACAGAGACCGAGAAGACTTTGACTTGCTGGCAAAGCTTGTATAAAAAGTTGTAATAAAATATAAAGCTTCTGTTTCTAGCCCTGATCAGATAAAGCATCACCTCTTACACCTTTGATATGAGGCAACAAGTGAACCACAGACTCCTACCAGAACACCCCTTATGTATGAAGAGAGAAGAATTTGGTATCCAAGAGTACTCCTAGTGGTTAACTTTCCATTTACTTCCAGGCAGGTGTGTTGAAAGTGTTCAGAAATGTCTCACTGTCTAGGTGAGTCCCAGTACAGATTGGTTAGGAGGTGGGGTGCTGGCAGAGCTGTCGACACATGTGCTAATATACCTTATCAGCTGGTGCTGTGGCACAGCATATGCTTAGGGTCAGTGCTGCTGTGACATGAATGTATTACACATCATAGGAGATACCCGTGTGCAGAGTGGGAAGGCCAGGATTTGTGAGGAAAGTGTAGCTATTTAAGCTCCAAACCAGAAACAAATGGTAAATTTCTAGATGGATAAAGGGGAGGATGGAAGTAAATGGATAATGTTCTTGGGCTCATGGTGTGACTTTTGGGAATGGGGCTGTGCAGGGCCAGGAGTTGGACTTGGTGATCCTTGTGGGTCCTTTTCAACTCAGCTTGTTCTGGGATTCTGTGGATAAATGCTACTACATAAAGCTTTTATGAATGCTGCTATTTTCTTGCCTAGGTCAATATTCATTCTCCTGCATTAATGATCCTGGAAGTGTATTAGTTCATTTTTGTTGTTGATTGTGGTGTAACATTATCTAATCACCATTAACGACTGTGATAACGGATCAGTAATTTTTTTGTTGCATATCTTGTTCAACATCTTAGCTGTTGTGGGAAAAATTAAACTGACTCAGTAAGGACAATTTAAGCAATTATGACCCTATTTTCATTAAAGTTTAGAACTCATACTTTGTGCAAATTTTCCAGCTGTGGCGGGAATCCTGTATACCCTCTACACCCTCTACTGCGTTGCAGAGATGAGATTTGATATACACTAAGTTTATTTGGTTTTTATTTTAGATATGACAGTGATGGTTGGTGTCCACCTTTGCCAGTTCAGACCTACCTGCATCAGGGCATGGAGGATGAGCTTGAAGAAGACGATGATCGTGTCCCCACGCCTCCTGTCCGGGGAGTAGCTTCATCTCCTGCCATCTCCTTTGGGCAACAGTCGACTGCAACCCTCACGCCTTCCCCACGAGAGGAGATGCAGCCAATGCTTCAAGCTCACCTTGATGAGTTAACAAGGGCTTACCAGTTTGATATAGCAAAGCAGACATGGTAAATGTTTGAAGGGCTCACCTGTGATCAAGGAAATGAAATAACAATAATAATTCATAACAACAACAATATATTCCTTTATGACATAAATGTGTTCAACAGCGCTTCAATTACCTTCAATTTTAAAAGAAGTAAAATAGAAGAAGAAATAGCAAAACTCTATCTACAGTATGAAGGCCCTAAACATTAGTATATGCTTTTTTAAATCATAATACTTGGTGATATATTACATCTTGTATAAAAACATGGAAAACCAATATTCCTCTGAAATTTTACACGTGTTCAGCTAAGTAGTTAACACCCATCTCCTGACAGCTTTTATACAGTTGAGAGTACTCTCTTTTCGGGTTAGCAGAAGATAGGAATTTTTTAGGATTTTCAAAAATAATAAGATTCTAAATTCCTGATTAAAAAGAACTATAGTCTCTTGAAATAACAATGTGGTAGCTTTTACACTGTGTCACATGAGAATGAAGCATTTGCACCTCTGTACTTTGAAACACCATGAGAATTTCTGATTCATTGGAATAACCCAGAAACAGCAGGAAGTTGTTAGTATTTACAGAATGGATCTAGTGTTTTAGAGTGCTTTATGCTTATTTAAAGGAAGAGCAAGCAAATACCACAGTAACATTTCCCCTGCAAAACAAACAGAAGCAATCTCTTCGGGGACTTGAAAAGAACTTGTCAATGGCACCAGGCTGGGGATATGGTGAAGGTCAGTTGCTTCCTGGATGTTCCCTGAGCAGCAGTTGTCCTTTTACAACTCTCATACCCAGACAAAGCCCGTGACTCTCTGCGGAGCGGAGCAGAGCTAGTTACTGAATGGCACACTGCCAGCAGAGGAGCAGCCTTTCTTCCCTGGTAAATAAAGCCATGGAGCTATTCAGCTTGAGCTCCCATAAATACATCAGGCAGGTAGGCAGGCGGTGTCAAACCAAAGCCAGCTGTTTTCCCTGGAGGCCATGGAAGCCTCCGGGCTTGTCTGCAATCTGCACTCAATCAACAGGGTACCTCGGTCCCGCTGCAGCGCCGCGCTGCCAAGCACCGACCCCAGCCTGCCTGTGGGACAGGCCCAAATCCCAGGCAGCAGCTAGACCTGGCCTATTGAAGGTACTGGCTTCTGAGCCAGCACACAGATGCACACCCTGCCAGCACAGGCAGTTGCTGCTGCATTTTGCAGCTGTTGCCCTTCCTATGTCCTTCAAACCTCCAAACCAGTCCAGGCACGGATAATGGAGCAGGACACTGCACCAAAGCCTCGTGCAGCTGGCAGAAAAGGTCTTGCTCCCTTTTTGGAGAGATGAAAATTGATTGGGAAGTTTCATAATGTGCTTAGGATTACACAGATTTTAATGTCACTTTTGTGTAAAGTCACAGCAACTGAGCCTGAAACTCTGAAAAAAAAAAACAAGGACATAACCTTTTTTTCATACCTTTTAGATATTGGGCTAAATGCTGAGCGTGATTTTTACATACAGGTGATTTTTGTGATGTGGAATTTTTTAATATTTTTATGTGGTTTGGCTGGACATGTATCATGCTAGTCAAAGTCTGTAGAAAGTCCTCCATTGTTTTGACTGGAAAGGAAGATTTCTTAGTTTTCTTTTCACAAAGTTAACCTGTCCAGTGTAGAGAGAGGGGAAAACTAAGCAGCTAAATGAGACCTGTCAGATAGGTTACAGTGGGAGAAGCAACAGAGACACACAGAGATCAACTCACTAGGAATTTAAGAAAGAGCCCATTAGAGATTACTGGAAAAGTACATAATCATTATGGCCTTGATCCAGCAAATCACTTAAGTGTATGCTTAACTATGAGTACATGAGAAATTGAACTTCAATTCTTCTATCACAAGCTAACATTAAACATATACTTGAGCATTTTGCTTGATTGGGAGCTAATCACACTGTTTATTGAGGGTTAGTTAGATGGTAGTGCCCTTTTGTGCCCCAGTGTTTTGAGCACTGCATAGAACACTAAAAACCTGGTGTCCAGGCAGAAAAGTATTCAATCGCTGTTAATCAGAAGGGGGTTGGATGTCAGAAAGGAAGCACTTGTTCTGGAAATTAAGATTCAGAATAAGCAATAGGTTAAAACCATTACTGAGGTGGAGAAAGTTACCAGTGTTACATAACATTTATCATGACATTCTCATAGCTGATATATTTACATTATGAAAATAAATAAAAAAAAAACCTCATTGAATTAAGATAATTCATTCCTGTAGGCAGCAACACAGCACACAGTTTTCACTAAAAATGTATTAGAGCTGGGAGCCAAACAGGTGACAATTGTAATTTTTTCAGTTTTACTTATGTCCAAGCAAGAGACAAGCAGAATCCTGGGTCACATCCAGAGTGCTGCTGATTCAAATCAGGTCATGGCACCTCATGTACAGCCACCCAAGGATTCCCACATGCCTGTGTTGGCAATTTCAACCATGGTACATGCTCTTGTGCCAAGGCCAGTCATGCCTGGCTCCCCTGGCACAGCTTGCTGTGTACCTGTTGTGCTGTGGGGAATGCTGCTTTGAAAGCTGATGGTGCTCCTTTCTCAGAGACCAGGCACATCAAACTCCAAATGCCATGCTTGCCTTTGGCCATTTAGTTATCCTGTGGGTGCCTTTTTTTTTTTTTTTTTTTGTGTGTGTGATTGCTGCATGCAGTAATTTCACACATGTATGCCCTAATACTGCTGCAATTAAATCAATTAAACTTCTTGGAATAAAGCAAAATGAAAAGGCCTTGCTGATGATGCATTCATTGGACTTGAAAATTTCTTCTGTCCTGCTGGCCATTTTCTCCTCTTTAGGGTGACTTTGCTTCAGGCACTGCATCTGTTTAAGCGGAAGGAGTGAGATTTAACTTTGGTTCAGTGTGTGATTTGCAAGGGAGAATATCGGGTGAGACACTTAAATGCTAGACTTGGATTCAGAATTCTGCTTTTCCATGGGTTTCCTACCTGATTTATGTACCCTCTGTGTCTATCACACTTCATCTGTGAGAAGACAATCCTGACCTTCCCCATCCTAGAGAATTTTATCTTTATTCTTTTTTATTTAGGACTGGTAAGTGTGCAGGCACTCTGGTATTAGAAGCTGTGGTGAATAACTGAACTGACCTTTCTTGAGTTTGACCTAACCAAGCACATTTTGTAAATCTGTCTCAGGATGTGTTGAAAGGCTTGTGTTTTATTGACCATGGGCTGCAAAGTCTCATCCATTCTGATAACTTTTCCTGTTTGTTTGTCTAGGCACATCCAAAGCAATACACAACCTCCTCAGGCTCCAGTTCCTCCCCTAGGATATGTATCTGGAAACCTTATTTCAGATTTGGAAACCGATGTTCCAGATGACGATGATGATGAGGATGATATGGAAGAAGAAACTGTAGAAATCAGTAGGCCACTAAGAGGTCTAGAGCATACTCCAGGCTCCAGTATGGACAATCTAGACAGCTCTGTGACAGGTAACCGAACACAGTGACACCAACTTGTTCCTACCAGTAAAATACATCACCATTTGGACTAAGTGAAAATTTATTCCACTTGATTTCTGTTACATTTAAAATGTGTTAATACTAAACACTACAGTTAAAGAAGGATTTGGAAATACTTTGCTTTGCTGCAAAATGATAAGAAAAATTCATGAATTTTAAAAAGCTTTAAAGACTTGAAAGAAAACTCAGTTACATCCTAGCTTTCATGAAAGGTTCATTCTACTAGAGAAGCAAGGCAGTTACATAAAAAGGAGGGGAAAGACCTCAGCTTAGCAATATATATTTCATAAATCAGGAGCAGCATAAAAATGTTATCTTAAAGGACTTTTAGATATTCTGCTGGGTAAATGCTTTCCCAGATGAACACAAGGAAGTTAAAGACTTCAGAGTAAGTGTAGTTAGATCAGCACATTTATTTCTAGAGTAAATACAACATTAATGTAAGAAAATGTATATTTTGAACATACTTTGTATTGCTGAATTTAATAATTGTTCCCTTTTAGAAAATCTGTTTAATTATTCTGACCCTCCTTCCTTCACTTCTTCCTGTCCTTTGCATGCCTTGGAAAGCTACAACATCATCAAAGGGGACCTAGAAAAGCCTGCTTTAAACTAATGTACGGAATCTGAACAAATTAAATTGCTCTTGGTGAAATGTAGGCAGTGAAAGACACTGTTTCATAAAACCATGGATTTTATATGGACATAATGTATTTTTGGAAGCATCAGGGTACTTCTCTTTAGGTTGAACTTGGGCCTCTATATAATGTGTACTGTGTCCATAATGTGCAGGTGTGCTGGAGAGCCAAATATCCCAAGTGTCACAGTGGTAGTGGGTGCTGCTTCAGTTTGTGCTCTCAGCGGATGAACAATGGTAGTTGGTGGTACCTTAGGGGGAACTTGTTCCCAACAACTTCCTGGTGTAGCACCACTGAATTCTGTCTTTGCCTGGACCTCTGAAATTCCAAGGCTTTTGCACCCATACTTAAAGGTTCCTATTCTGAAAACAACTGCAGGAATATGACAGTGATGGAGCATCAATACCTATCATTTTCTTCCTTTTCCCTTATTGAATGAATTAGTGTGTATCTTAATCCCACTTTCCAGGTTTTCCTTCACCCTAGAGCCAGACTGCTTGCCAATCTAATTAGGATTTAAGAATTGTATCTCTGCTGCTGCGATTTGAAATCCAGATGCAACTGAAGGCCATAGAGTTAAAGTTTAAATCCCTGAATTGAGAAGGTTAACTTATTAGTGCATGAGTATGTTAACTCACTTTGCTTGAATTTCTAGTGTAATCTCCTTCAGGCTATAATTCTGCATATTTTTGCATATCTCACTAATGGCTCAGAAGCCTTTCTGTTAAGAATGCACTAAGAGTTTTGGACTGGTAAAACAGCAATGAATAAAAAAAACCAACCCAGGTTGACATAAATTTTTCATTTGGTATATATTAATATGCCACTGCTTATGTATCTGTAAATCATGAAATGAATGTTTCCACATTTGCATCTTCACCTAATAGTTTGGAACACCCTCCCTAGAGCAAATAAGGAATAGTTGTATTCCTGCTCCAGTTTGAAACTTTAGTGCTTATTACAGTTTATACTTCCAGCTTCTTAAAATATTTATAAATCTTGTTTCATTTTGTAGTGTTAAATGTCTAATTACTGGAGTGTTAAAAGCTTCCTAACAGTCTGGAAGACATTGGTAGGACTTGATAATGTAGACTGGGAGTGTATTTAAGGTGATCTAAATACACTTCCACTCATCACCACCACTAACTTCACGTGGCCTCGTACAGCTGAAAATTAAGGTTTTTCTTTTGCTTTTTCTTTTGCTTGTTTAATTACTAGCTGGATCTGTTCCTTGCTCTGGTTCACTGCGTGGCAAGGTGTGTGCTGGCACTGCAGGAAGGGAATGTGCAGCTGGAAGGGAAGCAAAATTACAGACTGCCCCTATAGCATAGAGCCAAAATATAGACTGACTTAATTAAGGAACAATAGCCTTACAGAAGTACCCCGAGAAGTAGAGTTAGTCTAAAGGGTCTGTAAGACAGCAGAATCTCCAAATAACAAAACCACTTCTGTTTTCCTCAGTTACTATATGTATAAAACCTTGATTTTACAAGAGATTATTGTGGGCTTATTTTTTTCTAAGGGTGGAAAGAAATTACCTATTATGCTTGGGCAAATTTTATTTTTCAAAAGAGAATTTTAATTTTTGTTTATTTGTTTCTGTTAACTCTTCTAGGCCGTTTGCTGGTGTTAAGGAGTGTATAGCAAATTGCTTCAGTTTTTCCCAAGCTGGTTCTCATTCTTCATTTTGATTGCTTTTAAAATACTGCAGAACAACTAAATTGTTCTTTCTTGTGCTGAGAATACATAAGCTACTTCTTTTCACAGAGCCTTTGGTGACTTCAAGCCAGCATTTTGCTAGGAATTTATAGACCACATTTTCACTTCTCTAAACATTTTTGAAAATGGAGGCAAATGAGAACAGCTGACCCAGATGGAAGCAAAATTTCTGTTGATTCTGAAGTGCCCTGGGAGTTCAGTGTTTGTGAGAAATGTAAATTGACATGCCTTGGTCCAGACTTCCTCCAAACAGAGTTGCTGTGTTAGGAGCAGGGCGAGGTTCCTCACCCTGTAGTGTTAGCATGCCTCAGTGATGCCTCAAAGACACCCACTCTTGGACTGAAATGGGGCTTTGTTCTTCATGGCTGAGCTGAGAACAAGGATTTCCTGCAGCGCCAAATGCGGGGTTCTCTGAGGGGAAGCACTGGCACTGCGTGAGCCAAAGCACAAACTGCTGAATCCCTCTGACACCACAGTGCTGCTCCTTTAAACTGCTTAAAAGTCAAGTTATCTTCCAGGCCCTTGAGTTTTAGTCACAGCTAACTGAAGATTCAGACAAGGATTTAATCTGCACTATTAAGCTTTTCTCTTTGCAGGTGGCAGAGACATAATGTTGATGTGTATAATAAAGTGAAAAGAAAGGAGGAGTGCACAGGAAATGTTCCTTAACATTCTCCAGATATCACAAAGAGAACTCAAGGAGGGAGGTTTAGATTTGAACATTTGTGGGATGTAATGAAATTTAAGCCAGGGTTTTGCTTCATTCCCACTATGGTTTGTTAGGCTATTGAGTCACTGAATATGTTTTAAAAACACAGAAAGAAAGAACCAAAACACACTGGTAAAATTTTGCTCACTTGACTTTTAATTCGTAGTGATTTAGGATTATTTTTTGCTTTCAGAGACACATTGAAATATGTTTTTTCTTTCTCTTTTGTTTAATGTTTGTTTTTATAATGAATTGCTGTGCAGAGTTGTGGCATGGATGGCCACAAAGAATCTGTTGCATTATTCTGCTTTAACAGATTTTATTCATTGCATATGATGACTGCAGAAGAAATTATTTGCTTCTCACTTAAATTACTAAGAACAAGCCTAGGTTTTTTTCGGTCAAATTGTTATGGTTTGGGGGTTTTCTTTGCCCTGTCTTCATCTCCTCCTCCTCCTGCAGCACCAGTGAACTTGGTAGTGAGAGCTGTTGTATCTTCAGTCCTGGTCCATTTTGAGTGAGGGAAGAATTTGACTCATTGACTAGCATGGAAATTAGAACAAGACCTCTTCTACCTAACTGATACAAACTGATAGAAACAGAGAGATATTCTTGTAAACATTGCCGCAGCAAATGGATAACAATTTTTTTTTCAATACAAATATATAGATCTAAATGATGAAAATCCCTGTAGATTGTGTAGCTCAGCAAGGAAGAATATCCCTTATTTTACATGTTTTGGTCTTGATTAAAAGACTCACTGGTCACTGTCTGTATGGAAAAAGTTGTTCATTCACTTTGAGCACAAATGGAATAATTCTTGAAAACTGCACAATATCATTTCCATGAGCCATATTTTACCATGGCAGAGCTCAATATTTATATTGATTTGCTTAGGGATACCTATTGCAAAAGATTCTGTTTTATAAGCAGTTAGACAGATTGCATTTAATAGGAAGAATGTGTTTCATGGATTAAATATGTGCTCAGAAAATAGGAAACTGCTACTTTTTGTATCTCATAAAAATGGTAATGCAACAATTAGCAGGGTCATATTATAAAGCACAGACTTTACTCTAGCTTAATGGATCTAGGGATATGCATTCATCAGCAACGATAGATTTAGCATAAAATGACATGTAAATGAATTGATGACTGATCATAAATTAATTTTAGTGCTGAAGAAGTAATAGAGACACAGCAAGATGCCACTTTATCATAGTATTTTACTGCTCAGCAACATTTGAGCAACTACTTAATGTTCTGTGTGCATTTTTTTCAAACAGCTTGAATAAATTTGAGATTATTTTGTGCCTTTCAGCAATATGGAAACCAAAAAAATCTAGAAAGATGGAATGCAAACAGAAATAAATTCAGCTAAGTGACATAAATTCATTTTTCATTAGATGTTTATGAAGGTCATTAATTATCATTGGACCTGTGAAGTGCCAAATATCTATGTGTGGCTTTTACCTCCTTTTTTTAGTGTTTTCTGTCCAAAAATAAAATATTTTAAAACTTAATGGTTTATTCCAGGTGTATACATTTAAATATATGGATATTTATGGTGGAGGAAAGTTAAAAACAAAGTCTAATTTTTGGAAATATGTTCATATTTATATTCTGCAATCAAACACTTCTATTATTCTTTCTTATTTTGATGGTACAGTGACTATTGCTCCTTCTGTTCCATCACTTCCACCAAAATCAGTGGGCATTCTTGCTGTGGCCAGACATATCCAAAGGAAGATAATATCTTTCTCCTGTACAAAAGCTAAAAGAATTCTGTAATTGGTTTCAGCTAAAGTAGCATCAGTTACCAAGGACGTCACCCACCCTTCACAAACCTAAGCAGTCTATCCCTGTTCCATTAAAAAAACTGCAGAGGAGCAGGGACTTAATATGTGTTGGATGGTCTTGTAAAGGAAAACACATGAGGTGAGCATATAGAAGTTGGTAGATGCAGGAAAGTGTCAGGTTTGTTGTGAGCAGCTTTTATTTCATAGGTGTAGTAGAATTTTTTAATTTTTTTTTTTAAATTAAAGCAGCAGTACACTTTACCAAAAAAAATAGCATTTTTATTGCCAGCAAAATGCCACTAAAAGCAGCAGCATGCAGTGTACTGCAAGCTGGCACCTCTGTTCCCCTCACCTTTCCCTGAGAGCAAAGAAGCTTTCTGTTTGCATTAGCACTGAGAGATATTTTATGGAGCAAGAAAACAGAGTTCAACATTTCACAGAGCTGATTTTGTTCTGCATAAAGCATTTACTGCTGCTGTCAGCAAGAGTAAAATTTACAGTTGCCAGAAAGCGTAAAAACTCAAATGTGCTCTTGGAAAACACATAGTGAACTGCATGTAAAGGAGACACTAAAAGCCTGTTTCATCCCATTTCAAAATGCACAGTTGATCTGAAAGGAACGTCAGCATCTCTTATTCTGCCTTTATTCAAAGGAAAACAAATGTGATTCTGATTTGGAAAGCAGGAGGCCAGTGGATGCCTTTAAACAAGCAGTCACCACGTGTGCTGTGTTAACACAGCTGTGTGGTGGCCTGAGGTGCCCAGGCTGGGCTCCAGCACTCCCATGCCTTCTGGGCAATGTCCACACCTCTGCAGGTCAGAGCAAAACAGGATTTACTGCTGCAGCTTTTGGTAGGGAAAAGAAATTGTTTATGCAGGGAAAGGGAATAGCTCAGGAATCAGTAGAAATAATGTAGGGATTTCGCCTTTAGCTCCCCAGTCACACATGGCTGTGGGTGCTGAACATGTCTCAGGGTATCCTGCTGACTTCAGCAGGATATAAAAAGTTTCTGTATGAAAAGTTGCTTCCAGCCACCAGAAGTAACATAGAATGGTTTGGACTGGAAGGGACTTTCAAAGGTCATCTGGATCCAACCTCCCTGCCATGGGCAGAGACATGTTCCACTAGACCAGGTTGTTCAGAGACCCATCCAGCCTGGCCTTGAACACTTCCAGGTTTGGGACATCCACAGCTTCTCTTGGCAACCTATGCAGTGCCTCACCACCCTCACAGTAAAGAATTTCTTTCTTATATGTAATCTAAGCTTTCTCTCAGTTAAAAATATTGCTTCTTGTCCTGTCACTACAGGCCTTATTAGAAAGCCTCTTTCTGTCTTTGTTACAACCCCACTTTATACATTGAAATGCTGCAGGAAGATCTCCCCAGAGCCCTCTTCTCTAGGCTGAACAACCCCAGTTGTCCTGGCCTGTCTTCACAGAAAAGGGGTTCCAGCACTCTGTTCATTGTTGTGGCTCCTCTCTGGACACACCTGGACATGAAAATGTCTGCCTTGTGTCCCAGACCTCAGAAGTGGATGCAGAACTCCAGGTGGAGTCATGACATCCCAGTAAAACTCCTGTCCCTGCAAGAATGGAGCTATGCTGGCAGGTCCCTCCTAAAACAGCTGCTGAAAGGCGAAGGGAGAATCATCCATAGCCAGAGCACACTACTCCTAGCCTTGGTAACACTTGCTGTCTGTGGGAATGTGGAGGAGTTGAAGAACAGAGATTTTTATAGTATTAGCCTAGAAAACTGGCAGTCTGATAATAAAAATGTAGGTAAATTTAGAAAAACTGGCATTTGTGTGAGAGTGTAGAACAATAGCTGTATTCACACACTATGTACTTCTGAAGATTTTCAGTATATTTCATACTTAAAATGAGGTGGGTTTTTTTAGTTTTTGTTTTTGTTTTTGTTTTTTTTGACTGACTAACAGAGCAAATGCAAAACAGCCAGGACACATACCCAGAAAGTGTCCCACCCAAATTACCATGTGCATTGTATGTTGTGTAACACCTGTGGTTAGCAAAGGGACAGAGCCATGTGAGCAAATGGAAATTAAAAGTTCTTCTAAAACATCCATAATCTCATGGACTATGATACTGAAGACAAAAAGTGCTCTGAGCAGTATATGGTTTTATATGTCTCTACATAGACAATAGAATATATCACACAAAACCCTCGGGCCCTGAAATTAATGGCACACATGTTAAATTTGTAGCATCTAAGTCTCATCCTTTGATATCTGTAGCTCTAGTTATATTTTTATGTTTCAGCTTGTGCTCACATATTTTATGGAATGTGTCTATAAGTGATTGTTTGAAAATGTCCTCAGTTATAGCATTTCATTTTCTTACATCTTCATGAAGTGTTTTATCTGTAGTATCTCTTTTCATACATCATCAATAACTGTTGCTAAGCATCTTTGCTCTCCATTCTCTATGATGTCCTATCACACTTTGATTGTTAGTTCAGAAACTGTCTTCTCAGAGGAAATTCAGTTTTAGCCTTCCCTTGCTGTTATCTAGGCTCCCTCACATCTGCCTGCATCAGGTCGACTCTGTTAGGAAAATAACAATTTTATGTGTGCTTTTGGCAAGAATCAAACTCTGTCACTCTCTGTTGCACTTAACACACTTTCTGCCTGTCAGACCTCACAGACCTCTTCAGTTTCTTTTCTTGTATCCAAGGAGTGCATGGGTTTTTGTTATTATAGCCTGCCACTTCTCTGACATTAAAAGGTTTGGTCACTGCGGCATCACAAAATAATCCATTGTTCTTGGGCTTTGTGGTGCAGCATGCTCCTGAATTCCAGGATTCATTTATTGTACTCATGACCTATTTTTGCAGGACATTTTTAATATTTGACACTGCCATTAGTTAATTAGCTTATCAATTAACCAATAAGCAGGTCATTATTGATTTACTACTTAACAATTTTAAACACAGAAATGCTTTCTTGGACATGGATTATAAAAAGGCTACTGTACTGCTACACATTTTATGTGCATTTACAGAAATTCAGCTCTGCTAAGTGAGCAAAAGTCAGGGCCATGATGCATCCCTCCTCTCCTGTCTTCATGTCTTTGAAAACCAGTTCTCTGCAGACTCACACAGGTTCACTGGGCTCTTTTTGTCAACATATAACTGTTGCTAAAAAGCACATTTCAGGTGTTTCAGTATGGGTGTGGTGCCTGTACTATGTCAGAACAGCTCGCTGTGTCTGCACAGCACCATGCAGTTCCATGCAGCAGCTCAGGTCCCAAAGCAGTCTGCTTGCCCTGCACCTCACCTGGACTTGGTAGCTCGTTAGCAGGGCTGCCCTGTTCCTGGAGAAAAGTACTTGCTGCCAGCTCTTCCTTACACCTCCTGCTCCACTGCACGGTGCAGAATGACCCTGGGACATTTTAGAAGTACAGAACGCCACCATCTCCATCTGAAACCCTGAAAGAAACAGAATCATGGTACTTTGAAAAAAGAAAATTTGAATTGAGCAATAGCTTTTGAAACTTCCAAGCTTGGTAGCCGACTGCTGCTTGATTCATGCATCAGAAAAAATAAAAGAAAATAAAAATGAAGAGCAAATAAGATTAATCCTTCCTTCTCTATTTTGCTCTCTTTATATTTTAGTTATGTCAAGATTTTTATATTTCTTTCATGTGATTTTTCTGGTATCTGGTTTTCTAACTGCATTTTTACAATGTTGTAATCACTTTCATCTCCTGCAGTGGTAGTAATCCATGGTTAGAAGGTACCATGGGGCCAACGCTGGTCTAGTGACTGACTGAGGATTAAATTTGAGCATATATTTCTCTGCTCTTGCATCCTAATTATTTATAACCTTTTAAAAAAAGTTATTTTAATCCACTTGAATGAACTGCTTTAGATCAGCTTTTTCAGGCCATTAAAACTGCTCATTTATTCTAAGGCTTTGATTGACAAAATTACATGGTTCCAGTCTTGTTCAGAATATCTCTTGAAGCCCAGGTCTGACTTTAGCCATACCTACTGAGACTTACAGATGTGCAGTCCAAAATTAAGACTTAGTTTGGCAAACATCAAACTTGCTGGTGATTTGTAACAAGTCAAATAAAACAAAAATAATAAAAACAGTCACATTGAATTCAATCACAGGAAAAATCCATTAATTTTTGAAAATTTTACTGTGGAGCCTTTGCATTTGTAGAGAATATGTATTATTTTGTTTACAGGACCAAAGCTACGTGGAGCAAACTACAAATGAGATCCCACCTAGGTCTGATAGTGCTCTGCTGTACCAAACTCTGTCAGATAAACTTTGGGGTTTGTGTTGTGAAAGGACACAATGAGTGGGTCTTCAAGCTTTAGACGAATATTGCTCTTTTGTACCCGGCTCTGACAAATGAATTTGGGGTTTCCTCTTGAGAAAGCACGTATTAAGTGGGTCTTTAAGCTTTAGATGAACGAAGAATATCAAATGTGCACCACTCACTAGCCCCCTACATTTGTTTTTAGGTTCAATGGTAAATGGATGGGGTTCTGCGTCTGATGAGGACCGTAACTTTTCTAGTCATAGATCTAGTGTAGGTAGCTCCTCAGATGACTCGATCCTTACCAGCGGCACTTTTGCACAAGCACTGGTTGCAGCAGCAGATAAAGCTGGGTTTAGGCTGGATGGAACCAGCCTGACAAGAACAGGTTTGTAGACTCAAAGTTGATGCTTTCTGCATGAGGGGTGTCTCTGCCTATCCTTCTCTCAGTGAAGCTGCATCTCACACTTGTCTAACATGCATGGAATAAGGTGGATGGAGATGCTCTTACTGGTATATTTGTGATGAAACCTTGCATTGTGTTTCATTTTTAGTGATTTCAAGTAGTGAATAGCACAAGCTTTTAATCTGTGCCTTTGGTCTGCTTCAGTTCCCCTCAGTGCTGATTCTGCTGTAGATTTACTGACACATGCTCATTTAATATTTCAGTGAAGGGTTTACTAATTCTGCCTTGCAGCCTTTGATGATCTCCTTTCGTGAAAAATCTCCTCACAATCATTCACGTTTCCAGTGATGAACATCATCTTTAAACTATTATCTCCATCCCTGCTCTTCTGTTGCATTTCTTCTTGCAAAAGTGTTTTTCTGTGAAGTTTTTCTAAGCATGGGGTGAATTGGTATGCTTTTATTGTCAACAATACAAACTGTTTAAAGCTTTATTAATAGCTGATTTAAAAAATACTTAATTAAATAAGTTAATATATTTTGATAACATTTAATTTTGATTATGCCAACTGAATCTGCCAAGTAAAATGCAACAAAGGTGAAGTGGATATAACATTTGAAAACAGCCAATCGTATGTAATTAATTAATGAAAACTAAATCTATTTTAGCTCTTATTTTTAAAGTTCCATATTTTTATTTTTATTAAAAAATATGTATAAAGAAAAATTACCTTTAAATATTCTGTTAAAAAAAAGAATACATTTACATTTTCTTAGTCTTGTCAAAATAGGAACAATAACTAATTATTTAAATCCACGAATCTAAAAGTAAAGTATGAACTTGGGTCATATATTTTGTTAAGCTTACTCAACTGATTCCTAATGGGAGGTCCCATAATATTCCTATCATTTAAATTTTTTAGACTATTAGTCTGGTATGAAGTCTCTCCTTCAGTAAAATGTGTGCATTTAGGAGAAATATCTCACATGTCAGGGGCTCAGTACTGTAGGCTTTCTGCATGCAATAACTTCATGGCAAGCAGTGCCTTTAAGATCCTTAGGAATAAAAAGCTTTTTTCAAATCACTGGGACTTTTGCCACTGGCTTTGGTCAGGCATAGTCATCCTTAAAAGATTATTTCACTACAGCTGAAGCCCTCAATTGTTTCCTTATATTAATGGAAAATAGAGTAAATCTGTCTTCTCACTTTAAAAAAAAAAAAAAAAAAAAGGGCAAAACAAAACAAGAAAACTCACGTAGACCTTGACTTATCTAGTATGGACACATTTGGCCAAACTATGACTTAAAATATACTATATTCCTTGAATAGTCTCACAGGTTCTGAATGAAAGGAGCAAATCCTTTCCAACCTTTTTTTTTGGTGGTATTTACTCCAGTAAAAGCTAATGCAAAGATTCACCCAAATCTTGCATCTTGTCACTTGTATCAAATCTTTGAGAAGTGCAGTTCCCACCACCTACTCATAACAGAAGCAAATATACACAAAAACATAGACCCTTTAGAATAAATATGATTTTTTTTATTATAGCTATGTGAACAGAAAATACAAGGTAAGGACTAGAGCCCCCTTGTCAGTTGTATTTTCCTAGCTTAATTAGGTCAGAAATGCACTTAAAGTGAGCATGTGTGTAGTTCCTCAGACAGACCATTAGAGTACAGGGTACAAAAAGGGATCCAGCAGTTGTGGTAGAGCCTTTATGATTATTACCCTCTTACTCTCTTAATGATCCAGCAGGCAAAATGGAAATAAAATGAAAAGCTACATGCGAACAAACAGCCCTCCCTTCTTTTCCTCACAGAAACCCCAGGAAATGCAGTTTTATTAGGATGTGTCACCACACAGGGTGTGGTGGCTGGGTCAGACATCCCTGTTACAGCCCTGCTGCCCCACAGCAGCCCCCCAGAGTGCAACACGGTGTCTGGCAGGGCAGAAGCAGCAGTGTTATCCTGTTCATTGCTCTGAAGGGAGCCTGAAGGTCCTGACTCTTTATTTCTCTCCAGTCTGGACAGTTATTTTCACCCATTTAGAACAGCTGTGAGATATTCTCAGCGGTAGGTACTAAAGGAGATGTCCAGCTTGATAGCCTCACGTGGGAATGTTTGATTGCCAAGCATAAGAGCCACTGGTGAATCCAGATGCAATGTGTCTCTCCTGCCAGACACTTTGATCCCAGTTTCCAGAAGCCATCATGTGATTTGCCATGAAGTTCAAACAGCTTTCCTTTTTAACACCCTTGGGAAATTAAATCAAGAATTAGTGGATTCATCCTCGTCTTCACTTCAACACACTAAATCTGCTACAGAAAGTCTGACACTGCTCAGCAGTTCTTACTGGAAAGTCTGCATACAAATACAAGATGCTGTAATCAGTTATTAAGCACATTGAAAAATGTGTTATGGGAGTCTGCACATCAGTTGTGTTTGCCCCATGTATGATTTAGGTCAGTGCTATTTCTTTTCCCTCATTTTCCTGAAGGGATGAAAGGGAATGTTTGGTGTCTATTTCTTTTTAAAACCAGCATTCTGAATGAATAATCACATTTCTTTAGTCAAAAGAATAAGTGTGAAGAATTTGCGTCCTGCACTCACTAGTTGCTCTTGCATGTTGTGAGTTTATTTTTGCAAAAACATCTGCACAACATGCTGTGAGCTGGGATGGAATCTCAGGCTCATATCTGAATTTCTCGGCATTAATAGTCTTTTCTGATTTTTATTTTTAAATGAAATTTTAATATTTTGTCTGTGTTCATCTACTGTGTTATCCTTATCCATGAAAAAAGGGCTTGATCACTCGTCTTTGTCTGGCTGCAGCTGTGCCAGCTATAGAACTTAATGTTCCCAAAAGCTTATTCCTGCTTTCTCCCAGCTCCAGAATTAGCTGCTTGGGCGGGAGTGCTGTAACCCAATTTCAGTTAAAATTAGCTAGTTTAGCAAAGGCATTGTTTTCAGACCATATAAGTTCAATTGGGCTTTTTTGGGGTTTTTTTTGGTTTTTTTTTTGGTTTTTTTGGTTGGTTTGTTTGTTTGTTTGTTTGTTTTTGGGTTTTTTTGGTTTTTTTGTAGAGGAGGGTTAAGGAATGTCCACATGAGGGCTTAGAAACATGGTAACCTCTGATAGCTGGCAGAGAGGGAAAAGCCTGCCTGAGGGCATTGCACAGCAGTCAGAAGGTAGAAGATCAAGGCTGAGACAGTCACGAAATCTCTGAAGTCAAAAAGTGAAATATTATCCTAACATGTTTGTATTAATGTTAAACAACATTTTAGAGATTGTGGCTACTTTTTCACTTTGCCCTCTTGGCACTGAGACTCAAAGAGGACACTGAGCTGCATATTAGTCCCAATTAAGCTTTCCTAGATCAGGTAACACATGACAGCATGTTGGAAGCAAGCACATCTGTTGGAAGATTTTACTAGAAAACGTAACTCACTGCAGGGTAAACCAAGGTCTAAGTTAACCAGAGGATTAAAAAACCTCCTTACTATCATGGGTCCAGTTGACCAGAAAAATAACAAACACCCATTTTGCCACTTTCTATCAACTCTTACACCATTTGGGCCTAGAACAGCACTGACAGAGCAGAAGTTCTGACTGTCTTATGCACTTTCCCCTGCAGATAGCATTAAAATATGTAAGAATTTTAATTACCAATTCTAAATTAGTTAAGATGTTAACATCCCCAAAATTTGGCAAGAATTACAAGTGCATGAACAAAAGAAAGTAAAAGATGGTGATTTTTAGTTTTCATCAGTTCTCCTTAAACATTAAATCTAGTTAAGTTAACAGAATAAAAATATCAGAATAACAGGAAGCGAATGTAGTAGATGAACTGTGCTCTTTAAATTCCAAAGCTATTAATCATCTGCTTCATAGAACAGCATCAAAGATATTTCTTTGAGAGAAATCATGTAGCTTGAGTATATATATATATATATAAGTATACACACACACACACACACACATACACACAACATATATAAAAATATATAAATATATCTGAGGTCAGAATATATATTTTTTACAAATAAAAGTACTGAAAATTAACTGGAAAATTTTAGCTCTTAGATACACCCCCATTTTTATTTCTTGAGAAAAGAGAGCCCTTAAGTATACAGACCTACACTGCTACATAGCTTGCAGAATCAGTTATGTTTATCTCTCTGGAGTTACTCCAGATAGACAGTGCATATGGGAGCCCCTAAAATGAGAATCTGGCTCAGCAAACATGGAAGTGGAAGGCAGGAGGAGATAAATTTGATATGATTGCAGAACTGTTTTCCTTCCCTGTTCAAGGCTGAGGAGTTGTTATGACACATCTGTTCAGCACACAGAGCAGGTAGGAGTTACATGGCATACAGTAGTTTTATCACTGCTACAAAACAGATGGAATAGTTTTAATTATAAAAGTTAAAAGACAAAAGAATGCCAAGTTTCTCTACTTCACTTGTTGTGGTGTGTCTTAAAGCAGTTATCAGTGGATACCTCAAGGGGACACTTGCCTGCCTCTGAGAATTAGACTTGATTTAATGTTTCAGAGCAGACATTAATAGAACAGCCCATTTCAAGGCAATAACATTTTTTCATCTGGTTTCTCTTTTTTTTTTTCCTTCTTTAGGCAAAGCATATTCTTCCTCTCAGAGACCTCGGCCAGGCAGTCCTTTTTCTACTGACAGCAACACCAGTGCAGCTGTCAATCAGGGTCAGAGGCCGAGGCCCACGAAGAAACACAAGGGCGGACGTTTGGAGCAGCCCCCTTTGCCTCATCGCCGGGAGGGAATCACGGACGGTGAGTGTCACGGGAGGAAAACCTGCACCAGGCAGGAGTGCACGGCAGGAGAAGGCAGAGCCATCTTTCCAGGAATATAGGTTACAGTCAATTACTGCTTTGGTGGAGTGGGGTCCCCAGGTTGCCACGTGAGCAATATTGCAGCTCTAGCTCTGCGGGGCTTGGGTGACTGTTTGAGGAGCTTTTGTTCATTTCTGCTCTGAACATGTCATCATCTTGTAGGGTTTCTCAGATCTCAATATAAATCTTACCTCAAAATGACTGCATTGCACATGAGTTGACATTGAAAAATGGCCTGTGAGTAATTTTACATTTTATAAAAGTAGCCTCCACTATCAGTAGCTGTGTGCCATGAATTCCTAAGGAGAAGCAGAGAGCTGCTCCCACAGGACTCTGTTTGGTTTGTGCTGGTTTTGACAGACGCCCAAGAGCTACAGCAACATGTGCCATGCTTTTCCCATGATTCTGCCTCACCTCTTGTCCGTGCTGCTTCAGTCCTGACATCCCCTGCCCTCAGTGACTGTCTCTCCCTCTTTTACATCTCCACTTCTCTCTTATTACTACTTCCCATCTGGAAATTTCAGGCATGTCTGTTCTTCTCTTCTAATAACGAAGATCAGCTCTGTCTTCCGTTTTCTTTGTCTAGGTTCTTGAGTCTGGCAAAAGACACAATTAGTGCCTGTTAGTTTTTGAGGAAGAGTGGATAGGAAGGTGGCCAGCTGGCTACCTCCGCCTCATTTCTTCTGATCCCTGGCCTTGCGCCTGTAGGTGTTGAAATGATCGGTGTTCACCAAGGGGGTTATGCTCCTGCCCTATGGCTCATGCTTACTGCCATATTATTTGTGGAAACAGCTTAAAGTTAGGTTCCACTCATATGGATCCAAGTTCCTTTAAGTCCCGTCCCTTATGGACGTATTCCAGAGGCTTCTCTGTTACACAGATCCATTAAATAGATGTGTCTGTGAGAACAGTAACTGGAAATCGTGGGTGTCGCTTGTGGTGCTGGCCATACTCCTTCTCAGTGGCATATCCTGTCAACCTGAACTGTGAGCATCTTGGGCCACAAATTCTGTGTACATGTACTCAATATGGTGGATACTAATCCTTCTGCTTCTGAATACTATTGCTACAGAAATGTTTTACAATGGTATGGGTACCAGAAAATTAATGGTCATGAGACAGATAGAAGTGGGGCTCATCAGAGAATGACTGCGTCACAAAATTTGGCATTGTTTTAAATTAGTGAAAGAGATTAGATTTTAAGATTTGTTTTAAAAGAGAAAACTCCTATTGGCTTTTTATTTATCCTTTATAAAATACTTATGTTACCGGAGTTTTTTTCATATATTTAAATCAGAATACAAATGATATACTACTTCCTTCAACCACTCAGACACGGGCAATAACCATAACAGCTTTCGGATGCCATTAGATTAATATTTGTCTGTTATAAACCTAGTTAAAGTCCTTGCTATATGTTCCAAAGATTTATAATGTCCTGGAGCAGTAGGGGAACCATTCCCATCCTGTATTAGCACAGGAACAAACAAACAAACACAAATGGTACAGTTTTCCGCTTCAACTCCTACTGAGTATGAGTCATTAAAGTGTAATATTAAGTCTGAGTCATAGTTAAATTTGCAAAAGATCATTTGTCAATTAAGGAAGCTAAAGGTTGCTGCTGCCACCTGCATGTATGTAAACAATTGAATTTAGGAATCTGGTCTGCAGAAATTAAAAATGGTAACTGGGTGCTTTCTGTGAAATATTGCAATGAACTTTACAAAGATAGACAATACCACTACGTTTAAGCTATAGCTAGAAAAAGCAAATAGGAGAACCTTGGATAGGGCCAGGAATTCCAAGCCCTAATCCAGGCCAGTCCATTCAGCCCTGGGCCATCCTGATTTCTGTGGAAAGCATCACTATACGTTTTCTCTGTTTTTTCAAGTCCATTCTTTTATAACTTCTTCCTCTTGGATTTGTCATGTGACAAATATACTCAGTTTACCAGTTGTTATCAAATTCCCAGGTTGGATGAGTCCTGGTATCCTCTGTTTAAGTCTCATCACATACTGGATGTCTGTCATTTTAAATTTTCATTGACCAAGAAAGCTCCAGCTTTCTCTGCCCATTCCCATACACATCCTGAGTGTTTCCTCCTTGTTAGCTGTAACCATGTGGGACAGTGCAAAAAGCCTAAGAAACTGTAATATTTAATACATAGCACACACATCTCAGACCATGTAAGCATTTGAGGGTTCAACTTCATGCTTGGTTTTGACAGCAATCCACACAAATCCCCTAAACCCAGCTTCTTCATTTCCTTCAGCTGCAGGTCAGAAGCCTCTAGAGATTGACTCTAGTTGGAGTCTTCTTATTTGTCTTGCTGTACAACTTGTGTTTTCACTTCCCCATCCTGGAAGACTATGGAGACAGCAGCAAAGCCACAAAGGAAGAATATGTTATGAATCCCTCAGATGATCAAAACTTTCATTCTGAGCTCTCAGTCCACCATAAAAAAAGCCAACAAAAGAGCCAAAAAACAGGAGGTTTTTAGTGTTAGTGCTCAAGGAATAATTTCTTTTCCCAGAAACAGTTGCGAAACAGTGGAATCTGTCATATAGTTTGCAGCATGGTAACTGTGTGGCTGAAATTAAAAGCCCTTCCTTAGCTGAGCGTGATCTGCAAAAAAAAAAAAAAATGAAACAAAGAGGAGGCAGAAGGGAAATATGCTTAGGGTTTGTAAAGGAGAAGTCTTATGTTACCATGCCTTGCCACTAACTTCTTACTGTGTATTAAAAATATTTTTTCTAAGGTAGATCACTGTAGAGGAAATACTTACCTTCTGATGCTAGAAAGTGTTTCAGAGGCTTATTAAATGTCACATTAATTATCACCTCTAGGAAAAGAAATCCCTGACACAGGTAGAAAGGTTGTCCTTATAGTTGTAGGTTCTTTAACTTTCTGCTTTTTCCAGTTAATAATGAGAGGCTGTGCCAAAACTTGACTGGTGCCTGAATCATTTAGCCAATGCTCTGTCTTCTAAAGAAGGGCTGGAGTAATCCCAAACTGAATATCCATCTCCCCCTTATCAGGCACTCTGATGTCCTACAGCTCCTCAATCACGATCGCTCCATTACTAAATCAATAAGACCATCACCTTCCCACCAATGCACTTACAAATTGCCTTGCAGGTTTGATAATCCTGCCATTAGAGGCTTCAAAATGAAAGTCTGCATGACACCCCACTGACCTAGAAAGTTACTAGCTCCGTGCAGGCTTTCAGGTATTTTCCCTACCACCTGAACAATAAATGGGATTTAGGTGGAAGTAGGGTGAATCAGTGTTACCACTCTGGGCATCCTCACCAAAAATCCCACTGAAGTCCCTGAATTTCTAAATTCAGAACTTCTCTGAAGTGATTGACATGATGGAATGAGTTGGGTTGCCTCTATGTGGTACTAAGTCTTCCTGTGAGGATGTGAGACTTCTAACTCAGCTGACATCTGTTACCCCTTTAGTAGGGGTAGGAAAGGCAAGCCAGGATTATTCTCAGTGATGGAGGAAGAAACTCATGACTCCAGATACATTGGGTCTTTCTATATACCCAGGCAAGATAGCAGAAGTTATTTAGTTATTTACTAAGGCACAAGATTAGCAATACAGGATGTAAGTTTGTAGAGCAAATAAAAAGCCACATTTCCAAATTGAACTCTCTTCCAGCTTCTTTTATTAAAAAGGACAGGTAGGTGTTGCTGTGACTGTCAGCCTGAGTAAGGAAGTGAAGAAGCAAACAGCTTAATCAGGTAATGTTCGGCTACGATTAGTAACTGTTCTTACAGATCTTCTCAGACACATGTTCAGTCAGCCTATACTCAGGCCAGAGCCACTTTATGTTAATTACAAAGTGCCTGTATTTCTTCTAGAATTCTGTGAAGCTTCATTACAAGATACATTTTGTTTTTCTCTTCAACTCATCCACAGGTTTAAAGCACCCAAGGAAATTTACAAACATGGTGTTTCATTTCTCTTGTATGCATAAGTCAGCCTCTGTGCTTATTTTGTGGATGGATAAAAGCAATAATCAGGTTAACAGTAGATCAACACCATAACTCTACAGTAATTCCAGGAGTTGCAGCTAGCTCTAGAACATGCAGTATAGTTTAAGTACAAGCCTTCTTTCCTTTTAAGTATCTAATTAATAACAACTATTAGACACCAATTTCTGAAGTAGGGTAGTCTCTTTAAAGTTTAGTACTGCAATAATTCCAACTTTTTTTTTTTTTTCTATGCTGCAACTTGAAAATTTTGTTTATATTGAACGGTAAATATTTTATCTGGGAAAATTGCATAGTCCAATGTCATGTTATGGCTGTGTTTATTGGATTCAATGCATCTCCACAAAGTGCTTATAAATCACAACTTCAGTAATCTCTATTTCAGATTGCTTAAGCAGATGCCAGTGTTGTGGTTCTGTACATTAACTGGTTATGATCGCAATAAAATCAATTATAAGAAATGCCATTTTGGAAGCCAGCACTATAAAGCAATTTTAACATTGGCAAGCTCCCATACCCTCCTGCTTCCACCTACAGTAACTCAAGTATAGTCATTGTCATGAAAGGTCACATCTATATTCATAACGAAAAATTTCTCAAATAAATTAGTGCTGAACATAAAGCATGCACCAGGCTCACTGACAGATTATTAAAAAGCTGCTCTCGCCAGAGGGTGCTTATCTTAATCTGGGGCACAGCCCTTCAGCAGTGAGCAAAGGGACAGGAGCATCGCTGGATGCAACTTTTTTCTCTTGCAAACACAAATAACCTGCACACCCTCACTTACCTGTAAGAGACAGTGTTGACCAGAATGACATCTCAGCAACTTTGGAAGCATTTCTGCTCCATATGTGAGGTATTGATGCCTTAGGTTTTAACTTTTATGTTGTTTCAAACCCTGAACTTCCCAGTGTAACTCTGCAGTCCCTGTAGCTCATTAGCTGCTGCTCTCCTGTGCTCACACAGACAGAACAAAGCCTCTCCAGCTCTCCAAGGACACCCAGACTGTCCTAGGCCCAAAATGTGTAAACCAGCATCTCAGGAAAGGGGGAGTAAGCTTGGAGAAATTCCATCATTAGCTAAAGTTTTAATTGGTGAATTTATGCTGATACGCAAATGAACCAAACCTATAAAAGTACGAAGAACTTGTGACCTGTCATCCATCTTGGGATCCACTGGGGCAGAGAGGCCTCTGGACCCCCAGGGTTTGACCTCCTTTATTCCCTTATTCCTGCCTAGTCTCTGTTTCTAGGTAGCCATTTAAGGCATCAGTATAAGCATCACCTTTAACAGCAAGGACATGAAAAAAATTCTGTGTAGCATTATATAAAGCATTATATAAAGCTGGATTACAGACTTTGAAATAAACTCCTTCCAAAGGCCTCCTGACCAATTTATAAAATGAATTTCAGTTTCACTGGAGTTATAAACATCAGACCTCCCTGCAGGCAAAACAGAGGTTTACTTTTCCATGCCTGTTACTGAGCCAAGTTCAAGTCCTTGATAAACCTTCGCAACACTGCAAGATACAAAGGACTAGAAAACAGGTCAGATTCAAATCTATAGTAAACTAACGTAGGTTTTTGTGAAGTTGGTGTGGCTGCAGAGATTTATTTGGGCTATCCATTGCCCCAAAACAGAATTATCAAAAAATGTGCCTTGTATAAAATGCATATATGATATAGAAGAATTTTCATTATGATACTAAAGGTGCTTCCATTTTCTGGGTTTTTATTCTTTTAAATAATCTGGACTATTGTAAATCTGTCATATAGTTTACATGAAAAAGTTGCATTTAGAATTAAAATTATCCTGAGTCTATAATTACCTTGGATCTTGGACTAATAAAAAAGTGCACCTTTGCCCCCACAAATAAGATAAGGAGGTTGGCCTTCAATTCTGAAAGCATCTTTGTAGTCCAGGTGCCAAATTTGAAATGGACAGAAGTTGTTAGAGAGCAGGCAAGTGTCTTTCTGTTAGCTGAAATTGTGTTTTAATTGGTTGTATTTGCAAGACTGCTAAACTTAAGAGTGGCCATCCTCTAGTCTCTGAAGATCCTAGCTCTTCATTTACTCAGCTAAAATGGTCACCCACTGTTTGGTGGTTCCACTTAAACATATTTGTCAGAGATGTACTGATGCTTTTTCAATGGCAGTAGGTTTTGCAATTAATTTTTCCCAATTTTTGTGGCATTTTATTCATTTTGTTGAAGTTCTCTATTAGATTTTGTGTTTACACCTCAAGCTTGAAGTGTAGCCCAAAGATAGGATGTAGTAAGCCCCAGTATGGGGGGAAATTGTCAACTGGCACAGGTTAGTTTTCCACAGACTTTCTTAATTCCTTGCTGTTACGGACCAAAACAGCTGGAGTACACCCCACAGAAAATAAATCCATGGAAGTGTAAGTCAGGGCTCAAAGTCTATGGATTTTTATGGAAGTTAGAAAGAGCTAGCAACACACCATCCAAAATAAAGAGCTAACAGAAGCCGAAACCCCTTTTCTGATTAACTTGAAATTTCCTCCTTTTAAAAACCAACTGGTTTAGTGACTCGTACCATTTGCAAGGCACTTTTCTTTTCAGCATCGAGAACAGACCTTCTGCTTCGACTAAAAAAATTAGTTCACCTGAATCTTATTCACGTTTTTTAGATCTTCCACCACCACCCGACCCGCCCCCCGGTCAGGGTTTAAGGCAGCCCATAGTGCCCGGCCAGCGCGGAGGCTCTGCCGAGAGGAAGGGGAGCTCTCTGGAGAGGCAGCACGCAGCCAACGTAGATGACACAAAGAGCTCCCTGGACCGGCCCGCTAGGACATCACTAGAGTGGCAGCGGCAAGCCCAGGAGTGGATAAGCTCTACAGACCGCCAAGAGGATTTCAGGAAAGCCCAACACAAACAAGCCTTCGGATCAGGTGTGTGTGTGCTGCACCAGCAGCTCGACACCCCACCCTCTGCTGAGGGGTTCTGTGCCTGGCAGGGCTCTAGGATCACCTCACACCTCTCTGGGAGAGCACTGGCGAGGGTCAGGCTGGGCAGCAAGAAAGGGCCAAGCAAAACGGGAGTTTGTGATCCAGCTATCTTCCCTCCTGCAACAGTGAAATCTC
Source organism: Erpornis zantholeuca (assembly GCA_013400515.1). Classification (NCBI taxonomy): domain Eukaryota; kingdom Metazoa; phylum Chordata; class Aves; order Passeriformes; family Timaliidae; genus Erpornis; species Erpornis zantholeuca. Next base: position 156,367 of record VZTN01006018.1, read on the forward strand.
ATTAGCATCTGTCTCAGTGCACTCTTTACAGTGTTGTGGAAATTAGTAATGTTCTCAAGCGTAGTGATGGAGAAAATAGGAACAGTTTCAGGCCAGCAGGGAAGGAGAGAAAGATTTTTAGAATATCTTTTGTATTTATTTATATGTATAGAGCCATATTTTCCAGTTCTCTCAACCTGCTTCCAAGTTGGCAGCTGTTGCTTTTACATGTCTGCAAGAAGGCTGATCCTTCTGAGCTACTGACATTCCTTTCAGCTGTACGAAAAACCCTCTCTTCTCTTTATTCAAGGATATGCCAAACTAGCTTTCATCTCTTAAGCCCAGCAAGATGACAGTGCAGGTTTTCACCTTCATACAGGATCTGGCCCTTGCCCCAAGCTGACTTTAGCACCTAAATGGATTCCAAGTCTGCACAAATGTGCACAGGAGGTGATGCTGGGCTGCAGTTGTATTTCTACAATATTTACAGCTTCCTTCTCTCAGCCTGACCTCAAATAAAAGCTGCTGTTTCATACTAGGGCATTTTCTTTAAGCCATTAATCACCTCATTCCAGTACAGTGCTGATGAGAGTGATACAAGAGGACAATTAAAAAGATTTAAACAAAAAATTATACTGCATGTAAAGTTTTCTGTAGGGTTACACTGTTTCTTCACTTATCTTTGTAGCTCTCACTGTAGAGGTACTTTTATCATCCATCTTTTTCTTGATTTTATTCAACTCTTAATGCTCCTTGTTAATCTAACACATTAATACCACTGACATAATAACAAAAACATAGCAGTGTGCAGACAAATCTGTCATGGGGACAGGATTTACTGAATAAAGTCCTCCTAGGGAAAATACTGCTACCTGTATTTAAAATGTAAATATTTTAAATACAATCCATATTACAATATATAACAATAATGGCACTGTTAAAACCCCCTAATATGTTGGCTGCATAAACAAGCGAGTGGCTGTTCATGTTCTGAAATCATGATGTGAAGTTACAGTTTAAAAATAGTGTGTGAAATTCATGCTGCTTGGTGAAATAACAATTTTAATTGCAATGTACAAGATGTACAAACACATTAGAAAAGAACCCAAGATACTTCACATTTCTAATTTCTTTGGAAACTGTTATTAAGAATGCTTCTCGACCTGCTTAGAAAGAAGCTTCTTTTTCCTCTGCCTCACAAGTGTACAAATAGAATTTGTCATTTATTCTCTGATGCCTAGCTTATACAGTAGTAAAATTCCCATCCTGCAGGGCATGCATTTATGCGTCCATAAATAAAGAGAACTTGATATTGATGCTTCCTCTGCCCTACACAAGCATTTGATTTAAGGCTGAAGTGGTTACAGGTGTCCTGTTCTTGTCAAATTCAGAATGCTGAGAGCAAGTGCATATCCTTTATGCGTAAAAAAGGAGGCCTCTAGGAGATGTTGTGAGTTTACACTGGTGTGAGGAGTTCCTAAAGTTTTTGCACAAGATGGGCCAGAGCTTCATAGCTGTCTGTCTGCATTCTCATTCCAGTCTCTTGCACTGCAGCTTTCTTGCTCTGCATTCTTGTCTCTGGTAGATTTAAAAAAGGTACTGTTGTGATGCTGGTTTATACCATTACATTCGGGTGTTTTAATGATACTAATCATGCTTCTTCCCTTTTCCTTTATTACTGGCATAGTTCTTTGGAAATCTGTCCTGTCCCAGTTTTTAATACATTTCCAAAAAGAGTTATTATTAGCTATTCCAGAAGATACCTAATTTGCAACTTAGGGGGTTTCATTCAGACGTTGCCAAGCTGTGAGTGAAATTTTGAAAGCAAGACCTTTAGTTTGAAGTTGAATAGAATAAAAATACCAAAGTCTGGGATCTGTGTTTCCACTGCTTGCTTTCAGTATAAACAAGATCACTGAGTTCCTGGCAGTGGCTTCATTGTAGAACTGCAGTTAAAGCACATCAAATATGACATTCTCAGCTCCCCCTCTGAAGAAAGTGGTGCTAGATCAGGTTACAATAGTTTTGATAATAGGAAAGGCCTTTTGGTTATTGTATGGGGTATAGAAGCATTGTTACACACACATATCCTGATTTCACAGGGGCTAAAATTCTATCTTCAAATTAAAGGCTCAGTATTTCAAAGAGAAAGGCACCAACAAAGCCTCCCCATATTCTTTGCAGGCCTGGATGTGGGGCACTGTTTGGAGGGTTTAATAAATGTGAGCCCATCTCAGGACTGGAGACAACTACTTTTCGTGTGCTAGAATGTTGTGTAAAATCTGGCCTTTATTTTATGTCACAAATACTTATTTTATGGATTTTGTTTATTTCTGAGGGCACAACAGATAATTCAATATACCATATGCTCTATAATGATAATGCACTTTATATTTATTCATGGTCGTTTTTCCTCAATATTTCATTGAACCCGAAGGAGGCCTTATCCTGAGTCCACAAGCTAGAAAAACAAATAAATTTACTATATATGTCATCTTCCAACTCTTTTGCAATGCTAGTGACTTTTGTTTTCATCCTTTAAAAATGTATCCAGCTTTCTGCTGAACTGATTTATGCCTCTTGCTTTATTGCTGCCTTAATGCAAACTGTTCCATATTTTAGCCAGCCTTTGGAAACCAGGTTTGCATCTGACTCTATTGTTAGGTCTTGATATATAAAAAACAACATAATTTAGGAGAGACTGTGGCTGTTAAATGCCATTCTACTGTGTCTTTCAAGCATTTCATTTCAGCAAGGACAGCGCACAGTCATAGCACGAAACACTGATAATGCCCTTGAGTGCTGCAGCACAAATATTCTGGTCCCTTGGGCAGGACCAGAGGGAGATATTTCGGCAGGGAAGGAATTCAGCTGCCTGCCCTCTTCTGCAATGGATTTACCTTGAAAATAGGCTCAGTTTAACAGCAGCTCACATGGGGAATCCCCACATCCTCCTCGCTTGTAGCAGTAGGCACAAAGAATGAAATTCTGAGTTTCTTCCACAAATTTGTTCTCGTTTATCACTTCTCTAAGTTAATTATGCCTCTGCTGCACTCTTAGCAAAGGCTTCAAGCTTGTGAATAAAAGCATTTTCATCTCCTTTCCAACCATCCCAACCTACTTTTCCTTCTGTGATCCTGCCCTCTGTCAAAGAAAGTCCACTCCTCCTCACAAGGTTGTTTAAGAGTGAAGACAATTGGAAAAGCAAAATAAAGAAAACCCTTTTGGCCTAGATTCACTTTGAAAAAAGGCAAGATTAAGCAGTAGAAATCCCACTGATTTCAGAAGGGGAAATTGCTGTGTTTGAGGTTAGGCATATATACTCATATTCTTTCTTGAATCAAACTATATTTAGCAAGATCTCTTTCTTCAGTGTCTGAGATGGCAAAAGTGGATCATACATAGCAAAGAAATAAAATAGTGCTTCTATTTCAGTATTAAATCAGTGCTGCTGTTCTGCTTCTTAGATTTGGATTATTACAACAATATCTCCAGGAAACCCTAATCAGAAGTGATGTCTTGTTTTACTTCATGCTATATGAAGACATACAGTCTTATGCTTTATTGCTAGTAATCCTGGTCTTGCAAGCAGTTCATTATTACAAGTCTTCACAGAAAAAGAATCCAAGTGAGCAAAAGTAAGCATTTGCTCATAATGGAACATGAAACAAGCTGCAGGATTATTTATCCACCCCAAATATTACAACTGCAATGTAGAATATAATATTTTCCAATGTAATTCAACACCAGTTAAAAAAAATTGTCAGTGTACTTTGCATCATTAGAAATTACTGAGTTTCTGGAAGCTAATTAAATTAGCTGATATTGTAGTTCTTTATCTAAACTGATTGGGGTAATGTTGCCATAATTTAAGCTAAAGAAAAGGAAAAAGCACATTTATGTAGGCTTGAAGCAAAAATCTAATCATAGGTTCATTGTTTTGGAAATTGTGTGTTCACCTATTTTTATTAAAGTATCTACGATTCATGATCTCTTATTCATAATGAATCTAGACTTTTTATGATTACTACAAACTGACTTAGGAGTTTACAAGGAAGCAAAATTTAAATTTCTACTGGCTTCTCTGTCTTTGGGATACAACTCTTAGTTGTGTTTTCTTCTTAGGTAAAACTGTCATGCTATAAAGCAAGACAAAAACAGATACAAATGAATATAATGTGCATAAATTAATAGCTTGTTTATTCCTATTTCTAGGACTTTATTGGTATTTATTTTGCTTTGTTTTGCTTTCCTAGAAGAGGCTCTCGTCCCATATAGTAAACCCAACTTCCCATCCCCTGGCGGCCACAGCTCTTCAGGAACATCTTCTTCTAAAGGATCGACTGGACCCAGAAAAGGTGAAGTCTTGCGAGGAGGTCACCAACGCAATGCCAGTGACCTTCTCGATATAGGCTATGTGGGATCAAACAGTCAAGGACAGTTTACTGGTGAATTATGTAAGTTTACCTCTAGCTCCAGTTAAAACTCTCAAAGAGATAAAAAGAAAAAAAAAAAAGTTATAAATCTTTTGTGAAGAGAGTAGGAAGTTTTGCGTGATAATCGGATTAAGCTTTATCCAGATCTCTTTGCCTTCAGAGATGTATTGCATGTGATGGCGAGCAAATGTTGTCCTTCTGTTCTTTGGTTTGGGCCAGTTCAAATCTGTGTAAGCCATGCCAACGTTATCTGCATGGTACATCTCTCAGTGTGTGATGCTAGTGAAGCTTGGAGAAAATTGAGAAGAGATTCTAGTAACTTAGAATTTTTTTGGCAAAATCTCCTGTGCTTGGAAATGGCACTGACAGTTTTCCTCAGACTTCTCCTTAATTTCCTGTCTCTTGAGGAGCAGTATTCTCTTAGATGGAGGTCGTCTTTTCTTGTTTGTGTAGCCCAGTTTTTTAGTTGTGTATCTCCACTCTTTTCCTTAGCATCCCAGAACAGGGAAATTGTTTTCCAAATCCATTTTCTATTATCACTAAATATCTGTTAAACTTTGTATAAAACCATGTTGATGCTGTGTATGTGCTGGCAGCACCAGATGCCCAAAGGCTTGACTCTGTTGTTTGAAAAAATACATCAAAACCCCAGCATGCTTGAGCATACTGGTGTGTTTAATAAATGTATTAATGGTAATAAAAGCAGTGGAGCTCTTGGCATGTCTGCATCCTCCTGCTGCAGTCAAACCCTCAGAACCTCCTGGCAGTTACTGCCCTGTAGCTGTCAGAGAGCTAATGGTGACCCGCGAGCCCTGAAATGTGCAGTCTCAGATATGATGTTGGTAAGTGCTAAATTTTAGCATCCATCACTTTTCATCTTAGAAGCAATTAACCCTCTTTGCACAACCTATTGAATATTCATCCTGAGCTGCAGTAATATTGCCATAGGCTTTGTTTTGTGTGTTTTTTTCTCCTTATTACAACCTCTTTCTCTCTCTTTGTTTCTCTCTATAGAGTAGTTGAGAAGACACATTGCAAGCTGCTCTGATGGACCATCAGGTCTGAACTCATGGAAGTGATGACACTAAACAGTGCAATGAACATTTTCTTTATTTATGTACTATTAAAAGAACTGTAAATGCAATGTAAAGACACACAGCCACACATATCCCACAGATACTTTACTTGTGTTCTTCTCTTTAATACACCATCCACCTTAAACTATTCCTTGTCAGGAGTATATAAAAAAAGAAAGAAAAAAAAAATCGCCCTCCAGGATGAAAAGGATTTTCTTCTGTATATAATTTCTTTTGTTGCATTGCTATGCAAGTTCACCTTCTTTTTAGCTATGTTCATATTCATGTCTGTTTTTACTGGTCTGTTGTACTATATGTGAATTAATAGGCTGTGGTGCCATATATTAACTTTTAATTGTGTAACTTTTATGTTTAAAGTTTGCACTGCAATTTTATTTGGTGATAAGCACAAAACTCTACTCCTCATGACATGAAGAAAAAAGAGACTGAATGTGTGAAGAAGGTTTACGTCCTGTAAGCAACTTTGGATAACGCTGGATGTAAAGGAGTATGTTAGGTGGTTTTCCATTGGGGTGTAGAAATGAGAAAGTGACAGGCAAAACTGATGTCAGTGATGACATTAGAGACAGATTTAAACGTTTTAAAAGCAAGCAACATAGTTGCTCCTCCTATTTAAGAAGGGGTCAGAAGTTGGAAGTGTGAGATTAAAGAGTGAATATGATAACTAAAGGTAGCATGAGATGGCCTGGACCCTTTCACTAGAATGATACACTTAGTATCTGCTTTTAGCCATCCCATGCCACTAAGTAAAGGGGAAGAAAAACAAACCTTGCTACAAACGAAAGAACTTAAGGTGTTTCACTAAAGCTGTTTTTATTTTGCAGTTTTAAAAGAATTATTACCTATAATTTCTCCAGCCCAAAATATAGGAGATTTTCCAGGAGAAACAAACCTATAAACGTAAGGAATACCTATTAAGAAGACAAGAATGCAATTTATTATTAAGACATATTCAGGCTGCTTCCAAAAAATTGAAATGTCAGAGTATCTTATTTCATCTTTCCAATACATGTACAGTACGATAGAGGATAAAGCTGCACCACTGAAATTCATGACATTAATTGTTTTGATGCAGTCTACACAACCCTTTCTGTTCCATACCTGAAGTCTGCAAGATCTGAAGTTGGATTCACTAAATTTGTAGTAAAATGTTTAGTGTTTGGAAGGAAACAATGGTCAAATTATTTTTGGCTTGCATTAAGTATATTTCTGGCAATACAATACATGCAAAAAAGTTGGGATATAAGCAAAAAAATATCTTTGACCTGTGTGTTAGTGAGTGATTGGAACTCTACCATGATGAGGAAATAACATGTTTATACACTTTTTGAATAGCCCAGACTCTGTAAGTGGACATTAATGACAGCATCCTGTCTCTTCATTAATTTTCATGACTTTGTCCAAGTCTTCTTTGCCTCTCAAATCTCAAAGAATAAATTCTCAAGCTTTTCTTAGAATATTGTATGTGGATAACCCATCCATTACTTTGATGCTTAATTTAAATATTGCATCTTACAGCTTATTTCTGTTAGTTATCTGACCATGAACACAAGTTTCCATTGAATACCCTTTTCATATAACCAGTCTATGTTGTTTTATATATTGCCTTGGAGCTCACCAGTATTAAGAACACTTTTAGTCATGGCAGAATTTTAGAAAAGTAAATTACGATGCTAAATATGTGTTGCTTTTCATTTCATTAACTTGTTCCATGATAAGATAAAACACTACAGCCATCAACTATAACTCAGCACTATTGAATATTCAAAAATGCTAGTTAACTCCCATAAGGTCAAGGTGTGTTATTTAGCAAGTTACAAACAAAAAAAAGTTGAGGAAAAAAAGTATGAATTTATTTACATATGTGACCAATGAGTCTATGTCATTTTCCTGCTTGTTAAAACACTATCGTTAAAAACATAACTTAAAAATGTGCGAAAATGTTCAAGTCAGATAAAGAATGCAGCATAATTACATATATAAGGTTTTTATTTTGGTATTACCATATGAAGAGAAGACTATTCAGAATAGAATTCAAATTTAATTCTCTGGGAAAGGTTTAGTCACCGATAGTTGTTTTTTCCCCATTTAATCCAAAAGCTTGTGCTGAGCTTTGGTGGAACACCTTACTCACTCTGTTCTATTCAAAATTCAGTATCATTAGAGGTTGATAAAGCCATTCCAATTACTTTCAAATATGTGTTTTATCTCTTCCACTGGAAAGTAAATGTGTGTCAGTATTAAAGGTGTGCAGTACCATGATATTCACTAACTTGTCCATCTGCTTCTGTACATTTTTGTTCATTAATAATTTGCTTACAATATTACATAAGGTGTTGTTGTGTATGGCAAAGTGTCTCCATTATCTTACAGGTGATGTCTCTTCTTTTTTTTCTCTCTCTTTTCTATACAGTGTACTTCCAATGAACCACAGTACATATTTTTTAAAATGCCATTTAATTTACTATTTTAAAAGAAGTATTCTTCTTTTTTTAAAAAAAAAAAAAAAAGAAAACATTTATTGTGAATAATGTGTTTAAAGAAAAGGGATGTTGTGGCAGCACTTAGAATTGTTTTTTAATTTGTTTTTTTTTAAAAACTGTTTATTGGCTACAGTTTGTTCACGAAAAAGTATGACCTCTTAATGTGTTTCATTGGTATTGTTAGTGCAGCAAAGTTTAATTGGCATAAGAAGTTGGTTAATAGTACTGTTGAAGTGTGTATTGTATATTTACTGGGGAAAAAATAAAACATATTCACATTTCAAATCTATGTTAAAAGACCTTGAGTAAGAAGTCAATATGTGAAAACCCAAACAGGGAAAATCAGGCAATAATAACATAGACTGAGCTATAATCATCACTGTCCACTTACAGGTGACAAGGAGCATTTTATACACTGTGTTTTGAGCTAATCTACGAGCCAGTGGTAAACATTGCCTGTCCTAGGGGTTTGTGTTTAATGTCCTGTCTATACTGGAATAGTTGTACCAATGTAATTACGCTGATACAGCTGCTCCAGTGAATATTCTGTTTGTAGCTGTGCTCTCTCTGTGTGAGGTAAGCACTGCAGGGGCACAGCTTGCTCTTCCTAAAGCCCACAGAGCAGTGGATGTGTAAAACCTGGTCTGAACCCTCAGACCTGGGGTTTGGTACTGGTGGAGCTACTGCCAACCCAGTACAGAATACTCCAAAACGTATGGATAGGTGCTAGGTCGATTTTTCTCAATCTTTGCATTGAATACATGCTCAATTTTAAATGCAGGAGGGCTGAAGGACCAAATAATGCATTGTTCCATGTGCTTCAGTGGTGTATTGCTGTATGGGCAGCCATTTCAGTGATGCAAAGAACAGACATTTCTTTTTTTTGTTATTTCTTTTTTTATTATTTCTCAAGTCTGTATCCAAGTCAGTAAATCTTTTGAATACCTTTTGGTTGTCACCTGAAATGCAACAGAAATGCCATTCCTCGGGAAAAGTACAAAAGATAAGGTGCATGGAATGTTTTTAAGTATATTAATTTAACTGTACGCCAGTGCAAAAGGAAGACATGACTGAAATAATTATCTGCTGGTTTATGCTTGCCTCAGCCCATACATTGCCAGCCAAGAGAAGAGGTGTGTACTGAGGCTGAGAAATAGTCCTAACAACTGAAAGAGGAAAGGGAATAGGGTTGGGGGAGCTTTTGGCAGGAAGTTTTATTTAAAAAAGAAAAAATTACAGGCAGCTCTGTCAGCTTGTCTACAGTTTATGCAGATTTGGGGTTTTTTTATGGTTAATGGCCTTGTGGAGTTTTAGCAGGGGAACTAGAAAGAAAAAGCTGATGTTTTTTTGTAAAGATTGGGGGGTACTTGTTTGCTATGGGGAGGATTTTTTAATTTCATTTTTATTTTTTTAACACATGTTTTGTGTTCCATCTATCTGGAACACATTAGCTAAAAAATAAATTGTTTTTAAAAACCATGTGGGCAACGGACAATTCCTTTAGGAGGCACATTCAAATAGCAGGAAAAAGGGAAAAACTAATACTAAAATAAGGAACACATACTGGTTTAGAATCAGCCAAGTCCACCACAGTTTCATATGCAATTTTGAACAGTACAATATGTATAAACTCACTGGTTTTGGTTTCCATACCAAAACAAATTATCCAAAATCCATAGGAGGCCTAGGTCCTTGAGACACTAAATCTGGTGCTTTGTTTTAAATACATGGTTAATCCAAGCTGGTGAGACTGGAGAATGTTTGGGGTTGTAGGAGGCCCCAGCCCTGGCTGCTCAGACCCCAGAAAGTCTCCAGCAGGGAAGCCCTCATGATTTTAGGTTCAGCAGGTTTCAGTGGATCCCAGGCAGGTCAGGATGCACAGGAAGGTCACTTCTCCAGGGATTGATTTTCAGGCCAGGGAAGGTCTTCAATGACTGTGGCACCATGGTGGTTTGCATTGGACCCACTTAGTCAGGCTCGTCTCACTGACTAAGGGACCATCCTCCCCAGTTCTTGTCTCAGTGCTGTCCTGCTGTGGTCTGTGTGCTTAGTGCTGACTCTGTTCCCTGGGTCTGGGGTGTCTGGCAGGGGAGGTGCAAGAGCAGAAGAGCAGTGGAGGTGCTCTCTGCATGCGTTGAGTGGCTGGAGATATGGATAAATGCTTTATTCATTCTGGGGGACTGGGGAACACAGGAGAGCAGTGGCACTAACCTAGCTTGTGTCTAGTTTGTTCCCTGCTTCTCTTCAGGACTGACCTCTTTCCTGCCAACTCTCTTCCATCCAGATTAACAGATACAACTCACAGATATCTCATGGGACCCAGAGGAGATGTAGGGCCATGCCTGCATGCACAGTGCACTGGTTATTTGGGGAGAAGTAGCTCTGAGTTCCCCTGCTGGTGTGATGACTAGATTCCTCTCTAGCCTGCCTTTATTTAACTGTGTAGCTACATCCAGGAAGACCCCAGCAGAAAACAAGTTCCTGGAGCAGAGCTCAGCATTGCAGCATTTCTTCTGGTGTGTGACTCCTTATTCAGTCTGTTGTAGACAATCCTGAGTTCACCACTGAATTCTCATCACATCCTGAGAACTCACGCTGGCATCTAGGCAAGTGAGGTTGTTCCTCTTGTTTAGCAGAATGGAAAAAAACCAAAACAAACAGAAACCAAAAGACGCCAAAACTTAAACCTTTCACTTTAACACAAACCTTTTAAAACAGTGCTCGAGACCCCTAGAAAGCATTTCAGATGTACGTTTGACAATTTTTTTTCTTTCTCTTAGTATTTTGTTTTGGCTGCCATTGAAATTATTGATTTGTTTTTTTCAGAGCCGTTACACTCTTCCTGCACCCCCTATCCCCTGCATTTTCCAGTACTTATCTTTCATCTGTAGAGAAGTTATGATAGAGAATAATGACATTTGTGTGCTTGCATTGTTCTAACTTTAAGCAACAAGGTGCACAGTTGCATTCAGTTCAATTGATCAAAGCCAGACGGGCACAAAATGTTTGCGGGGTTTTTTTTTCTAAAAGGCCTGCTACTATTTGTGCTGATATTTGTTCCCCATTTATGCTGATCAGTGCATCTTTTGCCTTCAAGGATGCCGTTAGTAATTCTCCTTTGTGTTCAAAAGCAGGAATCCATTGTGCGCCACTTGGAGAGCCACTCGGATGCAGGTAAAGAATATAACAGCTTGAGCAAGTGCTAATTAGAACCAATTAAAGTTAATTGACCTCCTTTGGCAGTAAAATGCATAATAGAACTTGCTCTGTCCTTGCAAAATGGAGATCTTGCCTCTAAGCATAAGAGTGAAGCAGGGTTTCATGTAGCAGCCCGTAGTAATTATGTGGGTATAACAACCAGGAAGCTGCTTGCTACAATTTGTTCTAATAACTGAGCTCTGCTGTATCAGGGCAGCGCAATAAAAGTGAGATTTCTGCTCCACTCTATTTAAAAACCTAATTTTTACAGTGCAAATGAGCATCCCAAGATACCGATACTAATCTCTAGGAATGAGTTGGCAGAAAAATAGAGTCCCTTTTATAGGTAAGTAATGGTGTGAGCATAAAAAAAAGGCAGTTTTACGCCTGCTGGTTGGAAATAGCCCTGATGCTCAGAGGCTGCATCTATCCTGAGCAGTGGGGGTGAGCTCTGGCAGTCCTGCACTGGTGCTTTGTCTGGGTGAAGGATCTGCCCACAGTTCAGGGGGGGTCCCTGCTGAACCTTGCCATGAGGTTGCCTTCTGCAGACTTGTGTTGGAAAAGGGGCCCTGGCAGCCATCCAGCTGAGGTTTGTGGTGCTGCAGGACTGCACCACTACCATGGGCATCGCTGGGGACATATTTTATGTGGTACCCAAATAAAAGAGAGAGAAAGAGCAGGGGAATGGATGAAGGGTAGGAAATGCAAAATTGTATGAATTCAAAAGCATCACTGATGGGTGATAAACTATACGTTGTTGTAAACAGTTGAAAAGCCATTTTTATTAGTAAACCAGAATTGATCCAGTTTCCATGACCATGCTTTGATGACATTTTGCTTGGCAGGAACTGAATGCGACTGATTTTGCTGCTAACTTGGCCTTACTATGAACAGCAATAAAGGTGTTAGTCAGGTGGGGACTTTGATGTGACCAGTAACATCACTCTCCCTTCAGGGAATGTTCTGTGCTGGCTTGTTAATGAATTTCTTTCCTAATGAGTATCATTAAAAACCCTTTGATTAGCTATTTGTGTGAATGCCCTTCCTTTTTCCTCTAAGCTGCTACTTGCACGAGTGGCAACAGGATTTTGCCCTAGGCAGAAAGTGTGCAGCTCTATTTCTCACCTCATGAACACAAGTCTGAGGAAAACAGCAACAGGGAAGAGGGTAAAAATAAAAAAAGACCTCATGGATGAGTTGAAGTTATTTTCTATGTACAACATGTACAACCTGAGCAGGCACCACCATTCAGATGGGACTGTCATAGGGGAAATGAAGAGCAATAGGTGGTGATGGTGAAGCATGCAACAATAATTTACATACACCTCGAGTGCCAACAGGCAGAGAAACAAATAAAGCTATAACCTGGGGAAAGGGAATGCCAGAGAATAAATGGACCGCAACGAGCAAACAAAAAATGCCATGTCATAAAATGTAGCAAAAAGCCTGGAAAACAAAATTAAAAACAAAACAAGGCATTTCAGATCCAGGGCACCTTAATGAGATATTGATGGCACAGAAATTGCCTACTCCTGTGCAAGAAAAAAGAAGACTGAGAAACACAAAAACAATTAGGAAACAGATTTGGCCATCTAAGGTTTAATAGAAAGAGATGTGGCATAGCAGAGTACAATTAATCACCAATTGCCTGAAACACTTTCCTCTCCCAAGCTACTGCAGACCTGTCTCTCCCGCTCCCAATTTTAAAATGACAGTCACCCAATCCAGTTTGTATTTAAAATACACCTCTCCACCATTCCTTTCCCAGTCCCTCAAATCTCCCAGTGAATTGCAGACACTCACAAATAAACAGTGTGCATTTACTCTGGTGTCACAGGCTTCAAACTGTCTTCAGCCTACCCACCCCCTTCTTCCTTGTCTTTTCCCACCAGGCATGAACTTGATCTGCATATTTTCTACCTTGTTGTTAGGCACATAATGAGGCTTTTCTATTTTTGTCCTTCTTTTCCCCGAAGGCTGTCTTACCACATCATGCTTAGGGATGTATAAAAGTTCCCTTTATGTTAGATCTATGTGGGATATAAGGTTTAAGTTTAAACTAGGTCACTGGGTGCCTTTAGAGCATTTGTAACTAAGGGAGAGCCACTGATTGATGAGTCCTGAGTTGAGTGGCTCAGCCCTGTGTGCAGAGCCTGAGAAACTCCAGGGCAATGATCACAGTGGCAGAAAGATTTTGGCCATGTGTCACAACCTGAGTCTGCTGTGCCACGTGTGGCTCCCTGTGTCAGCGTGCAGGTATTCACTGCAGCACAGATACACACCTCAGAACAGCTGAAACAGTAACTCACTCCGAGCAGCAAGTAGATAATGGGTCTGGTGAAATCTGTGGGAAATTTTTAGTCTTTAATCAAGATAAAGCATTAGTTTCTGTCGTGTATGAGCAGATTTTTGGCCATCAAAGGACTGCTCCTATACTCTGTGCACCTTGCAGCCCTGGGACATTCAAATGCATTCTGATTTTCTCTCCAAGGATGTTTGGGTACATAAAAACCTGTTTCCAAACATGGGGCTTCGAATTCCCTTCTATCGTAGTCCATATGTTCTTTTGGATCTTTTGAGGGTTACCCAAATCCCAAGTGTTTTCACAAACACTTATCACTAAGAATATTCAAAGAATAACCCTTTCCATATTTTCATATACTTTGCAGTCTCCTCCAGACCCGTAAAAGAGAACAGATATGAATTTCAGCTTTTGATTGCTGATATGTTACACTTCTGATTTCAAGGAGGGATTTAGGAAGCATGATTTTCACAGAAACTGATGTCAATTAGTTAATTGGAAACTAACAGGATTAGTACTAGATTTCTGAGATCTGGTAAGTACCCTTGTACTCTGAGAGTAAAACCTTTCAGTACTTGTACAACTACTTCTTCCCTAATTAATTGGATCATAGAATTGCAGTATTTTGTAATATTTCTGGTAGAGTTTTCTGGGTGAAGAAACTTTACTTTGAGTTGCTCTGATCAGAAACTTCTGCTTTGACCAATATATGGACTTTTGTGGGACAAGTGAATCTCACATACCTTTATAGAAGCAGCAGCTCTATTGGAGGAAAAAAAAAAATAAAAGAGCAAAATCCAGGTAAACTCAGCACCTTTCAGTGAATACTTGATGTTTCCTTGATTTTTGGTCTCTGCATGTCATAAACCAGGAAATGTTTGTTTTGGCAGGGATGTATTGTGCCTGCCCTGGCATCTCTCACCTCACTGGAGACACTCAGAGCTGGAGCAGCCATGAAAGGGGAGGGTAAGGAGAATAAAAGGAAAGTGAGGGGAGAATAAAAGGACATGCAATATTTCAACAACAGTTTTCAGGACAAAAATTACTTCTTCTTAATTTTTCCAGACAGTTCTGTAGCACATTATGGGTCTAGTATACAGAAATAATCCTTTTGCCCACAGCCCCATTCTCTTTCTTTAGATTTGGATGAATTTAAACACTCACTCAGAAAATAAAATTTAAAAAAAACCCTTATGTTAAAAACCAAAACAATGTGGGTCTGTTCTCAGTGCAGGCCTCTGACTATCAATATTAGGATGTGTCAGCGAATTGATTATTGTTCGTAAACTGTTCCTAGTGCTGACAATAATAATGACAGAATTCTCTTAATTGGTCCCAGGGAACAAAATAGAGATGCAAAATTCTCACTCTTTTTTTTTTTCTTTTTTTTTCTTTTTTTTTTTTTTTTAGTGGTAAATAGCTGCTTTTTTTTCATCTACTACTCAATATTTTTGTTGTAGTCTTAAGGGTGTTTTGAAGCATCTTATGCTGTTCACTTTCGTAAATCCATTTATTAAACTGAATGTTGTTGAGCATGAGGCTGACATTTGGTGATTCTCACGCAGTTTCTAATAGCTGCAGGGTGCTCATTTTTGGAAGCAGTTTTATGATGCTACAGAATGTCTTCTCTGCTTTTGCTGGCACATATCATACCATATAGCTGAAGCTGGAGCTGTCAGGACAGCGTGTCTCTATTTAGCAGACCATTGTTTGTCATCGAGCAGATATTCTTGGAGTTTTTTCAACTATAGCATTGTTGCCAATGGTTAAAATTTCAAAGCTTCATAAATGACTGTGCACAGGAAGATGAATCCAGCTGGCAAACTTTCTACTTTTACGGTTTTTGAAAAAGTCATCAACAGGGGAGCCAATAATTTTCACTCTCTGATGAAGTCTTCATTATGGAGCATCTGAAACCTTGTTGTAATGTGGATGACTTTGACATTATATCTGCAGTTATGTGCTTGCACATCTAGTAGCGCTCACACAATGGGAATTGAGCACCACAAAGAGCCTCTGAAAACAGAGCAACTAAATTTTCCTCTGCATTTATACAGTGTACAGGTTTAGGGAGGTTCTCTCATTTTATTTACAAGGTCTTTGTCAGATTCTTTTAATTTTATTTCCCAGGTTTATAAGACCTGGCAAATGTCAGCACTTGTAACTATCAACTCTCAATAAACACAATCTACAGGGATGTGAGTCATGTAGGACACAAAAAAGAGTAGGTCACTCCATAATGAACAACGGCAAAGAAAGACAAGTTAGCTCAAGACACTTTCTGTGTTTGTCAGATTTAATTTGAGGTTTTGTCTGTGCACAGATTCAGGAACACTTGTCACAGGTGGTCAAGACATGCAAAAACAACTACAGTGAATAATAAGGTTATTGTGCTCTAATGGTATCATAACACCTGAAGCAGCCATGGTAGCTGTTGTTTTATCACTCTTCAGCATTGATTTTTTTTTTATTCTGAAATGAAATTGTTACAACTTTGACCTGCTAGTGGATTCTGTAATATTGGGGAAATGTTAATAACTTTTTTCCCTCTGTTCCTCTTTTTTTTTTCCTTCTATTCCCCTGCAACAGACTGAGGTTCATCTTACTCGAGGTGCAGCCGATTATCAGCACAATCCTGCTGATAAAGCACTCCTGGATGGCTGCACTGGAAAAAGAAACCAACAACAGTGGCCAGTGCTGCTAAAAGAAGCTGTATCTCCTGTTTCTCTTTATAGAACTTGAACTTCTGTCAATTTTCAAATCTCTTCAGAAAGGAATTTCTTATTAAAAAAAAAAAAAAAATGTTTTCCTTCAGAGAAATAATATGATCTAGGCATTAATTCACTGCCAGACAGGATCTGATCCTTATCCTTTCATACACTTTTAGGAGAATCTTACCTCCAGCAGTCCCAAACAGTAAGTGGGGTTTGCTCAGAGTGCCATGCCTATCTCATGCTGCTCATACAACCCACCTGGACCTTCCTTATTCATGTAATCCATTTTTCACACATTGTTCTTAAATTTGTTATTTCCTGCAGTCTGTACTGTAGCATTTGTAATGTATTCTGGCTTTGGTATTCTTAATTTTCTTACACTCATTTTTCCTTAATTTTTTTTGTTGAAGATATGATTTTGTTTTTTGATCCCCCTCTACGGATTGTACATGACTTTTTGCTCTTCGCTTAATAGCAAAGAAGAGCCTAGTGTTCACCCTGAGCAGACTAATTTACAGGTTGTCTGCACCTATGTACCTGTTAGGATACCTGTTGCCACATACCAGGTGTATCTGGTATGTGTTCAGATGTTCCTTCCCTAGGTAACTCATGTGATGTGAAAAATCCTGGCCAAATAAAATTCTGACTTTGAGAAGCTTTTTTACATCTCCTAGACAAGCCTATCTCCCTTTGTGATATATTTGCTAAGTGCAAAGCAGCTTTGAAGAGTTTCACATTTTCTCTTCTAAAATTTTCCTTCCGGTACAAAAGTTATACGTGGAAATTCAATAAACAGCTTCAGCCTCTCTGAGCCCATGAGGGATTTGGGATGGCTTGAGTTCAACACAGCTAGTTAGGGAGAGACAGAACACGGCCAGCATCCTCACTCAGCTGTGGTCATAAATCATCATACAACCTGGCACTGACAAATTGATCTTGGCCTAGAGCATCCAGGAGCTTTGTGAGAAACCTGCCCAGGCCAGGGGCTAAAACATTAGCAGCAGGCATCGTGGGATATCCTTTCAAACTACTGTATGGGGGAGATGTAAAGAATATGCTTTGTAGGCAAATTTCCAGGGAAATCTATTGAAATTTTTTATTCAACTTTAATTACTTTTCCTGGAATTTTCTTTCAGTTCACTTGCTGTCTTTGTTGCCCAAATTAGCATGAGCAAGGTGGATCTCAGATGATAATCAGGCTCATCTGTCAGCACTGATATGAGAAAAATAGCAGGCCAGTTGCAGTTTAGTGCACCAAACATGGCTGTGAAAGGGTAACCAGCTAATCAAACTTTGCTGAAAATGATGAGGCTTTTGGGTGGTAGTTTGGGCTGCTGGTGGTTGGAAAACTGTTCTAATCTGGCTGTGAGGCTGAGTAGCTGTCACATATGGTAAATCTCCAAAGAGACTGAAAATAAGCTGAGAATTAATGAGCTGCTAATTTCAAGACTGATGTCTCTTGAATGTCTCTTTTTTTTTATCCCAGAGATTTTATCCTTATCCTTTCACTCCCCCTCCCCAGTCTTACACTTTCTGTTACAAAAATTCCTTATCTCCCAAGCAGCCACTGCAGCACTTTTCTGTTCATGTGCCTGTGTGTGTACAATAGAGCTTAACCTGAATGGTACAAGGAGGTATTTTGGTATCTTAATCTACCAGCAAGTGATTGGCAAAACTGGAGGGCTGGGGGGCCACAGCCCCAGTAAGCCATTCTGTGAGAAAATGGCATCAACTTTGTCCAAAACAACACATTTCTTATTAATCAGTGTCATTGAAATGCTGCTCTCTGAACATTTTAATGTTTCTGCGAGCTGATAATCTTTGTCTCTCCACTTTAGCTTTCCCCCAGATTCTTTATTACATCTTCCAGTTTTCTCTCTTATGGCAGTTTTTCCTCCTTTTTCTAACTTTATGGTTTTGCTTTTACCATTCTGCCTTTCCTCTACTAACCTTCTTCTCTGCTTTATCTAGGATTTCCAGCTCTCATTCTACTCTCCAGCCTTCCCACCATCTAATTTTCCAAGATTATTCGTTCCTCCATCTGCATTGCTAATGTGAAATTCACTACTTCAAATATGTCATTCTAATACGTGAATAGCTAAATCTCTGAGCATGCACAGAGAAAATAGATGTCTTCAGAAAAATGAGGAGAATCAAACTCCCTTGACTGCTAACGTGACAGATAGCTCTGTTTTATCATCTACCTGATTTCTGCTTGCTACAAAACCTTAAAGGATTTTCTTACACCTTGTATGTACAACCATAGGAGAGGAATTAACAATTTGCTACAAACATACCAGTTCTTCAAAAAGGTCTTGCAGGAAAACATCAATTTTTTGAGGGGTGGAGGGCAGAGCATGCTGGTAATGCCTTTTCTCCATGGTGCTGTTACAGAAAGATTTAGAATTGCTTACAGGCCTATTGCCTGGGTAGTGTAAGACGTGAGTACAGTAAAATAGTATTCTTTTTTCCTCATTAAACTATTATGAGTCCACTTTGACATAAAATCCATAAAACATATGGATTTGGGGAACTCTGAATCATTAACAACACAATGCTTGTTTGTGGAATAAATATAAGGGAGAGATGAAGTGGAAATTAAATGTAATTGAAAAAGAAGTTAATTTTTGCAAAGATAATATACCTTACCAGTATGGTTTATTCTACTGCTTTAACTATAAAGGAGAAGAGATTAGGATTATATTTTAATCCAGGTGTTTTCAAGCACAGCTTGAAATCTGTTCTTGTCCTCTGAGATTTTTTTGAAAATAAGCAGGCAAATTATCCCTGATTTGGGGCAGAGTTTTTATTTTGACTGGTGATGACTGGACAGCCAGGTCTCTTGACAGTACCACAGCCATCAGCAGGGCCACACAGGCAGTGGAGGTGTTATGGACAACCTGCAGGGCTTTAGGTCAGTTGTACCAGGTTCCTACACACTGACTGCTCGTTCGCTTCTCTTGGGGAGGGGAGAGGCAGTCTGAGCTCTGTGCATCCTGCTGAGACAGGAAATGCCAGGTTTTGGGTTAAGCCTTCTCCCTGCTGAGGGTTTAGAGAGTTGCTGTGGCTTTCATGGAAAAAGAGTGGCTTCTTCAAGTCTCCATCAGCTTCTTTGGTGTCTTTTGCCTCTACCTGTAAGGCTGGATAAGGCAGAAAAGGTGGAAATACCTCAAATCAGCTTTTCTTTCCCTCATGCTACTTGCAGAGGCACCCAGGGTAAATCTGTAGAATAAGGAGGCCAATAAAGTGCTGGTCTTGGGAGGGACTGAGAGGCTATCAGGGTGCTGGAAACAAGGAAGCTGGATGTCCTGCTCTTTGTCCCACATGCCAGATCTTTCTTCTTCACTCCCACTGCCTTCGCTTCCAGATTCTCTGGAGTTTATGCCAGTTGGTGTAAGTTATGGAAATGTTTCATCTTTTCATTTTTGCTGCTTGGATGCTGAAAGGTAAGCCTGCTTGGTACAAACAAAATAAAAACACGGTGCATATATAAATATAAACAAAATAAATCACAGTGTAGAGATGCTGTGTTCTCATTTTCCCTTTTCCAGCATGAAATAATGGTTTCTGTGTAGACTGGAACCACAAAATTGCATTGACAGTTTCTGGGGTGCTCTTCTCCTCTGGCACTGCTGTCTGGGAACTCAGAGATTCCACAAGCAAATCTTCATTTCCATGAGGTATTTAAATGATCTGCTAAACCTTTTATATAAGTAGATAATGGGATTTTTTTTTACCATTTGTATTTTTGAGAGCTGCACTGCTGACCTTGAAGATTGGATGGATTTGTTGCTGGTATTTGTTGTTACATCAATTGCCTTATTCCAACCCTTCTGAAAAGTCCAAACAACTTTTCAGATGTGTGTATTGCAAATTGCTGGGCAAGTGTTTTCTGTTGACACCAGGCTAGTGAAATGGCAGGTGAATTGTTTCACAGATTAGATTACAGACTGGCAGCACAGTATGGAAGGCTAGCAGAGTTACAGAAGCAGCCAGCTGATATTCACAGCATCATTTATCAATAATGGATGGGATCAGGTAAAACTGGGTCCCTCAAATTGGTTTTGGTTAAGGTTATACCACAAATTTATACCAAAAAATGAAAATAAAGGAAGATTATACTACTAAAAGTACTTTATTGCTTATTAAAAACATGCATTCTGTCTAGTACATATCTGAATAATGTAGTATATGAATACACCAGCATTTTACAAAGATTCACAGATAAAGTATGCAATAAAAATTGTTTCTCTGTTGCTCTGCTGTCAAGACTAAAACTAACAAAAACATGTTGAAAAGAGCTCTCACAAGCTGAGCAAAATTTATATTTTGACAAAAGAATGCTCTTAAAAGCCGGTTTCATGAACCAATAAAGCAATCCACAGATGTGTGAATTATAGAATTACCTTTTAAATGAAAAAATAAATGCTAGAGGTCTTGGGGAACATTATGTTTGGTGTCATTGTCTGACAAATCTGTTTTAAAATGTAAAAGGATTTAAAAAGATCATTACTTAGGCTAGGATTAGTAATAAATAAGCAAAAGCTTTTTTGCTAAACCCCTAGGTGAACAATGGCACTTGAAAATGAAACACTGGCAAGATGCCCATCCCCTCTGGGAAAAGAGAGGAGAGGCAGCAGCTCCTCTTTGTAAGCAAACAGCCCACGGAACGCCAGCGCCTTCCTGGTGCATTAAGAGCGTGTCAACAGGGCACACTTTTTGTGTGGTTTTGTGATTACCTGTTTAATCATAAGTGATGGTTAAATTCAGAGGCAAATACAGGGCTGGTGCGTTTTTTCCATGTGCTCCTCTGAGGGTCGAATGTTTACATCTAAGCTCATTTTTCCCTCATCTGTGTGTATTTGGTTTTGGTTTCTTAATTTCCTCTTCCAAATGTGTCTCGCAAGAATGAAAAGATTGAAATGTGACCACAAATTTTAAGAACTGACTTTGCTCCCACATGGTTTTAATATTTTTTAATGTATGTCTTACTGGAATCAGACACATTCCAGCACACACACACACACACAGAGAGGGAAGAATTTTTCTACTGCAGTAGTCCTGGCACAAGATACATGCAGAGCTCCCCACGGTGATCTACCTGAATGGGATGAGGAGGATCCACACATTAAAATAGATACAATGCCAAAGTCACCATTTTGAGTATGAAATATTTAATATTAGGAAAAAATTCTTTAGTATGAGTTGGAAGTATGAGTTTAGTATGAGTAGGAAGAGGTTGCCCATAGGAGCTGTGGCTGCCCCATCCCTAAAATGTTCAAGGCCAGGTTGGATGGGGCTTGGAGCAACCTGGGTTGGTGGAAGATGTCCCTGCCCATGGCAGGGGAATTGGAACTAGTTGGTCTTTAAAGCCCCCTCCAACAGAAACCTTTCCATGATTCTGTGAAATGGGAAAAGGCTGAACATCCTGGTTTTTTTGGCAAAACATGACTTGGATTGTGACTTGCATCCATAATCCCAGGTTAGGTTTTTGTGCAGAAGTAAGTTTTTTAAGATGATATATGTAAGTTTTTGACAAAAACAGCTAAAAGGCCATTTGATCCATCCCCTTAAAAAGATCAGTGGCACTACACCATGTACAAACATGGGAACAAGTTTCTGGAGTGCTCCCATGTGGGATACAAACAGCCCCATTTCACCAGTGTATGTCAAGGGCATTTAAATCCCATGAAATTAAAGGCATTGCTTGCACCCATCATCTGTTATTTATGCCTGGTGGTATTTAAAATAAAAGCACACTCAAGAGCTAAAAGAGCAGGTCCCTCAGGGAGCTGGAGACCAGAGGAAGGAGCCCCACTAATAATTCCTGCAGGCCCCCGAGAGCCTGAGGAAACAAATGGCACAGGTTTTTTTGGCAGCCATGGCCACTGGGCCAGAGCAGAGCAGAAGCAGCAGCAAGAGGAATTCACTCTGTAAGGAGTCTGTAAGGATTGTAAGGCAGGAGGAGCTGGTTTATCCTGGGGCAAAGACTGCTGGGCTGCTGTGCTCAGGCCAAGAGTGGAGGGAAGGACCCACACGGGCACGAGTCACACGCAGAGTGTGTTGGCAAAAACCTGGGGTGGTTCTCAGAGCAGGAGCTCTCCGGTTTCTTACACGGAAATCTGAGCCAGAGTTTTCAACCTTGTTTGGCTTTTCAAGAGAAAAGTGGGTTTGTCTCCACTTCCTGCAGGGTTCTGAGCATCTGCTGGTGCTGTAGAATCACCTCTACAAGGGTAACCAAAAAAGTACTGCTTTAATGCTTGGGGATCTGGTTTGGGGAAAGACTGCACTTATTTCTATGTAAAAAAGGCTCCTGGGAGGCTCATGCTTGTGACTTGCATATAAAAGAGAGGATATGCTACCATGATGTAAAAGGGACTTGTACTGAGGATCTGCACCAGGCCCATCAGCACTGGGAGCTGCATCCAGGACCAGCAATTCCCTGTCCTTGGAGCCAAGCGATGCAGAACTGTTGTATTTGTGCTGCTCTGCACCAGCCTCCTGCAGAGCCTGCTGACCGCTCCGCTTGGCTTCCCATGGCATCTCCTCAGGGCTGAAACCTAATTATTTACTGCAGGTTTCTTCTTGAGTTTAGTGTCTGAAATAGAGTGAGAATTGTGCTGCACCATGGGCATCTTTATAGCCCGAAACTGAGGTACTTCGTGGGAGCCATGGGACCTACAAGGCAGCAGAGACACTTGGGACAGCGGTGAGAATATGTGTTTGTTTCAGAGGGAATTTTGTTTATATTGCTTAACTCTGATATGGAACAGACTAACAATATATTTAGATTATCCCTACAGCAAAAAACCAATTTTAAACCTCCCTGAGGTCAAAACGCATCTTTTTCTAAATTTCTAGAGACAGATGGGAGGCTGTGTTACCCTCCTGGCTCTGAGGGGGCCTCCGAGGGTGTCTGGGCTCTGCAGTAAAAAGGCTCTGAGTAACCTCAGAGGGGTGTCTGGCTCTGCAATAATAGTCTGAATGCAGCAGTGCTTTGGTCAGGGCTGCTCCCATTCCCTAAAATTGCTTCTAGTTTAAGCTGTCAATTTTCAGACTTAAACCACACTGGCTCTGTGATGGATATGTACAATCCCCAAGCAGATAAGGTTTTCAGATAGGACATCTCATCCGGTTTCTGAGCCCAATACACCTGGGTGACAGTGGCGTGACAATGCATAGCAGCAGATTTTGGATTATCCCTAATAACTTCATCTGTAACTGGGTGCTTTAGCTACCCCAAACCAAGGAACAAGCACAGGAAAATTTGCATTCCAGGAAAATGGGTAGATCTCTTTTTCTGTGTGCGTGTGTGGCACGTTTGTAGTTAATAAGGAACAAGTCAGTGGAATGCTGCTATTATGCTCATGGAAAGAAATTTATATTTTCCACATGCCTGTGGTCCTATGGATTAAGAGAAGGTTTTAAGATATTATTATTTTTTTTTCTGCTAAATGCAAACAGTTATTTGTTTGTTGTGCTGTTTGTTGGGGGTTTTTTTAATGGAACAGAATAATTTCCATATTTATATCCTGCATTTCGTATCTGAAGCTTTTGGTGTTAAGTATGCGTTGTGTGTGTGTTTTACAATGACTGCCCCAACACACACACTCCACATATGTTTCCTCTCCTGATTTGAATAGAAATCTAACACTGCAAGTGAAGTATACTGAACTACTGTTTCACAAGCTGTCATTTAAGTGATAGATGGTAAATTGGAATTTTGCCATGCAAATTAGTTAATGCTCAGATGAAGCCAGTGTTTAACTATTCAAATAAGATCTCAGTCTTGATCAGCTGTTTCAGCTTATATCTCCACTGAAGCAGACAACTAGCTTTCAACTGGAGCAGACAACTAGAACTCCACAAAACCATCAACTCTGCTCACTTAGAGCCATCTCAGAAGATCAAATGATGTTCAAACAGCACTGATCTGTAGCTATCAGCTGGAAACAGCCAGAGATGCTGTTTCTTCAGGCAAAAAATTGTGATAGTTGGTAGTATTTTGAAGAAAAAATTTGCATCTCTGGAATCCACTACATCCAGAAGTGTAAAAATACAACAAACTCACAGTGTGACCTTTCTTTTAACAAGAACATATGTAAAATTCACACACAAAGAATAGTATATTTAGAATCTCAGTGGGAGCCAGGAATAACTCCTATAGCAAAGTTCCCTAAGCCTACATTTTAAATGCACGTAACCTTTCTTTCAGCAGTTTGCTACTGCTTTTGTGCACAGGAGACCTTTGAAATCTGGGAGGAAGAAAACCCCTTGGCTATACAAAATGCCCTGTCTTTATCTGAGAAAACTCTACACTGTTTCACAGTTATAGCACTTCATCTCAACTTATTTTTCTTGGATTCCTTAGGGAAATTTCAGCAACCTGTCAAGTAACTGAGAAGGAGACATCTACAGAGCCAGTCCTGCTCCCTCACCAGGAGACCTGCAGCAGCCTTGTTTATCTCTGAGAGATACCAAAGTCTTCATAAGGATGGGGGCAAGGAGAACACCTTTCCCAGTGCAGATCTTCCTCATGGCCCTTCACTGGGCTCTCCTGGAAAGAATTGCCACAGTCTTTTGGAGGTGAGGAAAAACTACAGCTGAATTTAAGTGCTCCTGGCTCCTCACAGTTATTCTCAGCAGTTCAAGTGTTTGCCTTTCTCACGGGCCAGAGCCACAGCTGCTTTCCCAGCTAAGGCACTTGATCCTGCAGTACAGGTGATAGTGATCTGTGCTGGGAGTTCATAGCACACTGCAAGCAACGATGGATGCTGGGGAGTACAGCAAAAGTGCTGTGCTATTTCAAGAAAAGAGGGCACAGAGAAAAAGGGGTTTCTCTCTGCTGCTGCTGCAAAAAAAATGAAATCTCATCACCTCTGTCTCCAACAGTGTGAGTGCGCTATGCATGTGACAGTAAGGGTAACATTTTTTCATCAATGCTGCTTTTTTCAACCTCCTCAAAATACATTCAGATTGTCTCTGGAGAGGTTTATAAAATTTATCTTCTAAAATTTTGAATATATTGCCCACAGTAGAGACACACCTGGTCTTCTCTTAGGTCCCTCAAGACAACATTGAAAAGTTGGATGCTGCAGTTTGGCAGGGACAGAAGGACCAGTCCCACCTGCTTGTTCTTCCTGAAGGGATTGGGTGTGCTGGCTGCTTCAGCTTCTGTCAGCAGGGACAAGCCAAACAAGTTTCTGAAGAAAGACAGAATGCTGGATTTTCCAGAGGAAGGAACCACTGAGCAGAAAAAAGGAAAATGGGGCTGAGATGTCCATGAGTGGGCAGAGAGGTGGGAGGAGGAAGGCAAAGAGTGGGCAAAGCACAAGAAGAAAGGACCTGCAGAGTGTGGGGTTACAGGAATCAGCTCCAGGTTTTGAAAGCTTCCAAGGAGAGGGAGGAGACAAAGGAAATGATCTTTGGAAGGGGACACTGAACTGGATTTAAAGAGGAAGGCTGTTAGTTTGTACAGTTAGCAATCCTAGCAGTGTCCTTTGAACAATTTCTTTTAATGTAATTTTATGTGTGTATGTATGGAATGGGCCATTTTCCTGTTCACTAATGTGTATTCTCATCACACTCCATTCTTTATAGGCATCTTAGCAGCATCTACACTCTAAAGACATCTGCTGAAAGTGATGTAGGTACCCAAATCAGTTTGGGCTAGCCTGGCATTTCTCCCAGTGTTCTGACTCAAAGATGAAATGTGTTGCTATTGTTTACAAGATGTTCACAAAGCAACTCTGTACAAAAGCAGACTGTTAAATGTGCCACCATTTGAAATCTCTTTACAGTGTTTTTTCCATTAAAACAACAAACCTTGGCAGCTACAATCTACTCTTTTCTGATTTGCAGCCAGCCAGTTATATCACTTAGAAGGCACTTAATTAGCAAGGATGCAAGTTCAAGGCACTGCCTTTGCGTAGTTCTAGTCAGGCCTTAGGAAAAACTTACTTTTTTCTTCCCTCTGTATGTTTATTTCCTTCACCATTTCTGTTAATCCCTGCTAAATACAATAGCTCCCTCATAAATTCTTTTAGCAGTGACCTCGGAGCATTCCGAGTGCCTTCTAAAAGTCAGATATTAAAAGAATTCAGTTGCCTCAATCTCTTAGTGTGACCTTCAGTCATGAGAATAGGTCTGATGGTTTCAGTGGTAAGATCTGCAAGAGTGAAAATTGCTCCAGTGAATCAGGGCCTGACAAACCATATTCTGGTTTTTGTGGATTACCGGATGGAAGAGCTACTGTGAGATCTGCAATCAGAAGGGCAGACATGCTGTCTGTAAAGGGAATAGAAACAATAGGATGGCCTTCGGCATGGTCTAACCACCCAAGCACAGCCAAGTGACCTTGCTGAGCATTTATGAGGCACTGAGCCTGCAGCAGCAGCCTGGTTTCTTTGTTCCCACACCATAACTGCTCTATCTGGAGTCTGTGTCACCCTGCAAAGCTCAGTGAAGAGGAGGCTCACTGGGATTTAGGTGGCTCTGCCCACAAACACGCACACAAACACACACACATCTCAAGAACTGTGTTACAACTGATGCCTGACATAGTTAGTCACAATGTTTACGGAAACCAGGCTGTGGTTCAAAATTGTAATGCAAATATCACAGTTTCAGGGAAGCTCTAGATGAAAGGCTTTCTCATTATAATGTTTTTTTTCTCTTGGTGAAGTCACAATAATGATAAATTTCTTACGGCACAGTCATTTTTATACTTAACAAAGTGAGTGCCACAAAGCAAAAGATCGGAACTTTATTTTAATGTAGTTTCAGAAAAGCAAGATCATAGATTGTGAAGAACAAACCACATTTATATGTAGTGAGTGTTAACAAAATTTAGGAAAACAATGAAAGTTGCAATTTGGTGTTATTCAATATGACTTACTGAATTAAGAGGTTAAAGATTTTGCATTGAGTCTTACAGGTAAAATAAATAAATACAGGTCTTCATGCTTAATCTTTTAATGCCTAATCTGTTATATGAAAATACATTTTTCCCCCTAAAAATGTTTGTAAATATGTGCTTTCCTGCTCTACTCTCTTGTCTGACACATCTGATATTCATGTCACATGAGATTTCAATTTTGAAGTGGAAACTCTGCTTTTAACTTTGCTTGAGTATGTTCAAGACTTTCTGATTTAAACCTAATTCTCCTGCCTCTAAATAAGATTTAGTACTAAACACTCTTAATCAAAACTGTATTTTCAACAGGGGGTCTCTGGCCAACTTTTTCTTTGTGCCTGTTCAGATTATATCACAGTGGCTCCAGGCCCTGACTGGTGACTGCCATAGGAAAATATGATAACAATAATAAATTTCAGCCATGCATTCAATCCCCCATGAAACCTTTCATTAGTCTCTCTCTCTGCTGTAGCACTGCAATGGGAATGCCAGAATGAAAGCTGCCAGGAGGAGTAGAAACCAAAGTCTTGGCAAGAGCCATAGAAGTGTTTGACAGTGGATGGTGGCTGTGGGGAGGGCAGGGCTGGTGGGCAGTGGTGCTGCCTCCATGGGGTTTGCTTTGCCTTATTCCCACCAGAGACCACAGACACACTGCTGACCCACATGGTTTTGTCTCCTTCCCCTCTGCCTCACAGCAGCAAGAACAATATTCACTGATTTCACACAACCACACGGCAGGTGAGGTTGGAAGGATTATCCTGGAGCTCATTCCACAGGATTGTGATCAATCGTTCTCAAATATTTCCAGTGAGGGAGACTCCACATCCTTTCTGTTCCAGTGCTCGGTCACTGCCCTGTGAAGTTCTTCCTCATGTTCAGGTGGAACTTCCTGGGCATCACTTCCTGACAATTGCCTGGCACCACTGAGCAGAGCCTGGCTCCATTCTCTTTATGCCCTACCTCCTTTTATGCTGCTCATCTTCTTCAGCTGATGTGCTTTAGGAAAGAGCAGTGTGAGTCTGAAAATCTTATTTTCATTAAAGGTGTTAGCAGCACTGTTTAAGACAACATAGAGCTTTCAGATGAAAAGTATAAGCTGCCTGAAAAGTATATGCAGAAAATAACTCAGGTGCTGGTTCCTTTCTTTACTCATGACACCTTTCTTTTCTCTTCAGCAGCAAGAACACACTGCAGTGTGAAGTTTTCCTTTGTTTGTGGCTGCCTTCTGTAACATTTTTCTTTCATGCTGCCATACCCAAGCAGAACAAATCTGTTTGCAAGGAAAGGAGGGAAGTAGACTGAATGTTTTTGGTTTTAAACTAAATATTTTCAGAAGTCCAAGTATCATAAACAGTCCAATTTTAGGATCAAATCTGACTTGAGTTTATCTCATTAAAAAGTTCAATCAACTGATTTAGGGTGTCTTCTTTTACACTTGCTTTAGGGGCATTTTCTCAACAGATGGACAGGACACTTTTCAATTTTATCTAATGTTTCTCATGAAGATTGTAGTAGTATGATCAATTGTCACTAGAAATAACTTTGAATTTTCTCATTACTGCAAGACATTAAGATGTCAGGGTATGATTTACTACTGCAAGTGACTTTTTTGTCATCTGTTTTTCGGAAATCCTATGACTAGTTTAAATTTCCATTTCCCTGGCATTGTATCTATATGTGTAGTGAAACAAAGAAAGGATTGACTAACACACTGAAAGCATTAAGCATTTGAAGCTGCCCTGCTAGACAAACACAACAGCAGCACAGTGCACCACATGAAACCGAAGCAACCACCTGGAAGAGAAGGAGAGAAGAGCTTAGGCTATTAGCACAGTCTTTGAAACCATTTTGTCAGCAAAATACTCTTCTTTAGCTTGACTGCAATGATAAGAAGTGACATGAAAGTGAAAAAATTTGAATACCCAGACATCTTAAAAGTCTGAAAATATGCAATATATTTCTTCTGGTCTTTTGCATCTGATACAACTTTTTTTTACTTCCTGACAACTGGAATTTCCCCTTATACAGCTTGATTTATAAAAGTGCAGTGAATGGCTGTGTAAGAGTCACACCATACCTCCATTCCTCCGGAGTGGCTGCACTGCAGATTCCTCATGCTGCTGTTTGCTGGAGAAGGGCTCTGAAACACAAGGCTGATGGTGACTGGTGTGCCTACAACATCAGGTGCATGATATTTAACTGAGTTCACATGGGTAAAATGGAGTGGTATGGCAGGAGTCAGGTGGGACTGGTATTAGTCATATCCACAAATGGCTCTGAGGAGAAAAAGTTTAAATGAGCAAGTTATTTCTCGTTTTAAACTCAGACCTCAATATCTGCAAAATCTCTTGCTGATTTGCAAACTGAGTACACTCTGTTGCTTGACAGTCTGGTAGGTTCCTATGGGCACCTCCTTCAGCATCACAACCATGAAGCAGTTCCCCTTGGCTGCCTGGAAGAGACCTCCCTCCTGTCTGGGCAGGTGTCAGAACAGCCCCTCCAGTGGCGGTGCTGGCCATCCCTTCTGAAAGGGGACCCAGTGATTTCAGTCACTGGGCAAGACAGAGGTGGCTGTGGCAGTAATAAAGAGAAGGATGTTGTTCCTGGCACACAAAGGTATTTTATCAGGGGGGTTTCATTTAAGAAACAGGTGGGGCAGTGGTGTGGGGTGGCAGGTGGCAGCCATCTGAGACCAATAAACAGAATAACAGAGTTTCTGTTCAGGGTTACTTTCAGAAAGAGGAGCTCAAGTGCTGTTCGTTTTCTGTGACTATTTAGCAATTAACTGGGCAATGAATTTTCATGTCTACCTCTGTGATACTTGTATATCTGGTTTATTTTACCAGTCAAAGAATTTAAATCCCAAACCATAGGCAGCACCTTTACAACCTGAGCAAAATACTCTTTAAAATCATTAAACGGTTTCCTAGTGAGTATTTTAAGAATAGACTTACAGCATTTAGGATTAATAGGCAAGCAAACTTTTTCACCCAGATATAAAGCAACTGTAATAGCACAGAAACCTCCTGGAACACAGAACGTTGTACCCTTAATTGGGTTGCAGGTGTACCTCAGTGATGGATGGATTGCTCTGGATGTTGCTTGCACAGCAAGTTACCCCTACAGCTAGTGGAGAAAATGGCTTTCTGTCCCTAGTCTCTGTTTTGGTGAGACTGCACAGCTACATGTGCAAATAGACATGTAAACCAAGGTGGAATTAGTAACTGAATGGTGAAAGGATACTCCACTGTGCAGTGTATCCAGAAGGAAAGTTGGATGAGATCTTTGCTCTCTGACAAATGTGCAGTGTTAGCAATTGGAAAAAATAACTATTTTTTTTTGAAACAAAAGTGGACCTGAAGGACACTTGCAGGTTTCTTCTGTCCATCAGACTCTCACCCAGGAATGAGAACTGCGGGGTTTGTCATGGAGCAACACCTACTGCACAGCACAGAGAGAGAACATTTGTGGCATACTTGGAGCTGCCCAAATTGACCTGCCAAAAGAGCACCTGGGATAGTGAATATCTTAATATGTTTCCCTTGCTTTTTATTTTCTCCCTGACACTTAACATTTTCACATAAATACTGCATAGAAAATAAAAGCTTTCTCTTTACATAATTTTAGTGTTAATACGGCCCTGAACAATTATTTTGTAATGTACATTTTAAAGTGTTTAAATGGTCTGAAATACTGTGATACTTTGATGACTCTCTGGATATATTTAGTTTGCCTGAAATATGGCCAAATTAACAATTTAGATGTATTTGGGGGAAATATCAGCTATTAAAAGAGAATTAGAGTATTATCATAGTTAAATATGGGAGAGTGTTGCGGAATATCAAAGCAGTACATAGGCTTCATGTATTGTTCATGAGGAGCTTTGAGTGCTGTAAAAATGCAGGACAGTGAGTCAGTCACCTACAGAAGTTAATGGGAAATGCAGCTCTTGGATAGGTCACAATGCACAGCTTTTTCTCCCCCTTACACCCTTGAAATATCCCACAGAGGTTGGGTGAAAATCTCTCTTTTTTAAAACCAGTGAGGAATTTGGACTAAATCATGAAATACTGGTGTGGGTGCTCTTTATGTATGGTCTCTGGCTGATAAGGACAGTCAGGATGCTGTTCAGCATTCTTTATCTGAGAGGATTTGAACTGAAACCTCCCAGGGGAGTGCCCTAATTAGCGCCCTGTGGGCTAGGCTGAGGTTTCACACACTCATTACCTTTTGTTGGAGCTGCTCTGACATCTGTCATATTTTATGTTTATGGAATATATGTTTAAGCACCTGTCCATGTCCTGGCCATCAGGCCAGACTAAGGTGTGAGACTGCTGCCTCATATCGAGGTATGTAGGGGATTATTCTGCTGGAAAGTTTGGGTTGCATGGCTCTGCAGTGTCATTAGGGCTAGGGGTAGTTTTTGAGGATATAAATCAGGCACCTAATTGATAACTTTAGATGCCCAAATCTCTTTTAATTCCCCATGGGACATATTCTTGAGGTTTTCCCAAGAAAGACCTTCTTTTTCAGCTGAGTAAGAAAATTATGCAGAGAAACATTGCCTACAGGCTCATTATAAAATCCTGACTGTGCAGTATGGATGCAGCTGCTCACGATTCATCATCTAACTTTCCTGAAGTTCTGTTGGTGGGTGGCTTTAATAGACACATTTCTGCCAGTAAATGCAGTACTGCTTGTATTTATATGCAATATTTTAAAATACATGTGTACTTGCATAAAGCACACAGGATCTATGTCTGTTGTGCTTTGTTTGGGGTTTTTTGGGTTGGCTTGTCATTGGGGGTTTTTTTTGTTCGTTTGTTTTTTCTAATCTAAAATCTGCATAAAATGGCACATTTTTGTCCACTTACAAAATGAAGCTCTAATTTTGTGGTCTACATGGAAAACCTAATTGGTATCAGTGAGATGCTACTGAGGCCTGGCTGTGTTTAAGTCCATCTTCCCTCACTATTATCCTTATGCATGATATATGTTCTATTTATTCTAGTTGAGATGAGCAAAGCTTTCCAGTCAGCCTTACACTAAAGTGCTTTTTTGATTAGAATGGACAAATCAAATGACAAAACATTTATTCTACTGCTACACCCTTGTGAACCAGAGGTTGGTTTTGAAATTTGAAAAAATAATTCATTCATCATGACATAATTTTAGTAATAATTTGTTAATAACTTTTCTGCTGAATGATAGCACTTAAAAATGAGACATAATAATTCCTACCTTTGCCTCTGTGACTTAGATTATTTGTGAAAATTCACATTCTATGCTTCAAAATGTTTTCTCTCTGCATGTGCCGAGCCAAGAGACTCTGTTGCTCAGTCAGTTGACATTAATGTAGAGAGAAATGCCATTCTTTTTTTTACAGTAAGTCTGAGCCTTTGACTATAGTAGTAATTTCTACAAATGATGAGCTAAATCCTTGTTTTGATTGGTTATGAAAGAGTAAGTGCTTGTGGATGCAAAATTGAACTTTTTTTCTCTTAAGAAGTGGGTATGTTCCTTCCTCTTGCAGCCCTTGCACATTTAGCACAGCCACAAGCTAAAGTTCAGTGGAGGGTAAAAACAAATAACTTATATGTGCAAGCTTCCTTTTTTCTTTTAGTGCAATGCACAGTGTCCATACTGGAGCTTCAGAGAGCTCAACTGATAAAGAACTCCATCTTGAACTCCATCTTGACCGGAAAAGAACTATTTGGTGATGAAGCTAGAAAATATTCTTATTGTTCATGGCCTTTCACTTCAACATTTAATTAAAAAAAAAAAAAGCCAATTATCTTTGGATGAAGTGTTTCCAGTATAGATTATGACTTACTCAGAAATCAACCCCAAACTTAATTTCTGTGATTAATCCTTTATGGATTTTCTTTTGTTATTCAATGCAACTGGCTAATGATTAATGCCACCTGGGAGAGGGAGATTATGCAACACTAGAGTGGCCTGGTGTCCATACACACTAGGTCTGTGTTAATTCACCATGCAGCTGTCCTGAGAAAAGCCAACCCAGCAAAAAGGCATATGGGTGCAGATATGGAAGGGAGGAGTGGGACAATGGCAATTGTTTTGACAAGAAATGAAGTAAACCTTTTGACATCTAGGTATGCTTCTCTTGAGTAGGCAACTACCACACTGCAAGATGTCATCAGTGGTTTCTTGGTATGGAGGAGCATTTACACTCTCTAACTATCTGCAACATTTGTTCTTACACTGACAGTAACACTTATCCCACAACTTTCCTACAAAATAAAAACACAATTCAGCCACAACTTCTACAGTAGCCAACGTACAATAAGCAATAAGCATTGTGTAGCATTGCTATTGTGAGGAAAACCACTTATTGTCACACAGCCGTAGTTTTAAAATCTCAGAACAGATGGCCATACTTCCAAATCATGAGCATTCTCCACAGACAAAGGGCCTTTGTCCAAATGGATCTGAGTGCAGAATCAGGGCCTATATATATGGAAATACAAACTTGTACAATATTACACAACAGGGCCTGTTGATACACAGGGAGTGTAAGGACAGAATGCAGTGCCACAGTCTAGGTGACAGTGTAAATGCCTTGAAGACTGTGCAAAGCTTATTTTTGTTCCAACATAAAATCTCTTTATCCAGGGAAAAGTCTTACTGAGAGCTAAAAATTAGGGACGAAATCTTGCTGAGGAATTTTCTCCTCTCTAAACGAGTTCAATTATGCTAGAATTTGACTTACAAAATTAAGTCTATAGCCATTATGAAGAATAAAAGGGAATCTTGAGATTATAAATATGAAGGGTTTATGCAAAAATGAATACCATTGTTTTTCACACTCATTGACTCTGGACTTCAGTCTCTTGAGTGGAAATGATATAAAGCCCTTAGGTGTTTTTTTTTTGTTATCACCCTTTTATTTTGATCAAAGAAGTCATTATTCACCACAAATGTCAAGTTTTGCTCAGTGTGGTTTTCCCAGCTTTCTTGGGGAATTAGAAATTAGCTAGATTTTTGAATTTACATAAAAAACTCTCCAGATGTTTGGTGGGGTTTTGTTTGTTTGTTTGTGTTCCTTTGTATAGCAGGGCTCATGAAGGACATGTGAAGGAAATATTTGGAAAACAGAGGGCATAGGAACTAGTTAATAACAAGAGGAGCAAGCCAAGCTGACCAAATTGTGACTCTGTGGGGCAACTGCATGTTAATAACACATTGTTATTACAGTTTTTTCTCTCCTTGTTGTCTCTTAAACATACCATAAACCAGTGATATTTTGGGAGAACAGTTCCTCTCACTGATCCTGCTTTAAAAATTCTAAGTAAAAACATGTAAAAATTACTTGATCTGTGATTCTTGTTAATTTAGTAACCAACATCAAAATGAAAAGGAGAAAGTGTGACTAAAACAATGTTTGAAGGTATTATAGGGCAAACATCTTCTGATAAATGAAGAAAATATATGAGTTGTCTTGTCAGTAAAGTTGTTTATTTTAAGTTGTAAAACTGCAAGAAATGGAATGACAAATCAGTTTAAGGATTTAGACGACTTCACGAAGTGTTTCCAAAGAATAGGCTAAATGCTTGTGTCCTTGTTTACCAAGAAAATAATGTAAATATCTGACAACATTTTTGTCACGTTCATAATTCTGTGAACTCCATGTATGCTTCAAATATTGGCCTTTACTGATATGTGAATGTGGGATGTGCCATGAATGACAATTAATTTAAATTTATTTTTGCCATTCTTCATCACCAACAGTTCAGCACCATCAACATAACTAATGTCTCACTTGAAGTCTCTTTTAGCCTATGCAGTCAGACCTGGCCAAGCTTGTGACTATTTCCAAATGAATCTGTGCAGCTTTACAAACACTTTGCAAAAAAAGTTCCTAGACAGTTAAAGGAAGACAGTGAACATTTACAGTTATTTTTACAGCACAGAGAACAATGTTCATACTTTTGGGAAATTACTGGAAGAATCTATTATGATCTTCCAATAGAATAACATTTTTTAGAGTTTTAATACTTTGTCAAAATAACTGAAGTACTTCCTTGTCCCATGGAAAATGTCTGAGAATTTGCTGCTTTTTAGCAATGACAATCTAAATAGGATCTGCTAGTTTTATTTCAGGAACACAGTCCTTAAAATGTCAATTCACAAGATGTCTTACTGAAAAAAAATGAATAAAAATGAGTATGGGATACAAGTTAGTGGGTATTCAGGCAGTTAATTTGATTGAAAGCTTTTAATATCATCTCATTAGAAGCATTAGAAGGAACAACTCCCATTATTAGATTTCTAGTTTTTCAAAAGGACTATGGCTAGGCAAGAGACACTCTTTTCCACTCCTGCATTTATTAAAATCTTCACTGAATACCTATTTCTATATTTAGGTGATGATATCACAGCTCATTGCCAGTGAACAAATTAGTTTGAATCAGAACCCAATCTACCTGTCGTTCAAGGGAATAGCATGCATGGGAAGTGCTCTCCATGATGCTCTGCAAGGGATCACCTGCATTTTTGCTCACTAGAACAAGTCTGTAAGGGACAGGAAAGCACCAGTGATGTACTGGTCTTACCTCTGACCTGGGATGTGAACATTTTGAACAGACAAAGTGTTGTTTTTTTCTCATCAGTGTGAATTTTTTCTCTTCAAACTCTCTCCCTTAACATTTTCTGGATCAACCAAATC
>VZTN01006018.1:195407-232385 GCA_013400515.1 Erpornis zantholeuca
TAGGCTCCTGGCCTCTTGTCAGTATTGAATATTATAGGTCATATAACTGGATTACAAAGGACATCTTTACATCCTTCCATTACATCTTAGGGAACTAGGGGATTGGATAATAATGAAAGCACAGTCCTACAAGTATTTATTACATAAAACAAGTATTTTATATATACAGATCTCTTGTTTCTGCACATAATCATTGTATCTGCAATGTAATCATTACATCAAAATCTTTGCTATAAACACTTCCTCTTTAGGATATTTCTCTTTCATCAAAGTCTTGTGCTTGATCTCACTTCTTGTTTTAGCAGAACAGCAAAGGCATGTGTCCCTCCATACTGCTTGGGGCTGGGCTCTGGACTGCATCAGGAAATCCAGAGCCATCTGTCCTGGCACTTGGATGATTTCATCCCAACCCATGTTGCTGGTTGTTTGTTTTCTGTTAAAAAAAAACATTTCTATTTATTAGGAAGTGCATGTTAGACACTTTGACACTAGAATTTGGCACATGTCTTTGGGTTAACTTGGCCAAAGTGATTTATAGCTGTTTGTTCATGACCAGCATCCATTAGTGGAGAATGGTGTCCAAGTAAAATCCCATGGGAGAGGAGCACAATGGGGCACTGTTAGGAACTATCTGCACAGCCAGCACTCCAGCCACCACTGAGTGCAGGCACAATTACCTGACGGCCTTGCTCTGATGTGCAACCTTATAGTTAGGGACCTTTTAAATTCTCTTCCTATTCTTATTTTGCCTTCCTGAATTTTCAGAGATGGAGAGAATTCAGTCAGCAGCACTGAATACCTGCTCTGCAGAAGGAGTGAGCCAAATTATGGTCTGCAATCTGATGCTGTTCCAGCGATTAGCACCTGATCCTCGTGTAGTCCTATTAAAACTTCCTAATGTAGTAAGCATGAGTAAGCATATCATTATCCAATCCTGGCTGAACATGCACCCTTCACATCTGATGGCATCTCTCATTTAGTACAAATGAATGCTTCGTCCTGTCCATTAAATATGAGATGAGGGAGGGAGGAAGAGGGTCAGTAAAATGGTCTTCCTCACAGTAGGCTGAAGAGAATGGTTGGATCATAGCCTCTTTATCCTGTGGTAAAGTACTCTGTAAATAATGAAGGAGCTATAGTATGCTACAGGAAATTGGGGAGTTAAGAATGAAAATGGACCTCCCGAATAGATGCACATTACAGTAAGCACTGATTGCCAGTTTTAAAACAAGCTAGTGCATGACTGCCTTTATACTTTCACTCTTTCATGGCTAGGTAAAAGATTCCAGCAACACTGGAATTCATTCAGTGTATTATAATAGTGTTTTCTCCTGCAAAATTGTAAAAGCAAGTGGACTGATGCCTTGCCTACATTGAGGGAAACTTCTGATGTGACAGGCCACTTTACATCCAGGATTATATGCCTGCTGGGATAGCTACTGGGCCTTGGAAATAAACAGGCACAAGGGAAACACTGGCACCACCATTTTCAGTTCTATGACAAGTTATTAGTCTGAAAATATGGATAGTAAGGTCCACCGCTGTAAAATTCAGTAATTTCTGAAAGGTGTGGGTTTGGGATTTTGGGTTTTTTTGGTTGGTTGGTTGGTTGGTTGATCAGGTTTTGGTTTTTTGGGTTTTAAACTTGTTTGGGAATTTCTTAGCCAAAAAAATTACTTTGATCCCAACATGTTTAACCCTCTTCTCTGTTTAACTCCTCTGCTAATCAATACTAAGCTGGTTTCCAATTAGCTTACTGGAGCTACAGAGGTATTTTGAAACAATGGTATATGTGGTTTTACTTAAGACAGAGAATTTAAAACCAGACTTAAAAGATTTAACAAAAAAGGGTGTGTCCATGAAGGAAAAAAACCCCTAACATTCTATTGTCCTCTCTTGGGTAAAGCTTTCATGCCATAACACTGGCCAGCTTACCTTCTAGTCAGACATTTCTATAAGTATTAAAACATATCTGTGCATAATAACACAGAAATATTTTAATAAGGAAAACAATTTAGAATTTTAGTAAAGAGAACCGCTTAAATATCTGCAACAAATATCTATATTTCAATTTTTTTCTACAGTTCCTTTATATTTAAGAAAGTGTGCTATACTTGAAAAAAATTTATAACGGTTTTTTAATGTCTTTAGCCTCAGTTCAAGGAAGTATATTTATACAGTTATAGTTATATTTTTATATATATGGTAGTTTCTTAACTGAAAAAGTCTCTCTCACCTGTGGTCTAATACAATAAAGAAAGCATGCACATGAATGCCAAAATATTGTTTTTCTATACAAAGAAGTAGTCAAAGAAGTCCTCCCTATGTCAGACTATATAGTTTCAGCATCTGTTTTTGATGTTTGAAAATGTTTATTTCTCCAGTGTCTGTTTCTTCCCTTGCTCTCTCCTCATGCCTGAAAATAAGCATTGACAATAGTTCATCTTGGTGTTCATTTTAAAAGCAACAGATTTTTTTTTTCTTTTTTGGCTTCAAAAACAAAGAACAAAGTTTAATTAAAAGGAGAAAAAAACTCCAGTTTTGAAACTACACAGTAAATACTTGGTGCACACAATAAATACTTCTCATGTGCATGAAAACGGGAGAGAACAACTGGAATGGTTTCAAAAGGCCACCACATGAATAAAGGTGTCATCAAGAAACAGCAAATCACTTTGAGTACATTACGGGAATACTTCACCTTTCTCAGAAAGCCTAGGCATAGACCATTTTCAAGAACCTCACCAGAACTTGTTGTTAATCTTAATTATGTGCCTTAGCCTACTTGCTAGGAAGATGGAGCCTTCAGAAATTGCAACTGATGGCAATCACAAAACAGGAACACTGTGCACACGAATGCTTTGTAGCCTTGCTGTGTGAAAGGCTCTGATACATTCAGTGGAATATTAGTCTTTATTTTCAAATGATTTCAAGAAAGCTGTTATTGCTATTATTACATACACTTGCTGACTATGTGACAGCATAAAAATTGTCTGGGAGTTTTATGGTATGTAGTGGCAGAAAATATAATTTTCAGCACAATGGATGAACAGTGTGTGTATGCTATTACTTTGGTATGCAATTAATAGAAAACCTTGTGCTGTGTGTTTGATTTAGTGAGTTGTAATGCTTTGTAGCAGATAACTGGCTCACGAAGGCTTCCCCATGAAGTCCTGTTAGAAGTTGGTGCAGTGCTAAATCTCACTTTTGTCAATGAAACCTATTTAGGAGGAAGGATTTATGTTAAACTGCTTTGTGTTTGTAGTCCTTTTCAAAACTATAACCAGGTTTCTCCTGTTACCTGCTTTTCACATTAGAGTAGCTGTTGCTATCATAACCCCCCATTCCTGCCCTTCCCCTCCACTGTCTATTGTCTGTTTCCTCACTCCTCCCTGCTTTATAATCGCTCACTCACACTCATTTATCACTGGCTTACTCTGTCCTGCCTACACTATCTCTCATTTTTGTCATGGTGCACTGGTACATTACAAATACAATTAAACCTTTTACGATACCACAGCTTTTGGCTAATGCATCCCAGCTTCAAGGTTGAAAGATTTCTGATATTACCACTGATATCAGTTCTTCCCCATTTATCGGCAGTGTCCGGACTAATGCAGAAGTGTTGCATTAATTAAAGGAAGCATCCAGTAATGCTGCTGTTTTTGCCAGTCTGACACTGAATTGGAGCTTGATGCCTGCTCATGTTTTAAGAGCCATTCATCACACATGTCATCCCAAAGCAGCCAGCTGTCTGAGAAAAGCCTCATTTGCATTTCATCAGCTACACTCTCCCTCTTCTCCCTACCTTTTGTATGGAGCTTTGGCTGTTTTTAAAAGAGCACAGTCTTCAAAAGCAGCTTAGCTAAAATTAGTATTCCATTTAGAAAGATGATTTTCTTTAGTTCAGAGGTCTTAGAATGGATCTGAGTGGGAAAAAAGTGTCATACAAACATAGCCATGCAATCTGTCTGTATAAAGAAATTAATGCATTATGGGAGAAGACAAAGATTTTTATGATGAATGGACTACGCCTCTATTAGTTCTGTACATTAAGCTGTTAGAATTAATAAAACATTTCATTTATTTTGAAAGTTTTTTTAAAGGGCATGCTATTTTAAAATCCCAGCAGCTCTGAATGATTCTGCATTATGTATTTTGATTTCCTTTATTGTTAGACTGAAATTGTGTCAGGTTATATTGAAGCCATTTTAAGAGTCCAAGGAACATGTGAAACTCTCTCAGTGTTCTGAAACCAGCTGGAGAAAAGAGAAAAAAATGAAATTATATGCTCACACTTTCATTCAGTGACTGACTTGATGAACTAATTTTTTGCTTTTGTTGCCTTACTGAATAGTGCAGAATCTGTAAGCAAACACATCTACTATATAGGAAAATGACCAAAATGCAAATCTGTCTGAATATATCTTTATATTTTAAACACAAAATGTTGTGTCCATATAGACACATGTGTGTGGTTATGTGTCTTAACTTCAATTTTTGTGCACTGTCAGGACTCATTTAAGGAAAAAAAAACATTTCAAATATGGGTCCTTCATCCCTTTAACTTAACAGCAATTACACAGAGATGTTGTAGTTCAACATGGCATAGTTTACAGTATAAAAATAAGGGTATACCTGTTTCTGAGCTGTTTAAGATTTCAAAATATTTTTTTTCTTTTTCAGAAGCACTGAAAATCTATTCTTCCAGCCGAGATGCATCGCTCACAACCCTTGTGATTGAAGTTGTTATCTGCCGCCAGCGGAGACAGACAGGGCTGCGTGTGTACAGTGGGTGTCTACAACTGAATCTAATTGGGGGGTTGGAACTAGGTGATATTTTAGGTCCTTTCCAACCCAAATCATTCTGGAATTGTCTAATTCTAGGGGCAGGTACTTTAGGGAGTGCTGGGCTCTGAGATGTGCCTTCCAGTTTGTCTGTCCAGAATGCAAAGGGGTATGTTCATCCAGTCAGAACTAGAATGCAAAGGGGTATGTTATTTCACCTGGATCTTATTCTGTATGCTTGTGGAAATGGCTGGTGTATGCATTTGGAAACATCCTGAAGTTCTTACATGGACTAGATGCTCAATTGTTAAAGAACTAGAGATTCATTGTGTGTCGTGTATGTTTCATGCTGAGTTCTTGGTCAAAACCCAATACTTACCTCAATCTAGGTTAATATTAGCTGATAAATCCCTAATTTTATGTGTATATGCTTAAGCCCTGTTCATCTCAATGAGGTTTAGGAAGTGTTTTGCTACATAGGCTGTATGGTTGAACCATTAAAAAGAAAATGTGTGTTTGCACTGGCAGTACAAATGTTAACTTTTATTTATTCTGATTTTTCTTATTTTAGCTGCCCCATTTGACACTGAATTTTAAATAGTTGCTTTTAAATCCTTGCAAAACTTACTGTAAGTTAATGTCCAATCCCAGCAGAAGTAAAGAAAATGTAAACATCTGAGAGTCTGACTTGTAACAGTAAGTGTGGAAGGGATCTGCAGTTCAGAGCAGCTTTGTGGTGGGATTCTCTGTGCTTTCTTTGTCACAGAGCAAATACAGGATAGGGCATCTTCCTTCTCTCTTCTCCACAAACATGGCTTATTTAGTTCTGTCTCCATGCTGACCTGTTAAGCACTGGAACCATGCTCACAGAGCCAGAGAAGGGACTGGCAATGGAGTGAGCTGTAGAGGATGGAAGGTGTGGAAACAGCCAGGAGCCTGTGCCATTTCTTCTTTCCATGAGTCAGAAGGTCATGATCATAGCTGGTGCTTCCTTTTCAGGGCTATGTTCATGATGCATTTAAGCAGAGAGTTGCAGCAGGGACATAGCCGTGTATGGAGATGATTTAGCTGTGCTTTGTCAGCCGTGGGAAAAGATCTCCACCTTAGAGTCAGGTGAGCACTGGGCTCCATCTCTGTTCCAAGCTATAACAGGTTATTGTGCATGAGGCATGAGAATATTGTGCCTGAAATTCCAGGAGAAATTTCAACAAATTAAAAAAATTAAAAGCAATGTGTCTATACACAGCTGTAAGATTTGCTCTGTTTATATTTCAGAGTGAGCAAACCAGAAAGAAACTTAAGTCTCACATATATTTTTTATAGCTTATGATTTCTTTAAAGAATCGTCATTTTTAGTCAATAGGTAAAGAGACCCTCAGAGAATTAGAAAAATCATAATTTTTCTATGAAACATTTGGTTGCAGCCACTCCCTGTCCTATCCTTTCTTTTGTACAGTACTACAGCTGTTCTTTGTGTGACACTGTAGCTGCTCCTGCTATTTCTACCACAGACCTGGAAAAACAGCAATAGTTGGCTTAGTTTTTGTACATGGGTAAAATTTAATACGTTTGTATCTCTTATTCCTTATATAGCTTCTCCACAGTTATTTAATGTCACATTTGGGAGTGTGAAGGGCAAAATCTTGAACATGCATTATAATACTTTAATGTTTCTTGTAATTTTTCAAATGACTATCTTTTAAGTAGCATCGATATAAAGATTTTTAAATAAAATTTATTTCAGTTTCCTGTTTTTAGCATATTACGGACTATTGCACCAATACCTTTAAACTAACCATGTGTATATGTTTATTGTAAAATATTAAAAAGTATAGTGTCATCTTTGGGCTTTGACCCTTGCTGTGAATTTAAAGCTTTTTCTTAACCCAGTCATCTCACTGGGTTAATCACTTATCTATCCCCCAAATTATACAACTTCTTCCTTGCTCTGACGTGCACTTAATTTGCTTTACACTTTACAGATTATTTTCTGCTAATGTGATTAGTGTTTTTTTTAGGGATTATTACCAGAATCAGATCTGCTTTTAAATTCTTTAAAAGTTGTCATCTCTCTTTTGTCCAATTTATCAGATACACAATTATAGAACCTTTTCTCTCTTCAATCTCGGAGCAAAATATATATACACACAAGCTTATCTCTATTTCCAGCTGGAAAATGGGAATTATTTGTAAAAGTAATTAAGAAGGATTGATTCCTAATCAAATTAAAATACTTGGAAGCCATATTCTGTGAACCCAATTGTCATTTAAATAGCGTCTGAATTGGTACCTGAATAGACTAATAGTTCTGAAGGAAAAGCGATGATTTTGGTCCTTTATAAAGCAATGACTTATAGGCCTGAGCAAATATGTGACAGCAGCAGCATCGTATATGAAGAGTTTACAGTCTATGTGCAGACAAAGCATAGGGGATTAGGCCCTGTCTGAGAGACAGCATGGAGACAGCCTGGGAGGGAGAAGAATGAGCAGCAACTTCAGGAGAAATGTGTGGGGAAGCCACTTTCCATATAAAAGGCAGTCTGGAGAGGGGAGAGGGGGATCCAGGGGGAGGGTGTCTGGCAGAGACCAGCTGGGGAGACAGTGAAGTGACCTGGACTGGAAGGAAAGGCAGATGCAAGGCCGTGAGCAGAAGAGAAGAATCAGGGAGAGCCACGGATCTCTCGTGGATGTCCCTGAAATCTTCAGGTTTCAGCCTGAGGTGATGTTTGCCAGGAGTGTGTTCCCACTTCCCAAAAAGACAGTGTTCCCTTCCAAAGAACTGATGCAGGGCAGAAAGGGAAGGTGACATGTATTCAAAGTCCCTCTCATCATAAAGGGGTAAGAGGAAACTGTGGGTAGGCCCCAAAATGAGGAGGAACTGGTCAGA
The DNA here is from genome assembly GCA_013400515.1 of Erpornis zantholeuca. NCBI lineage: Eukaryota > Metazoa > Chordata > Aves > Passeriformes > Timaliidae > Erpornis > Erpornis zantholeuca. The sequence continues at coordinate 203,083 of VZTN01006018.1, forward strand.
GAGGCTTGTGTGTTTGCAATCCTAGAGAAATTTGCTGTGTTCCCATCCAAGCAATTTTGTAGTGAGGTTTGTGGGGAGAATTTTCCTGTTAAAGGTGTCAAGAATCAAAAGAATCAAAAGGTGTTGATGGCAATGCCAATTGAAATGGCAATGGAAGGAACAACTGAGAGTGAGGGTGAGCCAGAGGCACCATGGTGTAGCCTGAGGCCGCTGAGACAGAGGAAGGGAAGTGTCAAGATATGTGCCTGGAACCCAAAGAAGAGAATCAGGCACTTGTGGAAGGAATGCAGTAGCACTTTCTTCCTGCCTTCATACTGATTTTTCTTTTCCTCTCTCTCCAGCTTTGCCCATCCTCCATGTCTTTGCCCGCTGAGGACTGAGAGTAGCCTGGACACGCGGGCTACAAAGGGAAAGCGTGACTGAGGGAGGCTGAGCTGAGGTAAGAAAAGAACCTGACAAGATTGACACCTTAGGTTATAACTTTTATATTTTTCAAATCCTGTACTGCTAGTGTAACTCTGAATTTCCCATAGTGCTGTTCTCTTATGCTAAGACAGACATAACAAAGCCTCTCCAGCTCTCCAAGGACACCCAGACCCTCCTAGGCCCAACAACAGCAAACCTTCATCTTGGGGGAGGGGGAAAGTTTGGGGAAATTCCATCATTGGCTGAGGTTCTAATTGGTGAATTTATGCTGATATAAAAGTGTAAAGAACTTGCAAGTTGTCGTGGATCCACTGGGGTAGGACCCTCTGGAGCCCAGAGTGTACCTCTCAAGGCCTTTCAAATAAATACACCCTTTGTTCTTGTTTAGTCTCTGTTAGGTAGCCATTTAAGGCACCAAGATGAACTAGGAAAATATAGCTGCCAGGAATGCTATAATCAGCTTTCTGCAGCTGTTTCTTGTGCCCCACCCCAAGGATGCTGTTTGGCCCAAATCTGCAAGCTCTTTGTATGTGGCTGTTCTTACCAGCTTCTCAGTTCCACCTTTCTGTTATCTTTCTCTCCTTGTATTCCCATAATCATATTTTTCTGGTTCTCCTTGATATTTATTTTTTTCTGATTCTTCAAAAAGAAGACCATATGAGGCAGAGGTAGATAGAAATACATAAAAAAGATTTGCTGATTTTGGCCTAAGTCAATTGCCCTTGGATATATCCTCCTGTAAGTTTTCTTTCTAAAGAAAACTTTTTTGATTTCAGATTCCTGATTGTGCAATATGTAAATATAAAAGAGACTGTTGACAAAGAGGATTGGAAAGACTTAATTTATGTGATGTAAAAATTTGTGGATTAAATTGTATTAAAAGCTTCTGTTTCTGTTTACATTTACATTTCGCTTGGAATAAATTTTAGAAATTAAAACTTATATTAAAGCATTAGGAATTAAACTACAGCCCTCAATTATTACCATGGAAATTTATTTTCTTCATAATTACATTTGTTTCAGAAAGAATCACAAAAAATAAAAGTTGGAAAAAAGGCTCCTTCATTTGACAAAACAAAACAGTTGCTGTGACTGCTATAGGTTATTGGTCCAGCCTGGTTAGAGCTCTGGAATAGTGAGATAATTTGCAAACTAAAATGCATATGCAAATTAGTTGATCAAATCAGTACACTATTTTTCCTCATGTTTGAAGTGAAAGAAAGAAAAGGCAAGACAAACATTAGCAGGATGACATAATATACGTTATTATTGTTAACATAATGTAATAAATGTAATAAACATGAGGAAAATGAAATCTCCAGCCCTCATGAGGCTATGGACAGCAGCAATTTCAGTGACAATGCAGTGTATAGCTGAGATTGCATCTGATGCACAAGCAACTAGGGATGGCATTTATTCCATCTGACTGACATGATCTGCAGTGTTGTCATCCAGACTTCTCTTGCAGTCTCTTGCAACAGAGAGAAAATAGCTCATGCAGGACAACAGTTCAGGCTGCACTTGGCAACTTGGCCCTCACAGCTGGTTCTCAGTAGAATGTTAGTAACCACACTATTTCCAACAACCTGGCAAATATTAGGTGTTAATTATTATTTGTTAGACTTTCACACCTTTATATGTAATGTCCTGGAGGTTTTTCTCAATCTTACTATAAGGAAAACTTGCAATGAGCAGAAGGCCTATACTGACGTGACATTTCTATCTGCAATGAGCAAGTCACTTTGGAAATTAAGTCCTGTCAGCTTTCATTTTGAAACAAATGCTTACATATTGTAGAAGAAAAAGCATATCTAGATTCCTAAAATTTGCTAAAATCAATTCATGTTTGGCAATATACTCAGAAAATGAGATTTTTTGGTTTTATCTATACTAGGTCAAAAAGATGGCAGGTATTTATTGAAGTAGCTTTGGCTTGACTGGTATGTATACTGGGTATTTTATTGTGAAATTCAATTTGGTACTGGGGAGACATCAATGCAGAACAATGAAAATGCCCATTTTGAGTAACATACAGGTTGATTTTTTAATCTAGTGTCTGTTTTCCACTTCAGAAATTGAATGTGGCCAGGGAATTTTTATCCTTTGTTTGAAAACATAAATAGCTACCAGGATATAAGTAAATAAATAGTAACACTGAATTCATTTTAAAAAAAGTGGACTTCCAGGTGTCCACAACTGAAAAAATGTAGTTGCAATTTGTAATGACAATCCTTCTGCTCCACTCAATACTCAATATATTGTATCAGCTCCTTAGAAAAACCTCCTTGGACTTAAACCCTCTGGAAAGCATTGTATGTGTATGGGATTCTACATACAGGATAAGATAATTTCTCATGCCAACTGAATTAGCATTGCTGACCGAAAAATTTTAATGGCACAAAGGGATGAGGTTCAGTTCTCGGGAGAAAACCCAGGGAAGGAAGTGGCCATCAAGCCAGACTTCATCACAGAACGACTCTCATTAATTTTAAAAATCTGCTGACTTTTTGGAATGGTTACAGCAAATGACTTATGAAATGAAAAATTCCTTCCCAACCCAGTGAGCTTTTCAATCAATGTTCTCCATGATGTGCTGTTTGCTAGCTGTCTCAACTCAGCAACCCTAAAAATATTTAGCAATATAAATGTACATTTTAATAGCTTGCTCTGATCTCTCTTTTGATATCTGGCTTTCATGATCTGCCTCCATTCATCCACAATCTCTGGTGCCATCAGCCGAAAAGTCACTTTCTCTCCAGGGTTCACCTGAAGGCGTCTGAACTACTCAGCTTCCCCCGACCCCCACTTCAGGGCTGCTCCACGTTCCCATCAGTGTCACTGAATTTTATTTTTTTTTCTCTCTCATGAAAAATATAATAACAGTTTCTTCCTGTGCATACTCCATGCCCTGAGGAGAAGATTAAATTAAATTAAAACCTAAAAGAGGCTTTACCGATGGCTTGAAATTCTAGTTAAACTGCCTAAGCTAAAAATAAGTTTTATGCAGGTTATTGTTCCTTAGCTAAAACACTGTTACTGCAAGTCTTTGTAGCAGACAGACTAACCACTGCTGAGGGAGAGAGGGTTTGTTTACTGACTGGCCACAATGCTCCTTGCTGACTAATTTTTCCACCTTTTTCTGACTGTTTAACTTGATCTTTTCTCAATGGACAAACAAGTAGGATCTGGGAAGCCACCAGGTATTTTCACTCTGGGGAAGGAGGGCATTTTGCACCAGGAATTAAGCTGTTTGTGGCATATCCCTTACACAATTCACAGCAATCATCAGGGTCATGATACAAGGTTTCCTATGTGTTTGCTCTGTTTTATTATCAGTCACTATTGGAGAGGTGTTTGTCTCTCAGCCAAACCATACAGGTGCCTAAAACAGCCTGGTGTAACCCCCAGCATCATAGCTGCTGGCTTAGAGGAGCAGCAGGGAAGAGCAGAAGCCCATGGAGATGCTTTGAACAGGCCTGGGCTGTGCTGTGGATGAGCCCTGTGGCAAAGCTGGCTGCTTCAGCAGGAATCGCTCTGCCCCTGAATGGCACAGCTCCTCATCCTGGCAGGGAGGGAGACTGACAGCCCTTCTGAGGTGAGAGCCCTGCTGCTGCTTGCTGAGGGAACACTCAGAGCAGAGGTGGGTACTTCAGATACAAAGGGTTTGTCTTGGGGGGACTTTATGATGTATCCCATATCGCCTACACTGTGCCAGAAAATGAATCTTGTGCCTTTCTGTACCTTTAAAGTGAGCCCAAGAAGGGAGAGAAAGAAAAAGAAACAGGCAGAGGAACTTTTTCAAAGCAGTTCTGTGCTTCAAGGTCACTGCTCCTCTCTGTGTTCTTCTGCGGTGAGGAGACAGCTGCTGCTGCTGCAGAGAGGGGAGGAAGCACCTTCCTTGCTTTCCAGCAAGTTTTCAGCTCTGTTTCTTCAGAGAGGGATGGAGAGTTAAACTCCTGTATTTTCCTGGGACTTTGGTTTCTTCTTCTTCTCTTCTGGACTTGTTCAGAACACCAGAACATCAAAACCTGGAGGGGGGCCCCCATGACGACCCAGTTACAAAGAAGAGAGAGAGTGAGATCACACCCAGAGAATGACTGTAAATTTTTCCAGGTTTTCTCTCCACAGCAAGAGATTTCATTCTTTAGCGTTATTATCCTTTTCTTGTGTGTTTGTTAAATAAATAGTTTTGTCTCTTCTTCACTTTTCTCCGAGGAAGTATTTCTTTTCCCACACCTGGTGAAGGAGGGGTGACTACAACCTGCTTTCTATCAGAGGATATTTTTCCTCTGAATTTGTCTCAAACTGGGATAGGGTTATTGGTTAGTTAAAACTTAAATTTTCTCTGCGATTTTCTACTTCTTTTTCAGTAGTTTGTGGGATAAACTAAGGTTGCCCAAGGCTAACACTGTCAGGGCCAGTCCTGCTCAATGGCTTTTTTTATGATCTGGCTGAGGGGATTGAGTGTACCCTTCAGTAAGTTCACAGACAACATTAAGTTAGGTGGGAATGCTGATCTGCTGGAGGGTAGGAAGGACATGCTGGATTGATGGACCAAGGCCAGTGGTATAAAGCTCAGCAAGGCCAAGTGCTGGGTCCCATACTTGAGTCACAACAACCCCAGGCAGTGCTACAGGCTTAGAGAAGACTGGCTGGACAACTGCCCAGGAGAAAAGGACCTGGGCATGCTGGTCAACGGCAGCTGAACATGAGCCAGCTGTGCCCAGGTGGCCAAGAAGGCCAATGGCACCAATGGCCTGGACCAGCAATAGTGAGGCAGCAGGACCAGGGCAGTGATTGTCCCCTGTGCTGGGCACTGGTAAGGCTGAACTTCAAATCCTGTGTCCAGTTCTAGGCTCCTCACTACAAGAAGGACTTTGAAGGGTGGAGCGTGTCCAGAGATGGCCAATGGAGCTGGGGAAGGGTCTGGAGCACATGTCTGGGAGCTGGGGGGGGCTCAGCCTGAAGAAAAGGAGGCTCAGGGGGACCTTATGACTCTCTACAACTCCCTGAAAGAAGGGTGGAACCAGAGGGGGGTTGGCCTCTTCTACCAGGAAACAAATTATAGGACAAGGAAATGGCCTCAAGTTGTGCCAGGGGAGGTTCAGGTCAGACATCAGGAATAATTTCTTCAAAGAAAGGGTTGAAAAGCACTGGAACATGCTCCCCAAGGAGGTGGTGGAGTCACCACCCCTAAAGGTGTTCAAGAAATGACTGGACATGGCACTCAGTGCCTCAGCCTGGTTGACAAAGTGGTGATCACCGAAAGTTAGACTCAATGATCTCAGAGCTCTTTTCCAACAAAATGATTCTGTGATTCTGTGAGTGCAGTTGGAGGAAGATTCTGGAGGATTATGTGTCTTCAACACACAAAAGCTGTTGGAACAAGTGATTGCTGTGTAACACAGACCAGTTTCTGGTGCTAGGGGTGTCCGAATGTGTGCTGTGTATGCAGACCTCCGTCAGTCACCTGGGCTCTGGGTGGTATGGGAGGACCACAGCCTTCCTTGACTCACAGACATCAAAGGTATTTCTGCACTGCTGAAAAATGAAAGCACATAGGGTTATGTCTCTCTAATGAATAATAGAAATGTGTAGCACTTGTGTATGTAATAAACATTAGCTTTCTGTGCTAGGTAAATAAAACTGATTTTCTTGCAATGACTTACATCCTAGGCCATCATAAAAGAATACATTTCACTTTAATAAATATGAACTGAGAAAATCTGAAGCAATAGGGATTGCCAGATAACTTTCAACAAAGTGAGCAAGCAAGATGATTTTTAAAACCTGCCCTATTGTTTGTTATTTTGTGTATGAACAATAAAATTTTGAGCAATAGCTCCTTGATTGCATATTCCTGTAAGACACATAGGAAGGTCAAAAGAGGCATGGAATATTCAGGAATCAAAGAGCAGAGAAGTTTGCACCTTTACAATTTGTTGGCATGAAACTGAAGCAGAATCCTAAAAGTCTGCACTTGTTTGTAAGTGAGAAGAGTCTCTTTGGAAGTTCAGCATGTGATAATATAATCCTTGCTATTAGTACAGCATGAATGATGTTCTGCTGTGGACTAAAGAGAAATGAGGAGAAACAGCAGGTTTCAGAGCTGCTGGTCGTGGCACCATCAATTACCTGTCTTGCTTAGGTCCCAGGAGGTCTGGCATTTTCCCAGCTATAACTCCTTTTAGGCACCATCTCTGTGTCAGAGCTGAGAAGCATCACTGTGCTACCTGCCTGATGTGTAAGTCCTTGTGCAACAAGTTAAGCTCAGTGTAAAACTATGCTGAAGGCAGCATCTGAGGCAGAACAAAATGATCTTAATTAATTGAATTTTTCTCTCTCTTTTTTTTTTTTTTTGACAGCAATGGCCAGACGTTTTATCAGCTAATCAAAAGAAATGGTGTTCAATAGACTGAGCCAGAATTTAAGCCTCACAGAATGTTTTGAGATTAATTTATTCAAACAACAGGTCTCTTTTTTTTCCTTTATCTTGTATACGAGCATACACAACAGCAAATACTAAATCTCCAAACTGCAGGTTTAACCTTGTTGAAAAACATGAAACTTGACCCTGCTTATCTTTCCCTTGTTTCACAAAGATGTTCTCTTAAATAGGACACAACCCCAAAGTAAGAATAAAGGATACCAGGTGTGGTTTGAAATGGTACCTGCAAATTTTAAAAGAGTTTTGAGGGATATCATGTTCCAGGAGAAGAAATGCAAATCCATCCCCTGACTTCAGATGACAGGTCCCTTTCTGAGCAAAATGTCAGAGTCTATGACAGAATGATAATTTTCTCCACTTGCTGGGGTTTTTTTCTCCCCTTAAGTCTGCTGCTATCATTCTTTGTATCCTTCCCATGATCCCTGAACTCCGTGTTTCAGTCCTACCAGTCTTTCATTATGCTTACATATGTGATACAGTAAACACATGTAGTGTTTTGTCCAAAATCTTCCAGATTCTTGCAGTATCAGGAGAGGAACATGAGGATGGCCCCAGGAAAGGAATCATAAATAGGTGCATATTTGCTCTTGTGACTGTATACTTTAATCTAATTGAGCATTCATGGAAAAAAAGTCTGCTTTATTACTTACCATAAATCTAAGATAATTCTATTTAATGTTCCTTTAACTGACAAAAAAGGATAAACATAGCTAGCTATAAACATGACATAAATAAAATCTGGCATTCCTTCCATTCCCCACCCATTGTCCCAGTTGGCTATTTTATCATATCACTTGATATAAAATTTAACAGTATGGTATATAAATGATCCTTTTTTTTTATTCCTTTGCATAATAATTGGATGGCTTCCAGTAATAAAGAATAGTAAAGCTACAATTTATTTCAAATCATAAACATCTTTGTTTTATATGTGCTTCTTTGCTTTTATTGTGGAGAAAACAATACAGCAGCCAACGGAGAGCTACATCAGCAGAAAGCAATAGTTGTTTGAAAAGAACTAGAGCCACTTGAGCTCTGTCTGAATTTAGCTGACTTGGTGTCTTACTACTTGGCTCAGAGAAGCAGAGGAAATGCTAAAATGGTGACACAAATTGATGTTAATAAATTAGTACGCTCATAAAAGGAGACTCCCAATTTTAGTGCTAACAGCACACCATTATACACAGCATAATGTAGTTTAAAAGGCACACTGATAAGTGGCTGTATTCAAATCCATTTCTGTGCCCTTTTGTGTTCTTATCTACCCTGGTCCAGCAGACAATCCAGCTTTTCACTAACCTTTGGCACTCCACCATCAGCAATAATCCGTGCTCTCCTTTATATCCCCGCAGCTCCTGTAATGAGCATCACCTGTGGTATGTGACATTGGAAGCTGCAGCAGCAGCAAAAGGAACCTGCTCTGGTGCCTGTTGGTGGAAGAGGCTCCATTGCTCAGGGCCCATGGGAACCTGTCTGTGTGCCCCAAAGCAATGCCAGGAAAACGGCTGAATACCCCTCATCTCCATCGAGCTGAGCCTCAGCCCCTGATCCTTGTAATTGCTGCTTGCTAAAAGGAAATCACCACACAGGGTCCTGAACTCACAGAGGGTGCCTGGCCTGCCTCTGACAAAACTATAAGAAAGCTTGCATTTGAGATAAATTCCTTATTTGAATCAAATAGATTACCATGGCAGAATCTCGGTTTTAAAGGAACTGATTTCCTTTAAATATTAATTTTAAGGTGGTGTTTTTGTAATCATATGTATTTTTAAATTCATCTTGTATATTTTAAGTGTATTTATACTGAAATTGGAGACTTTTTCCCTCTAGGAATTTATATATATATTATCAATAAATATAAACATGAACATTCATATGTATGTAAACAACTTTGAATTGTAGCAGCTCAGTAAGGGAATAAGTGGGATTGTAATTTTTTTCAAAATAACAGTTGGTAATGAACAGCACTTTGAAAAGAATAGGTTTTCTAGAGCTATAATCAGAATACCAAAACCTAAGAAAAAATAAAGCAGAATAAGAATAAGAAAGCAGAAGAATAAGAAACTGAATAAGAAAATAATCAGAATACCAAAACCAGAAATGCATACAGAAATGTCATTCCAATTGTCTGAATAGCATGCTCTTCAATCCTTTCATTTTTTTGGTCAGTTGCTAGGGTTTTTTTCATTAGAAAATATATCTGAGAATTTTAATAAATATATTTTCTTAAAGCAAAGGTTAGTTTAGCACCCAGACTATTATACTCAGTTATAAAATTAGAGACGTGGTTTCAGGATGTCCAACATGACAGCAAACATTCTTCCAAAAACAGAAGCCTACTAAAATAAAAGCTTTTTGTTGTTGGACTGATATGTTGAAAGAAGTAGAATTCAAGTCAAGAAAGGTCCCAGACTAAAACAATTTCTCTAGTAGTAGAAACACAAGAAGATTACCAGGGCTACAGAACAAAACTATTCTGTCTAATAATACAATTTGCAATAAAGGAGGTAATATTATTTTCTCTTTCAAAAATTCACTGAGACAGACAGCAAAGAAATAATGTATTTTGAACTGTCAGATATGCTTACCATATTTTAGCATCTCATTTATGCATGTCTGACATCTGATTTTGCTCTGGACTTCCCCAAAGAAATAGATGTATGGTCTCAAAATATTGCCTTTTAAAAAGAGAAAAATATTCAGTCATGTGATGAATCAGCAGATAACAAGCAAAATATTCTGCCTCTTGAAACTGAGTGTCTGACTGGCAATACTTCATAAATTGTAACCCTGCTCTGCACATCCTTTATTTTTCATTGGAGGAAGTGAACAAATTGTCATGTTAGAAGAATCGTATTTACTACTATCAGTTGGTTGTTTTGGGGGGTTTAGGGTGTCTTTTAACTCATAGCAAGACATGTGTATGGAGGTAGAACATATAACGGAAGGAACTCTGTGAACAGGACAATCTAAAATCTTTTACTTACTAAAGGAACTTGCTACCTTACAGCTCAGAGTCCAGGACATTACTCATCAGAGAACATAAACAATGCCGGGATTATAATGCCACCCACCAGTGCTGAGGATTAGTATGGCAAAGGTTTGGTTCCCCCACACTGGTGCAAAATAATTCTGCCTAGCAGGAAAACACAGACCTCTTTTAGCTAATGTGCTCATCTGCAAAGCAATTTATATAATTTATGTTGCTTCAGACTTTGCCCCTAGCTTGTGAGTACAGGAGTTGGGGCTCCTAATTATTTTACAGACATTAAAAGAAAAGCTTTCAGTTAGATCACTTTGTTTTCTCACTTTTTAGGACCACCTGACAGTTTAGAAAAGGTATTGGAGGACTATAAAAAGACCTATCAAATTCAGCTGTGTTGCACTGCAAGGCCAGCCACCTTGCTGTAGCACAGGGAGACATCCCCATACCATGTGAATCTCTGAAAAATCTCCTGAAACATGGAGAAATTGTGCATTCTCTAGAAAAGAAAGGTAACAACAAAGACAATACGTAGAGACCTGTCAAGATTGTAGTCCAGTTGTGAGTTTCTCTGGCTGTCCTATGGTCAGTAATGTTAGGTCTCTTGGCCTGACCAAGTTTTTTGACCAAAAATAGTGGAATATTTCAGATTCAGCTGGTCACAGGAATCAATCCAGATCACAATCAGTTGTTCCTTCACTTAAATGTGGGCAAGTGCAGCCACAGAGAAGCCATGACAGGGTGAGAACTGAAGAGAGATTCAGAGCCCCTTGATGGTGTTTTCCATTTATTGGTAAAAATTCAAAGTTACAGTTTTTGCATTAACTCCTCTGTCCTTCAGAAACAGGAGAATTGGAGCTACTCACACGTGCCAAGCCTGCAGCCACAGTCAGTTACCAAATGCTGCCTGCAGCACACGAGCAGCAGGGCTGGGTGAGGCTGGATGCCCACGGGGACCCCTGGAGAAGGACACAACTGAGGTGGGTGTGAGAGGTTTCATACATGGGGCAGGAGGCTGATTTGCAAGTTGCTGCTGGAGTTTTCTTCTCCTGGCGGTGAACTGCACCAAAATCTGTTCCTTTCACAAAGATCTGCTTCCTGGGACCTTACTGATTCATTAGGAGCCTCCTTCTCATGCATGAGATTTCTTCCTTGGGAGAAGAAATCTCCCACAGAAGAGGACAAGAGGACAAGAGAAGGAATGGGAAATTGTTGTGTAAGCTGGGGTTGTGCAAAAATCGCAGGGTTCCAGTGCTGTTGTTACTTTAATTATTCAAATAAACAAGAGACATAAATTATCTTGACAGTGCCTGCTGGCCACCTGCCTAGCCAAATGTTGGAGAAAATATGTATGATATTCAGGGAGGAAATACAGTTGAAAATTGTATTGTACTCTTCCAGTAAACTTTATCTGCTATTAGTGTTTAATTAGTAACTGTAAAGAGATTTCTTCCTTAACTATTGAATCAGATTTTTAAATAGTGACTATAGTAGGTAAGGATAATTAAGGGACTATTCTGAATATAATCTTGGCCTTAGTAAAGGCAGTATGAATGTTTATTCTTTCCCTCACTTGTTATTATGTTGAAAGAAGTAAAATAAACAAAACTATTCTTATGTTTAGTAAGCTCAATGAGGCTTTACTGAAAATACTTTTATCCTTAATAAATAAAATCATTTCATTAGCGAAACAAAGCCATTCAGTCAAAAACTAGCAATAGTTGTTTGTAGTTGTTATATATGTATTTCTTTTCACCACTTCACTGTATAAGTCGCCTCACGATACTGAGGGGCTTTGTTAATTCTAGGAAGCCCCTACCTGCTGAACCCTTCTTTCTTGCTTGCATCAGCCTTTTAGTCTCACTGGTACCCTCATCCAGTGTCCTTCCACAGACCAGGGAACAAGCCCCTTCTTGAAGTGCTGTTCCTGCTGCCTTATCCCATCTCAGCTCACAAAGCTGGTGGCTCATGCTGGAAAAAATGGAGGATTTCTGTGGTGCAGCTGAAACAAAAGCCATACACAGTGAAACAACAACATGACCTGCAGCCGCAGTAGGCTTCTGTTGAGTTGAATAGTCCGACACATGGTGATGGTTTTCGGCCAAATTAGTAGTGGCATGTCTTCTGGAAAGGGAGAGATCCTGTATTTTTATGATGAATATCAATAAAGGACTTCGCCTGCTTATCTTAACAATGTTGAAATGAGAGGAAGAACAAGGCCAGGGTAGAGTAGAGAAGCTTAAACAGAAACACTTTAGAGACTTAAATCATTTCCATTCTCATGAAATAGCAAAGATTTCTAGAGTTAACTGTGAGCATATATTTGCTTATTAGAGATGCATGGGAGAAAAAATAAGCTGAGGTGGTTTTAGAATAAGCTGCCCAGAAGTAAATAGCTTTTGAATCTCTCTTTTTAAATATTTAAATTCCTCTCAGTTGTATTTGAAGTGTTTAATGAGAGAGAAAAAAAATGTAGTCTATTCCTGTCTTTTCCCCAGCTGAGCTACAAATTTGCTTACAAACTTATTGTTATCATGAAGTTAATAATTACAGTGACAGCAGAGAACAGTTGGAGTGCATGGCTTTAGTTTCTGCTGGGTTCAGAGTCCTGCTAATGGCTCTGATTCGCTCTTATCTTGTCTCCTCTTCTGGAGCCATGTCAGATGCCCACTACCTCTCAGAGCACATTAAACCAAATGTAGGATTCAAGGGTGTGATTCAGAGTGCTGCCCAGTGTCAGAGCTCTCTGACAGAGGAGTTGTTGGAATTAAAATCGCACATTAACTCTGTGGTGGAATTAAAATAAAAGTTAGAAAAAGAGAGAAAGAGAGCCTGGCCAATTTCTTCTTTGCCAGCTCGGTGTCTGTGTGCAGCTGTCTGACACGGCAGGTGCCTGACAGCAAGGGGAGCAGGAGTCAGGACTTCTGACTCTGAGAAATCTCTGATCACACTTGGCTCCACAACACATGATCAAAACCATTTTGTGAAAACCCATAAACAAGTTGGAAAGTAAAAGAAAGGCAGGCTGGAGCCAAGCTGACCCCCTTCAATCACCTAGTAAAGAATACATGACTTGTATTCAAAAAGTTTCAGTCAACCCTCTAGCTGTTACACCTTTGTGTCACAGGTAAAGTGAGACTTTTTGGCTATGAAGAGCAATCTACAGCGTTTCATGTATGAAACAGAAATGCCTCATATTGAAATTTAATAAAAACCAACAACTGTGCAACCAATAAAAACAACACGAGGTGTTCATGAATACAGCAGATATTTTTCCTCAGCTGGGGAAAATGTTGTTATAACATTCAAGTGAATGCATTCTTTGTCTTGTTCAGGACCCAGCTCAGGTGATAGCATATTAAAACGGAAACCCTTTTCCAGGATTATGACATAGTAAATACAGCAGTTAGGAGCAGTCTAAAGGTGCTTCCAACCCAGTATCTGGCCTCTGACAGAGCCAAATTATGATATCTTTGAGATCTTAAAAAATGGAAAACACGGGGTAATTTTTTCTCTAATATAGTGTCCAAATCCTGTAATTGGTCATTCATTTGCAAGTAAACTGTAGTTTGTGATTTGATGAACCAGAAGTTCGGTTACATCACTAAGTTTCATAGATATGCATGGATTTTCCTTCATTTTATCTCATTTCTTCTTTACTCATTCATATTCTAATCAGACTTAAAAAATGCTACTGCATTTTTTAATGTACTGCTACTGCAAGTAGCTTCATCTAATTATAACATGAGTAGTACTTTCTTTCACTGACTTCCCTCTCACTCTTACATTACAAACATGAAAGTTTTCTTCTTTATTTTCTCCAAGCCATTCATGATTTTGTGGCTGTTGTTTGATTATATTTTATTATTGTATTATAGTTATTTTAGTTTATATTATATTTTATTATCTCATGCATGTTCTTTCATTTATCTCATTTCTAAACTGTAGAGTTATAGTTGACTTCAGTTCCCCTATAGAAAAGAAAGCATGATAGTGATTTTTTCCTGCCTCTTCCCTGTACCTCATCTTTTACTAAAATGTAAACTTTGGAATGGCATGACCAGATTTGCACATGGCAGTCAAAACATGGACAGTTTTGCTAGAAGAGGTGTAGTTTTACAGGGAGTCCAGAGTCTATTGCAGAGAATGTATTCTCAGATTATTATCCTGATTTTACTATGGCAAATAGATGATAGGGGGAGGGGATGAGGCATCAGCTGAAGATAAATCCTTCAATGTTTTGTTATGATTGTTTGATTTTACAACACTAGTAATAATGTGTTAACATCTATTTTCATACCAGAAGGGATTGTGATGTTTAAAAAATCTGATACTTCACCAGAAGTGTAATAAAAGGATTAATAATCAGATTTTAAAAGCACTATTTCAGATCAATTCAACAAAAGCAAATATTCTGAATTTGGGGGTTAAAAAAATATATAAGATGAGTAGGTTCCAACTGGAAGAAAAATTTCAGTTCTGAAGAAATTTAATTTCTCTGGAATTCTGAATATTCCTGTTGAATAGGAACATTTATCTTGAATATATACAAAATAACAATAAACTTGTCAAATCCACTATTCAGAAGTCAGGAAACAAAAAAAACAAGATTGTGATTTGGTCCCTCTGCTATGTATTTAGTAATTTACTAATCTGTAATTACATGAACATGTAGATTTTGTCCACAGGATCCTTTCTTTATTCAGTGTACAAAATTAACAGCAGTCTCTTACTGATTCAACATTTTGTTTCATCTTCCATGGTCAATACAAGGTCATAGACTTTACTTAACTGCAGTCCATTAAAACTCTGCTCCAAAGCAAAAATTATTAATTCTTGGTGGGCTTTTTCTGCCCTATCACCATTGTAATGTTTTAGTGCTTTAGACACATTAATGAATGTATCTTGCCTGTGCAGTCATGAGGGATGTTGGGACCTGGGTCACAGAGATAAAAGTTTAAAGTGTACACTCACTTTGGGGTTCAACTTTACATGTATGACTGGTTTTGAGAGTGTTTAATGCTATTTTGGATGTTAAAGCAAGAAAAACATGGATTCAGTTGCTTTGTAGGGCTCAAACATTTTTCTCAATCACTTCCATCTCCAAGAAGAAATGTCCAGCTAATCCTGGGCAGCTGCTTGCCTAGGGCACACAGTGGGAGGCATGGCATGCAGGCAGGGAATGCACATCCTGGGCCTCTCCACCATGAACATGAAATTCCCTTTGTCTCCCTTGCAAAGAGTTTACAGAGAAGTTGTAGATGCATTCCCATATCTGGAGTTGTCCTCTGAGAACATTGTTTCTGCTCTGCAAGGCTTGACTTTCAAGGTATTTTAGTTAACTGAAGTCACACTTGCATTTACAAAAGTTATTTATTTCTGTAAATTGTTGTTGAATCACAGAAGAAAAGCAAAAGAGAAATCCAGTAAAGAGAAATACAATAATCAGTAGATTCCTTTGCATCTGTAATAAAATTGCTCTAAAAATCTGCAGACATTGCTGTTCAAAAATGCTCACTGACTTTTTCAGGTGAGTGAAATACAATCTATCTTGTTGTAGAAAAGGTAGAGGTGCTTTATATGAGAATTCAACTAGAATGGGAAAAACTCAATTTTACTGTTTAAAGTTCAGCAAAATTACATGCTACTCAATTGGTTTTACCATGGAAAATGAGAGAAAACTTGAGCAGTGAGCAACATTAACATGCTTAGCAATGAAAAATCATTAGAGTTCCATATGAGTTTATCTGCATGATGAACTTCATTTCTTGTAAAAAGTGTAAATATTGTCCTATTGCAGCATTTAATTCAAACAAAGAGTTTCAGTATTTTCTATCCCCTCCAGGCATTAGAAAGTGCCCTTGATTTTTTGTGTTGTGTATTATGTAAATTTATTTGTTTATGGTTATATTTATCTCCTCATATTCTGTCTGAATCATCTAAATTACAAGCTGTAATTAATTCACTATTACTGCATTATGTGCTGAAAACATACATAAATAATGGATATATTTTGGATGTGTCTTGTTTGTTTTAAGCATTTCACCTAAGCCTTCAGAATTTCCTCAGGCCATCACTTGAACTTTTGCTTCTTGCCAAAATCATGTAATATTTAAGAGTAGTATTACTTTTTTAATTGCATCTGTTGCTGAGTTTTATGTTAGGAACTATGATAGCTTCAGCACAGCAATTGTTGATTTATTGGATTTGAGTTTGAAAACCAACTTACATTAAAACAGAAATGTTTTAATCGATTGCTCTAGAATTTGAGAGGTAAATTTCAGAGTCACCTAAATTTCACAGAGATTAACCATGAACTGACCTGACTCACTTCCAAACATTTTAAATTACAAACATAGGCAGACACTAGGCTATGGCACACCTACTATAGCCTTTACTCCTGTAAAAAAACACCAGAAGTCAAGAAGAAAAGACCTTCCCCTCCTACAGTTGCTGGGTACCACTCTCCATCAAGTTTCAACGAGCAGGGCCACAATGAGTGCAAACCCCCTGTGCTGTGTTTTACACTCTCCAGTGTAGGGCTGTCTGCTTTTCCACCAGCAGAGAATTCCCCTGGCTTTCCTGCCCACCACATTGTCCTGCTGCTTTGTTCACTCTATTGTTTTTTCCTGCGGAGTGATGCATTGCTGTATCTTCTCTTGCTGCAGCTGAAGTAGAGCCATCCATCATCCCAATCACTGGAACTAAGGACCTTATGGACTGGGAGTAAATTATGTAGCTTTGGGGAGGGAGGGAGGAAAAGAGCAAGAGTTTTTTTGTGTTTGGGCTGTGGGTTTTGTTTCGTTTATTTTCTCTCCCTGAACCTGCTTTTTTGTATTAACGTTTCCTTTTACATAATTATTCTGCCTTGCTTAGGATCATGATAAGGTAAATGCAGCAGAAGTTGTTTCATTATTTCCAGAATGTAAATTTAATCAATACAAATGCAGTTAGCAGCTCCATAGCTGACTCTACTGTTGCTTGGGTTTGAATTTGAGTTTCATTTGTGTCTTTCATTTCAACTTTAATGCAATGCAGATGCAGACTTCACAAAAATAAATGTCCAGTAAACTATAAAATAATGCTGTATAGGTGTTGAGTCCAATTTACTGTTACAGGCAAGATCCTCTTCCCATTCAGATAAAATAAAATCCAATAGAGGCTTCTGGTTTTAATTTTAAAGACTAAAAATTATTAAAACCTGAAACTTTGCCCTCAATCTAAGTCATATCTTGGCACTTAAAATTAAGTCTTAAATCTAACTCATAGACTAAACCAGAGCCCAAAATCTCAGCAGTGTATCCCATCTAACTAGGACCACTGAAAACAAAGGAGATGACTAGGCCTAATTTTCACTCTTATTCCTGAGTATTCCCAAGTGTCTCTTCCTTCTGGAGCCTTACAATATCTCTGGCCTTTCACTTCAACATTCTGGCTTCACATCCCTCCCTCCACTTCGTCATCTCCCTGATGGGAGAAATGAAAAGTACTTCTTACCCTTCAAAATTTTTCAATGCCTTAAAGGGATTTTTCCAATTTGAATTAAGCTTCAAATTTACACCACTTGAATTGCTTATAAAGATCCAAGGGACAGAGCTACAAAGAGCCCTGTAAGATTTGGGGATTAAGGTGAGGATTTTTACTTCTAGCAAGGCCACACTAGGTTTGATATCCCAGTTACTCTTCAGATTGGCTCTTGATGTCAAATGCATGTCTGAAACAATGGAATAAAGGAATAATGAAACTGAAGTTTAATGACAGAAGCACCTTGTTTTTCGTTGCCTTGTCATGCTCTCAGGACTAGAACTCAACATTTTCAGATTTTAAGACCCAAACTATAATTTGAGGAGCTATGGATACATTAAAATTTTTAAAACCTGGCATCTCTCTTGTCATGTACTGCATGTCTGTTTTGCCCATGAATGGCTGAATGGTAGAGGTTGACACCATCATCATCAGTACCAAAACAAAGCAGTTATTATGCCACTTGTGATTGCAGATATGGCCATAAACACAGATGAGGACTGGGGAATTGAGGTACCCTCTTAAGTGAATCTCTCTTGTCTCAGCTGTTCCTGCAAGAATTCAGGAAAACAATATTATTAGCCACATCTAAAAAGACATTTTATGGTGTGAGTAACTATGTTGTCCTCACATAATCTGGTTTGGAATTTGGGCCAATGGGAAGCCGCACAAAGGGACAAACTTGCCAGTGTGTGGGAAAGAAAAAAGAAGAATATTTATTATATATGTAAAATATTTTTTATTATTATTTTAGATCTCACACTGGTTCAAATTTCCATATTTTGCTTATATAAAGTTCTGACAAAGCTTCTTTGTGACAGAAGTTTTTAGGTATTGACTAGAATTCCTTGTTTGCATCTTTTTTTCTGAATACAGAATAAAATCAACATTTTAAACCATAAATAGAAGGAAAGCACTATGATAATGCTCAGCTGGAAGAAATGAAGGAGTAGAATTGTTTTTATGAGGAAGTGTTCAGGTAAATTAACACATTTTGCTTCCCTGTTGTGTTTAAAATCTAGACAGGGAGAATATAACAGTAGATAATTTTTTATGGTGTTTTTTCTCTCCTAAAACATATAGGTGTGTTTAGACCATGCAGATCTTTCTTTTGTTCTCTGTTGCCTACAGAAACCCCACTGATACAACTTCTTGTGCCTCATAATCTTTAATACTTCCATCTTCAAATGCCTCCATTTCACTCCTCCTTTCTCCAGCAAAGATGACTTTTATTTAGCCATTTTAAATATGGGGAGCTGAGCTTAGATTTTCACATTCCCAGAAACAAAAAAGAACAGCCTGGAGGGAAGAAGCCCAGCTCAGATTATTTTAGTTAAATACAAAGAGAACAAGTGAACAGTATAGCACTGGGGACACACCTTTGGTCTGCCTCTTTCCATCTAGCAACTCCCTTCAGTATCAGCAGCAACAATTTCAGCACTAGTTTACAGCTCCCAAATATTCTCAAGAGTGAACAGAAACTGACTTTTCTTATAAGTTAAAGATAGGCACTGGGCTGCTGGACAAAAGTCCGGGGAAAGCTGATCTGGGATGAAGAGAAGAACACGCAGGGAGGAGAGGGGCTCAGAGACTGAGCCTTGCTGCTGTGTCCCTGCTGTGGGACTAGGGAAGAACCCTGGGGGCAGTGATCCAGCTGCTTTGATGGGTTCCTCCTTGGAAGCATGGATCCTCTGTCCTTCAGCTGCTGCTCCCCACCCAGTTCTGGGTGACAGGGCAGTGCACATTGCACTTTTCCAGAGTAGTTTCACTGGCTTAAGCATTGCCTGTTTTGCCTTTCACACAGCTGGCTTGAACAGTTTAGTAGGGAAATTGTTTTGTGGATGCATCAGGGTCACATGGAGCAATTCCCATATTCACACAGCATCTCTGGGACAACTCCAGCCATTGTTTCAAGGCAACTTCATTTTAGGAGATGTTTAATGTATTTTAGCTCTTTTTAATGTGATTTGGCAAGAGAAAACAACTCAGACGGGGTGCCATCAGCCAGTTCACTGCATGCCAGGGTTTGGAAATCTTGGCTGTGTGGCAGCTTTTGTCTCACACACCCACCTTCCAGCTCTGGTGAGCTCTGTCTGACCTGGCTCTTCTCACCCTCTGGATGGTGCCACAGCTTCTACTTCCCAAGCTGAAGTGGGCAACAGGACTCTGGTGTATTGGCTGGTGGCCCTGGGACCCCTTGGGGCTGCAGCTGAGCTCAGACCATGCCTTTCCAGGTTTCCAAGCCCAAGCCTCTTTGTCCTCACTGGGAAAGAGTAAGTATTCAATTGGCTCGGGTAGTTACAGCGTGTAGTGCAGTTTACAGACTGTAATTTCTGTTTGTTTGTGCCCGGTGTGATGTCCAGCTCTGCCTGGCTGTCATTTTGCCTACAAGGGCAGATCTGAAGAGAGCTCAAGAGCCAGGTGCTCAGCTGGGATAGATCAGCATGGATGTGTTTACATCAGTGAAATGTTACTGTTTTCACGTAGCTGCAACATTCTGAAAATGTTTGCTCTAGGTAGAACCCGTGCTGGTGATCGCAGCATAGCTGTGCCATGTTACTCCCAAAGTGTCTTGTTTGCATTTATTACAGCCTTTCCACGTCCCACACCCTGCTCCTGCTGTTTGGCTCTCATTATGTATACAGCTCCGGAATGTTTTTCAACAAAACATGCCCAAACATTTATTTAGGCTTGCCTGAATTTTATGAGACTGACTTGGAAATGCTGAATAAAATTCTGACTTGCAATGCTGTCTGGACCTCTACTAAACCTCCAGGGCATTGTGGATGCGAAGTGACAGTTTTTAAGATGAACTTTTTCAAAAGAAGATGTTGAATCCTCCTAAGAAAACCCTTATGAATCCAAAATGGTAATGTATTTCCTTAAACTGTTTGATCTATAAGCTTTTCTGGGTTCTTGTTCTCTGCAGGAAAGGTTTTGCCTCATATGTATTTACACTTTCATATTTTTGCTCATGTTTCCTTGAATTTTTCACAGTAATGGCTTTGAAATGTGTGAAGATAACTAACAGCTCAGAGGTCTAATGACATATTCAGGGACTAAAGTACATGTTATGTAAAACTTTGCTTGTTTGCTGCAGAAGAGTGCTTTTTCCCCCTCTGACTTAATTAATTCTTTCAAGTAGCTGTGCAGGCAGGGCAGGAAGGCCTTTGCCTGACTGAATTATTGTTAAGGCTTTTTAATAATTTTAGCATGAGAACACATGAGGTAAAAATTCCTCCATAGTTTGACTGCTCTCTCTGCAATTTTATGCCCAAAAACCATTATCTGAAGTACTTTTTTCTTGAAAACTATGAACAGGTTTATCTGTAACACCCTGTCCTATAAAAGGGTCAGTAAAATGAATTCACATCCCAGAGAAACTTATAGTTCCAGCAAGATAGTGCAAGTCAGCTCAAGCTGGCCTGCTTTGCAGTGCTTGGAATATTTCTGTTGGTGTCTCTGCTTGCCTTGATGAGAGGCAGAGACTCCCCAGGAGAATCAGAAGGATGCTGATGTTCAAAACAAAGCAGTCGTGGCATGGCATGGTGCTGCACAAAGGGCACCCACCTGAGCAGTGACAAGTGCTGCACTGATTTGTGACTGCTGGTGGGTGATGCAGCCCCACAGTTGCTCTGTGTTAGCTACAACTCCTCAGCTTTCCTTCTGAATGAGGTTAGGAAAAAAACACCTAGTCCTTTATTCTACCCCTGCCCCTTCCTCCAGATAAAAGGTTTCTTTTTAAGCTTTCCCAGGGAGTCCCTGTGTTTTGAAGCAATCCCCCACTATGCCCAAGTTGCCCACCCTGCATACACACAGCAGAGACTTCAGCTGGAAAAAATTTGATAGGATAGCTTTTCCATTGCACAACCTTGGGAATCTCCCAGCTCATACATTTTCCAGGCAGAAATAAATGCACACAAAAAGTGCATGTGCACTGGGAATCTGAAGCACTCAGGATGTGTCAGGACCTCTGCACAAGCTACACAGGTGACAAAAGCGTGTGCAGCAAGGCAAATATGTCCTGGATGGACTGAATTGCCTGTGCACACACAAATTGTCTCCATGGCACACAGGAACTGGATGATCTGTCACAGATGAGCCATTGTCACTACACTTTCACTGCTGTGTTGGGATCTGGCTGGCTGTCAGCTCCCTCTGAGCTTGTGCTTCTGGGAGCTGCTGGCCGAAATAGATGGATGGAATGTGCTGCCACGGAAGCAGAGGCACAGAGCATGGGCTCAGAGGCTCACAGGACTACCAGAGCCATAATAGGGACTAACAAAAATTCTCAGCTTCCTGAATTCTGATTAAGTAGCTTACCCACTGGATTGTCTTCTGGAGATACATAATTTCAGAGCCTTTTGTTGTGTGTTCTAAAATATTCAAAAATAAATTATTTTGTACTGGGGAAAATACCACATGGTAAAGGTGTCTTAGGAGAAATCAAGAGTCAGCAGCTCCTGTGATCCGTGGGATAGGGGGTGATTAACTGGAACAGATGCCTTCATGAATCCTGCAAGGAACTATTATGATGCTGGACAAAAAGGGAAAGATCTGACAACCAAGTACACTTTATAAAGAAATTTTTGCTGTAACTCTTTCTTATGCTACTCTCAGAGAAGTCAGAAAGGAATGACCACGAACAGCTATTTATGATACCCCTTCTGCCTACAGATGGAGACACTCAGGCTCACCCTGCCACTGTAGGGCAAGTCACTTAAGTTCTTCTCTGCACCTTGTGTATGCTCCACCACTCTATGGTGACACTGTGATGACTCTGTAAGACTGTGTGTCTGTTTTTGGGGCCTCTGCTCCTTCTTGCTCAGTCACTTATAGTTGAGGGATACTCCTCTGGGTAAGCTGTAAGTGTGCTTCGTAATGCTGTTTCAAATGTACCTTTAGAATAGCTTGGAAACAAAACAAAACAGTCCATTGGCTTAACATAGCCCAATACTAAAATTAATGCTGTAGTTAAAACTTCATTCCTACACAGAGACTGCACGGAGGCACATACAATGAAAAGCCAGCTGTCTAGAGTTCACCAATTTTTCAGAAAGGAGATTATCAACTCTGCATGCCAATACAAACAAAAGAAATTGATATAGCAACCTCTGATTAAATTACTTTTAAAACATAAGTGTGGAGGGGATAAGGTGTAGATGGAAATAGACCCCTGCCTCAGAAACAGCCAACCCATCAGAATGCAGAATACTGAAAAGGTCATCCTGAAATGGCATAGAACTGTATTTCATAAAATATAGGCATTACATTTCTGGAACCTCATTTGTGTGACAAAAACTGTGACAAGAACAGAGGTTGGCACAAAATCAATATACTCAGGCAAGGATGTAATAAATAATAAAAGCGAAGAACAGCATAAATTTTGACCAGTTTTCATTACAAGTTAAAGCAGGTCTGATTTCCTATGTGATCTCTTGAAGCTACATAATTTCCAAAGAAACATCACCAAAGGTATATTATTCATTTTGGATGAAAAGTGCTAAGGCAAATATCAGAGAGAGAGAGGGATGTTTATCACCTTTACTTGCACTTGGGTGTTACCAGCAGTACTGGAGGTGTGGAAGAGGGGGCAAGAGACAGGTGCAGGCTACCATGCCCCTTCACAGTCACAGTCCTAGGGGGACCAAGAAACTTTGGGTGTTTTGGTGTTCTTCACCGCCAAGTAGTTTGTTTTACACAAGGCTGAGAAACTTCTCACCCATAGCAAAAGTCCCAATTTCAACCCTCTCTTTACAGAGACAGCTCAGCATCCACATCCTGATGCCTTCATTTTCCAGTCAAATGTACCAGAAATATCAATTAACAAGCATAATCCTCTTGTGATAATCTGTTGCTATCCTGTAAAATTTCAGCAGCGCTGCTGCTGCTGCAAAAGGATAAACCCATTAGTGGCAATTTTATCAGCCCAAATGGACATGAGCTCCTCCACTTGGCTCAGCCAAGGAGGCAATTGTCTCACTGAGGCCTCCTTGGGCAGGAGGAGTGACTCAGCTCCCGTGGCATCCCTCCCTCGGGGAGGCTGGGAAAGCCGAGCCTGGTCCCTCCACAATATGTCTCCATTTAGATTGACAACTTCCCCTGACTGTGGGTTAACCTTGTTATGACAGCACAGCTGCAGTTGCCATCTCTCCCCTTCGCACATGAGAGCTCAGCCTTCCCCAAGCAGCAGCAGCTCTCGGAATCACAGATTACAGTGTTTCGTCTCTGGTGCTGTTAGTTAGCCCTAAATCACTCTGGCATAGGTTTCTAAAGGGATAGACGTGCTTTTTTCTGTTTTCTCTTGAGCAAGGGGCTAGCAGGGGACAGTGCCTGTTAAACTGCTTCTCTTTTGTTACTTTCTAGTGAAAAATATGAGCTGGTATCCAATTTCATGTGTCTATTCAACAAGTGCATTTTCACTTGAACACCATTTCTACCCTGGCATCAATAGTAATGGTGCTCAGTGTCATCTGTACATCACCAAACATTGCATGTATTTCTGCCTGGACAAATTACATCTTTAATACATCCCCTGTTTCGAAATTTTGTTTTTACTTAGCTTTCATTATTTTTTTGGGGTTTTTTTAAGTTAAAAGAGGGTTTGTTCATATTTTTCATAGACAGAAAATAATGTGACAGAAAGACTGGTGGTACCGGTGAATAGTGTAGTTTTTATAGTCAAAATATTTCAGATAAAGGGCATGTTTAATTATAATCCTCATTTTTCAAATTACCTTTTAATATTTTCCTTCCATCACATTAAAACACTTGTCAAACACAACTCAGCTTTGCAAGATTTGATCTCTGACCATTGATCATTTTTTACAAATGTTAGCAGACCACAGTGTTCCCTCTTTACCGTCTGGATATCTCCCTGGATAAATACACTTTCTGGATAAACATCACTCTACCCTCTGAGAAGCTATTACATGGTGCTCATAACTGCCCAAATGTCTATACAATAATTTTATGTGCAAAATCCAATAATAACTGTGTGCCTTAGGACTGTCTACTCTTGGACAGAAACAACTTTTTGAGTGGATATTTTTAGTGTTGACAAATGTAGAGTGCAGCATTATTAAATTTGTTCAGTTGCCCTCTGTGTCTCAGGAATGTGCCAGACCCAGTGCAGCTTTTAATTGCTTCACTCTCTACTCAGTAATTTTCCTACTGTTACCAGTGCAGGCTACTCAGCAATCGTTGGAGCCAAGACATTTGTAGGACATTTCCTTTGTGTAGTGTCTGTGTCCTGCCTCTCAGCGCTCTATAATGCAGTTCTGCTCATGGATTTCTGCTCTGCACCATAACTGGT
The DNA here is from genome assembly GCA_013400515.1 of Erpornis zantholeuca. Lineage (NCBI taxonomy): Eukaryota > Metazoa > Chordata > Aves > Passeriformes > Timaliidae > Erpornis > Erpornis zantholeuca. The sequence goes on from VZTN01006018.1 coordinate 227,779, forward strand.
TCCAACTGGCATTTCCGAGATCACAGGCAAAACAATTTGCTTCGTGAAGGAGGTCTTTTAGCTATAACTGAGCCATATTTCTTTGATGAGTGTGCAAGAAGGGCTGAAAAAATTTGAGATATCTGTTAACACACTGCAGACATGTGGTGTTCAAGCACATGGGGAAGGCAGATACTGAGAAGAAGAATAAAACTGCCCTGGGTTGGAGAATATTTGCCTGTACAGTCTTATCCATTGTACAGGTATCCATTTTTCTATTTATTTTTCTATCTATCTATCTATCTATCTATCTATCTATCTATCTATCTAAGGCAGATATGTAATGTAATCTTTATAGCTATATCAGATACTGAGGGACATAAAATTCATCCAAATAAGGGCAAGTAATAAACTAGAATATTTTTATACAATATTTCTTTGTTTCATCAAATTTCAGATAATGTTCTATTCATTGGAAGTTGCAAATCTACACACTCTCCTGACATAAACCACTGTAGGAACATAATGGTTAAGACTGATTTACAACAATATCCAAGCAATGGATGCACAGTTGTTGGGCCAAATTCAATTTTTATTATGAAGTTCAATGTTAGAAAAATGAGACTGCATACCAAGGGTACTGACTTAGCTGATAGCTTGTTGTGACTGTCCTGGAGATGGTGTTGAGTCTAGAGTGCTATAGCCTTTGGATTGAGGCAAATTATTTCAGTACAGGATGGACAACTGGCTGTGGAAGGACACAGTTGTGTGTCTCTGAAAAACCGTAAAGCTCACTCATATTGGAGGGAGGAAAGATTGGTTTCCTTCCTTGAGGCAACCAGTGCAAGCCAAAATGTAAATAAGAGAGCTTAGGCATTTTGGAGAGGTCCTTCAGAAATGCATATCATAATAACAATGTCTTCTCTAATTGATTATGCAGTCTGAATCCTTGGCATTAAGTGCTTGGCAAAAGTATTACGCTCTAGCTCTCCCTACTGGATTATTATCACACAATTTCTGTGTTTAATGGGTGCAGTGTATTGCTGTGTTAAACAATTGAATAGATAATACAAGTATCTCACCACACTGTATAGATGTTTCCTACTTCACGTGCATTTCAATAGATGTGGCTATGGCTTTTATCTTTTCTTTGTTAATTCTTATTTTGTATATATCAGAAAGAATATGCTGGTGTCTCCTCTGCACTTTATGAAAAGCCATCAGAGAACATGAGAATATTTATTTTGGCTGTAATTTCCAAAACTACTTTGTGATTTTTAAGAACTGAAAGTAATTTTCAAAAATGATTTAGGCTCTTAGAAGCCTAAACTTCAATGGTTTTCACTGAAGCTTAGTTGTTGGTCTGAAAACTCCTTTAGTTATATTTAATTGCTCTATTTCAATTGATTTTTGAAACTTAATAGAGAGACGGGTCCATACAGATTTTATGTTTCTGCCATGCCCAATTGTGGTTATCTACTTTTGCCAAGAGAAAAAGCAAGCAGAGGTATTTTAAGCCAGTTAAAATATGCATAGGTTATATTTTGCCTTTCTGTCCCAATATGGCATTTGACATATCAGGACTAAGATAAGGGAAGGTAAATTCTTCACTGATAAATATTTGATTGCAATATGTTTACCCACATACTGCAATAAATTGGTTTTTACTGTCAGCAAGACCTCTTTGACACTTTATGCCAAAGAGAAAAGTGTATATACACTTTTACCTTTATGTTGAGATAACAGTGGGCTTATAACATAAAGTTTTGTTGTTTTTCTGAGACATCGCATCCACTGAGAAAGTTTAAAAATAATGTAGTCATATACTGTGGTTGTAAATGCAAAAATTCACCTCATAAAATGATTCAAGAGAAAAATTTTATTGTTTTTTCATTAATTTGCTTCACTGCAAAAATCTGTACAACAAAAGAAAGCAAAACTTTTTTTGCATGTACCTATGGTCCATAGTAAATATCACTTAAAGAACAGAAGCAATATTATTACCTCTATAAATTCCATAGGCTTTATGGAATTCACCCAGACTAAATCAACTAAAACTCACCTGCTAAATTTTTTAAATAAAGACCAGGGACCTAGGCCAATGTCTGAAAGTAAAAACTAGTTTATAACAATCAAGAATATGATATGTGTGATCTGGGCAGTTTGATGGTGAGGGTTAAAACAAACTAACAGAGAAAGAAAATTATGAAGCATGGGGAGATCAGGGTACATGTGTTCAGGTTTGCTCTTTAATCCTTTTTGGGTTTTTTGGCTTTGGATTTATTTTTTGGTGCAAGGAGGAAGAAAGGGGCTGTTTTTTAGCTTTGGTTCTGATTTGTTCTTGGGGGTTTTTTTTGTTATTGTTTTGGGGGTTTTGGTTTAGGTTTTGATTTATTTTTAAAGCCCAGTAGATACTCCGTAGAATCCCCAGAAGATTAAACTTTTAATTCTGCACCACCAGGTAACTTAGACCCTGATGCACTCCTGTCTCATCATGCACAATGTAAGGCTGTCTTTCCCAGCAAATCAGCTCATTCCCTTTGTGAGGAAAACATGTTGTAGCTCTGGGAAATGGTCCTAGAACCACCTCTCTACCATATGGATGCAACTGCAGCAGCTTGGACTCCTTCAGCTCTCTGCACACCTCCAGTGTGATTCCTGCAGCCTCTGCATTCTTATCAACGCCTTCATAACTTGATGTTGCACCCAAAGAATTTCAGCTAAATTCTAGAAGGGATAAAGATCTCATTCAGTGTGGACATGGACCTTTTACCTGAGAGGGCCATGTCCATCCTGGGTAGTCAGGGGTCTCTCTGTGAATGGGCACCAAGAATTTTGCAGCGGAGTGAGTGCTTTCCATTATACAAGTTTAGCTACAGGAGATGCCAGGTACAAACTGGGATTTTAGGTGGGCTGAATTCCTGAGCAGTCTCCATGAACACAACAAGGGATCTCCTAGTTTAGGTGCTTTAGTTTGCTACTGGAAGACACATTTCCTGAATTTGGTCTATTGTAAAATTCAGCTCCTACACTAAAATTTCCTTTATGTTTTACCTGATATGATTCTGTTTGAACCTCAAAATATTTTAGCAGTGACATTACTGAAAAACATCAGGACCTATAAATCACTAGGTCTGTGCAGAGTCTCTAGTCCATACCCTCTTTCTTAAATTTGCCTTATCCCTTTAAATGTCTATTACATGTATTAACATGTTTTACTGATAGAGGAAGTTTACATAAAATAAATCAGTGGATTAGATCAATCAAAAAGATTTTTATTTCACCTCAATGTTTTTGAGGTTCATTTGATTGTGCTAAAATATTGGCTTGGAGGAGTAAGTTTTACCTCTGAAAAAATATTAGCTTGGTTGTCTACCATAGGTTTGATCCAACAAGAGCAAGACATTAAAAAGCCAGAGAAGACACAGAGAAAGGAGAAAAAGTAAAGCTAAGCAGTGAGTAAAAAATGCTGTGTATTTTGAGACATTATAGAAAACAACTTTAATTTGTGGACAAGGAGTTTGAGAGATTACCCTGATTATACTGAGAATCTCTTCCAGTGGAAAAATGCCTAGGTACTAAGTCCTCTGTAATAGGTAAAATGGAAAAGAAAAAGAGCCATTTGTGCAAGCTATAGTTGCATGGATTATCATGAGATGTCACAGAGGTTTGATACAAAGGTGATTAATATGTGCAATAAATCCCATGCATAAGTAATAGATTTTCCATTTCTGTTGTCTTTACGTTAGTCCTTATGAAAGAAATACTTGGCTTAAAGGCATTCACCTTAGCAGAGCTCTGCATTCACACAGCTATGCCACCTCTGTGACAGCTTGTTTCACTGTCTGTTGGGCAGTATAGAAATGAATACAAACCAATAATGAAATTAGTTTTGAGCCATAGTTATATGTTTGAGAGGAAATCCAGCCTGAAGAGCAAATATGTGACGTGAGCTATCAAGACAGGCAGCTGAACTCGAAATGGATATGTACATTTCTTGTTGTTCCCAAACAATAATCCTTAGCACCTTTAATGATCTCATGGGTGTAACATCAGGTGCATGAAGAGGAAGTATGGATACAGGGTTATCACAAAAATTCTTAACCTAAAAAAAATCAGGTCTAAAACCTAATGCAGACCTCTCACCTTTTCTTTTTGATAAATTTAAAAGTTGTTTCAAACCTGTCTGTTGTCAAATTGGGCAAGTCCCCTAGGATGCAGGAAAACTCCATTTGGTCTCTATTTGCTTCATTTGTCTTTCCATCTCTTTATATTTTTTGCCTCAAGAATACTTTCCTCTCTGACATGAACAGAGTAATATAACATTTATTCTGACCCAATTAGGATAAAGAGACAGAAAATAAGTGGGGCACAAATGTTGCCACCCTAAGTAGGAGTTGTGAATGTGTTGGATTGGTGAGAATAATACAAATTTTAGGGCAAAGAAATAAATAGAGCCTGTTCTTCTGAGTCTGAGTTCTCTTCTCTTCTCTTCTCTTCTCTTCTCTTCTCTTCTCTTCTCTTCTCTTCTCTTCTCTTCTCTTCTCTTCTCTTCTCTTCTCTTCTCTTCCCTCCCTTCCCTTCTTTATTTCCTTTCCTTTCCTTTCCTTTCCTTTCCTTTCCTTTCC